>CM019702.1:50091737-50459237 GCA_009760885.1 Achatina immaculata | reverse complement strand
TCTTCCGTCTTGTGTTATTATCGTTCCTAAATACCTGAATTTGTATCTTCCGTCGTGCGTTATTATTGTTCCTAAATACCTGAATTTGTATCTTCCGTCTTGTGTTATTATTGTTCCTAAATACCTGAATTTGTATCTTCCGTCTTGTGTTATTATTGTTCCTAAATACCTGAATTTGTATCTTCCGTTTTGTGTTATTATTGTTCCTAAATACCTGAATTTGTATCTTCCGTCTTGTGTTATTATTGTTCCTAAATACTTGAATTTGTGTCTTCCGTCTTGTGTTATTATTGTTCCTAAATACCTGAATTTGTATCTTCCGTTTTGTGTTATTATTGTTCCTAAATACCTGAATTTGTACCTTCCGTTTTGTGTTATTATTGTTCCTAAATACCTGAATTTGTATCTTCCGTTTTGTGTTATTATTGTTCCTAAATACCTGAATTTGTATCTTCCGTCTTGTGTTATTATTGTTCCTAAATACTTGAATTTGTATCTTCCGTCTTGTGTTATTATTGTTCCTAAATACCTGAATTTGTATCTTCCGTTTTGTGTTATTATTGTTCCTAAATACCTGAATTTGTATATTCCGTTTTGTGTTATTATTGTTCCTAAATACCTGAATTTGTATCTTCCGTCTTGTGTTATTATTGTTCCTAAATACCTGAATTTGTATCTTCCGTCTTGTGTTATTATTGTTCCTAAATACCTGAATTTGTATCTTCCGTATTGTGTTATTATTGTTCCTAAATACTTGAATATGTATCTTCCGTATTGTGTTATTATTGTTCCTAAATACCTGAATTTGTATCTTCCGTTTTGTGTTATTATTGTTCCTAAATACCTGAATTTGTACCTTCCGTCTTGTGTTATTATTGTTCCTAAATACCTGAATTTGTATCTTCCGTTTTGTGTTATTATTGTTCTTAAATACCTGAATTTGTATCTTCTGTCTTGTGTTATTATTGTTCCTAAATACCTGAATTTGTATCTTCTGTCTTGTGTTATTATTGTTCTTAAATACCTGAATTTGTATCTTCTGTCTTGTGTTATTATTGTTCTTAAATACCTGAATTTGTATCTTCTGTCTTGTGTTATTATTGTTCTTAAATACCTGAATTTGTTCTCGTGCTTTAATTCTGTGGCTTTTGCTTTGAAGTTGTATTTTGCTGATGTTTCTTTCGTGGATATGACCATGACCTCTGTCTTCTCTCCTCACTTTCTCCTCACTTTTTTTCTAAGATGGAGAGGATCTTAGAATCATAAAACAGTTATATTGGAAACAAAAAGCTGCAGTCACTCATTCATATGCATGTCCCTTGCGGAACCTTGCCTCCCTAACAGCACTCCTGTAAGCCTAACAAGGATTGTAGCTCTTCGTCTTCGCTTTGGGCTATCAGTACCATGTCGTCTGCATATCTTAGATTGGTAAGGCTGTATCCGAACACTGCTATCCAAGGCATGCTTTCAATGTGTCTCATAATCCTTTCACTATAGAGGGAGAAAAGATCAAAGGATAAAACACATCCTTGCCGTACTCCTACTTCTATGTTCTGATATTCTCCTACTTCTATGTTCTGATATTCTCCTACTTCTATGTTCTGATATTCTCCTACTTCTATGTTCTGATATTCTCCTACTTCTATGATCTGATATTCTCCTACTTCTATGTTCTGATATTCTCCTACTTCTATGTTCTGATATTCTCCTACTTCTATGTTCTGATATTCTCCTACTTCTATGTTCTGATATTCTCCTACTTTTATGTTCTGATATTCTCCTACTTCTATGTTCTGATACTCTCCTACTTCTATGTTCTGATGCTCTCCTATTTGATTATCAGTCCTGACTGCAGACATAAATGATTTTGAATGTAAATGCTACAGAAGAGTTTTTTCAAATATCATGAACACAAAAAAGAACAAATATATCCATACTACAAGAACTTAATATTGAAGAAGGCTGGCTAGTAAATAGGATTAAAGAGAAAAATATTTATATATTTTGGACAAATTAAACGTCATGATAATCTAGAGAAGACCTCTTGGAAGGGTACATAATGGGAAATAAGAAAGAAAGGAAGACCAAGGCGAAGATGGCTGTAAGACATCGTTGATGATCTATAAATGGATGCATCAGCAGCAGGGCATCTTGCTTATAATCGAGAGGCTTACAGGAGTGCTGTTAGGGAGGCAAAGTTCTGCAAAGGACATGCAAATGAATGAATGACTGCAGCTTTTTGTTTCCAATATAACTGTTTTATGATTCTCAGGTCCTTTCCATCTTTATTAATATCTTTTAACATATGCATGAATTCTTTATTTTTTTCACTTTATCAAATGCTTTACAATAATCTATAAAAATTGATACAGATTTTTACTTTTAATTCTTTGGCCCGTCCTATTAGTGATCTTTTGATGTATGTTACATTACTTGTGTCTTTTCCGTCACTGAAATCACGCTTTTCTTCTGCAGTTCCTGGTCTTATTTTACACCTAATTCTCCCCATGATTATTCTCCCCATGATTATGTGAAGCAACATTTGTGTTGTGTGATAGTCATGTGATCTTCGCACTCTGTTGCTTCCGGTTGTCTGAGAAAAGCTATAAATATTGATGCTAGAAAATCGTGTTGACTATATCCACTATTGTAAATGTCACTGATCAGTTTTGTTCTCCTAATGCCTCTATTTGTTCTTATTTCTATTTGTTCTTGTGTTATCTGGCCCTGGTACTTTGTTGTTTTTCTTATGGCATGTAGTGTCTTCCACTGCTACAGCTGATATATGTTTTCCGTTGTTATTACTCTCTGTCACATGGTATGTCGTGGCGTGACAGCTTGTGTACCCCGACCATCCCCAGGGCTATACCAGAGGGGGTTGGCAGGTCCAAGCAAGCTGGGAAGGTCTGTGCGGGTAGGGGTCAGATGCTGGGAAGGTCTGTGCGGGTAGGGGTCAGATACTGGGAAGGTCTGTGCGGGTAGGGGTCAGATGTTGGGAAGGTCTATGTGGGTAGGGGTCAGATGTTGGGAAGGTCTGTGCGGGTAGGGGTCAGATGCTAGGAAGGTCTGTGCGGGTAGGGGCAGATGCTGGGAAGGTCTGTGTGGGTAGGGGCAGATGCTGGGAAGGTCTGTGCGGGTAGGGGCAGATGTTGGGAAGGTCTGTGTGGGTAGGGGCAGATGCTGGGAAGGTCTGTGCGGGTAGGGGTCAGATGTTGGGAAGGTCTGTGCGGGTAGGGGTCAGATGTTGAGAAGGTCTGTGTGGGTAGGGGTGCGGGTAGGGGTCAGATGAGACTTGCACTCTGCTCCTCCAGGTTGGGGGTTGGAGCAGGGGACCAACGACCCCATGTCCGTCAAAATAAAAAAATATGAGTGTTACGGAACAAATAGAGAAGCCTCGAAATTGGACAGATAAAAATGAATTACGACCTTGAATCGTCAAAAATATGAGATTTGTAACACGGAATATCAGAATCTTATACAGACAATAGGCAGCTAAAGAATTAACAGATGAACTAAGTAGGTATGACATGGATGTTACAGCATTACAGGAAATCAGGTGGCTTGGAGAGGATATAACGGTCATAGGAGAAATGGTGCTAGTATACGGAGGTATTACCAATGGAAGACATGAACTTGGGACAAGTTCTGCTGTCAAGAGAAAAGTATGGGCTTAGTGATGGACTTCAGTGCTACCAATGAAAGAATCAACAGCCTCCGCATCAAGAGAACAAAAATATAACAATGATTAATGTGCATGCGCCAACAGAAGAAACAGAGGATGACGTCAAAGATAAATTTTACAACACGTTAAAGAGAGTAGTAGAGAAGACCCAGAAACATGATAATCTGATAATACTAGGAGATTTCAGTGCAAAGATAGGAAAGGATGAGTCACACAGACACATCACAGGAAAAGAAAGTCTGCATGAAACATCTAATGACAATGGATGGAGACTAATAAATATGGCAGAAGCTTATGGAATGAGAATAAGTAGCACACGTTTTCTAAATAAGAACATCCATAAACAAACATGGAAATCCTCAGATAACCTAACATGCAACCAGACAGACCATGTTTTAACTGATACCAAGCACACAACAAACTTACTTCAGATCAGAAGTTACAGAGGGGCTGAATGCAGCACCGACCATTATCTTGTGGGAGCTAAACTAAAATTCAGACTGAAGAAAAATTGTTATAGTAAATTAAATAAAAACTCGGTAATAAATAGAGATGCTTTCAAAAGATAAGAAACTAAAGAAAAATTCAGAAAAGAGCTAAACCATAAGATAAACACAGGAGGGAATGAAGAAAATAAAAGCATTGATGATAGATGGGAAGATATAAAAACCATTATAAAGAACACAGCGGAAGAATCCTGGGAGTCAAGATCATAACTAAAAAAAAAACCTGGTTAGATCAAATTTACAAAAAGGCAGTCATAAAGAAAAGAACAGCAAGACAGACATGGTTAAATGACATGAACAACAAAAGAAATGAGGAGAAGTACCACACAGACTGTAAAGAAACTAAAAAAGTTATTCATCAACAAAAACGACAATATATGAAAGACACGGTAAGCGAGATGCAGACATGCCATCAGAATAAGAGAAGCAGGGAATTCTATAAAGAACTGCAAACAGTAAAGCAAAGGTATAAACATCCTCTGAAGAGCTTGAAAGATAGTAATGGAAACATAATAAATAATGAAGAGAAAATGTATATCAGATGTAAAGAATATTTTGAAAAACTACTAAACTGTGAAGAGCCTATAAGCACATTAACATGTGAAGAAATGCAGACTTGTAAACCTGAAATAAGAGGAACCAGACTTAGAAGAAGTCATTTGCAGTATCATGGTTCGACGAAACAACAAAGCAAAGGGTTGAGATGGAATTGCTGCAGAAATGATTAAGAAAGAAGGTATAAATCTACATGAACAGATATGTGCACTAATACAACAAATATGGAGAGAAGAAAAACTCCCTAGTGAATGGAGAGAATCATTACTGATTCAAGTATTCAAACAAGGCGATAAGAGCAAGTTTGAAAACTACAGAGGAACACCCTTACTACAAACAAGCTACAAAATAATATCTATTATACTTTAAATAGATTAAAACCATACAGCGAGAACATACTAGGAGACAATCAAGCAGGTTTTAGGAATAATAAATTAACCGTAGACCAAATATTTTATCGACGTCAAAGAGCAGAAAAGTACTGGGAATATGGAAAAGAAGTGCATAATATCTTATTTGACTTCCAGAAATCCTATGACGGCATAGACAGGGGCAGCTTATGGAAAATGTGAAAAAAAAATTGAGGTACCTCATAAATTAATCAATTTGACCAGAATATGCATGGAGGATGCACACAACATAGTAATATATAAAGGAAGAAAAGTCAGAACCCTTCTGTATAAGAACTGATTTAAAACAAAGTTATTCATCAACAAAAACGACAATATATGAAAGACATGATAAGTGAGACGCAGACATGCCATCAGAATAAGAGAAGCAGGGAATTCTATAAAGAACTGCAAACAGTAAAGCAAAGGTATAAACATCCTCTGAAGAGCTTGAAAGATAGTAATGGAAACATAATAAATAATGAAGAGAAAATGTATATCAGATGTAAAGAATATTTTGAAAAACTACTAAACTGTGAAGAGCCTATAAGCACATTAACATGTGAAGAAATGCAGACTTGTGAACCTGAAATAGAGGAACCAGACTTAGAAGAAGTCATTTGCAGTATCATGGTTCGACGAAACAACAAAGCAAAGGGTTGAGATGGAATTGCTGCAGAAATGATTAAGAAAGAAGGTATAAATCTACATGAACAGATATGTGCACTAATACAACAAATATGGAGAGAAGAAAAACTCCCTAGTGAATGGAGAGAATCATTACTGATTCAAGTATTCAAACAAGGCGATAAGAGCAAGTTTGAAAACTACAGAGGAACACCCTTACTACAAACAAGCTACAAAATAATATCTATTATACTTTAAATAGATTAAAACCATACAGCGAGAACATACTAGGAGACAATCAAGCAGGTTTTAGGAATAATAAATTAACCGTAGACCAAATATTTTATCGACGTCAAAGAGCAGAAAAGTACTGGGAATATGGAAAAGAAGTGCATAATATCTTATTTGACTTCCAGAAATCCTATGACGGCATAGACAGGGGCAGCTTATGGAAAATGTGAAAAAAAAAATTGAGGTACCTCATAAATTAATCAATTTGACCAGAATATGCATGGAGGATGCACACAACATAGTAATATATAAAGGAAGAAAAGTCAGAACCCTTCTGTATAAGAACTGATTTAAAACAAGGCGATACATTATCTCCATTACTATTCAGCCTGGTACTAGAAAAGGTAATCAGAAAAGTGAAAAAAAGAAAGCAGTCATCTATATCTGCATACACCGAGAGATGTGGCAGTAAACGTGGGTTTGAACTTTCAACCAAGATAAGACAGAGTATGTGAAGATATCAAGAGACCAGAGGCAGAATAATCTAGATTATATACATGTTGGAGAGATGATTATTAGGAAAGCAGAAACATGCAAATATCTAAGCACAAACTTCAACAGAAGCAACACAGTAAGCGAGGAAATTAAAAGCAAAGTAGGGACAGGGAATACAATATACTTTGCCTTGCAACACCTGTTTAAATCCAAACGTCTGTCCCAAAACACCAAAATAACAATCTACAAAACTATAATAAGACCAGCCGTCATGTATGGATCAGAAAAGTGAAGTACAACAAAGAAAGATGAACAACAACTGAAGATCTTTGAGAACAAGATCCTAGGAAGAATCTATGGGCTCATAAAGGATGCCAACAGTGAAGAATGTAGACTTTGAAAGAACATCGAAACTGAACAGCTTATTTAAATCAAAACGAATTATAAATGTCTTCAAACTGAACAGACTACACTGCCTGGGGCATGTAGAAAGAATGGAAGAGAACAGACAAGCGAAAAGTATGTATGCACAAGAGATGAAGGAAACATGATCAAGGGGTAAACCAAAACAGAGATGGAAAGACAACATAGAAGAGGATATAAAAGAAATTGATGTCACCAACTGGAGAGAGAAGATTAGGAATAGAGAGGAATAGAAGTGAACTTTATCTGCAGCAATGTGCCTTATTGGCTCGGAAAGCTGAAGAAGAAGAATTTATTGTTCTCTATATTTACCTCTTCCTTTTCGTCGTAAGTTCTCTTAATATTATTCCCAGAGTATTTCACTGCTATCCATAATGATACTTACTTCCTTCCACTTTCAACATCCTCTTTTATACTGTTTTCTTCTTTCCATCAATTCTTCAATGTTCTTATACATGTCGTTGCTGTTCTCTTTTATTATTATTTCTTCAATGTTCTTATACATGTCGTTGCTGTTCTCTTCTTTCCGTTAATTCTTCAGTGTTCTTATACATGTCGCTGCTGTTCTCTTTTATTATTATTTCTTCAATGTTCTTATACATGTCGCTGCTGTTCTCTTCTTTCCGTTAATTCTTCAGTGTTCTTATACATGTCGCTGCTGTTCTCTTTTATTATTATTTCTTCAATGTTCTTATACATGTCGCTGCTGTTCTCTTCTTTCCGTCAATTCTTTAATGTTCTTATACATGTCGCTGCTGTTCTCTTCTTTCCGTCAATTCTTCAATGTTCTTATACATGTCGCTGCTGTTCTCTTTTATTATTATTTCTTCAGTGTTCTTATACATGTCGCTGTTGTTATCTTCTTTCCGTTAATTCTTCAATGTTCCTATACATGTCGCTGCTGTTCTCTTTTATTATTAATTCTTCCATTTTCTTATGCATGTCGCTGCTGTTCTCTTCTTTCCGTCAGCTCTTCAGTGTTCTTATATATGTCGCTGTTGTTCTCTTCTTTCCGTCAATTCTTCAATGTTCTTATACATGTCGCTGCTGTTCTCTTCTTCCTGTCAATTATTCAATGTTCTTGTACATGTCGCTGCTGTTCTCTTTTTCCTGTCAATTATTCAATGTTCTTGTACATGTCGCTATGTTGTCTTGTTACTATAAATTCTTCAATGTTCTTATACATGTCGCTGCTGTTCTGGTCTTATTATTATTTTTCAATGTTCTTATACATGTCGCTGCTGTTCTGGTCTTATTAATTCTTCAATGTTCTTATACATGTCGCTGCTGTTCTCTTCTTTCCGTCAATTCTTCAATGTTCTTATACATTTCGCTGCTGTTCTCTTCTTTCCGTTAATTCTTCAATGTTCTTATACATGTCGCTGCTGTTCTGATCTTATTCTTATTTTTCAATGGCCTTATACATGTCGCTGCTGTTCTGGTCTTATTATTAATTCTTCAATGTTCTTATACATGTCGCTGCTGTTCTCTTTTATTATTATTTCTTCAATGTTCTTATGCATGTCGCTGCTGTTCTCTTCTTTCCATCAATTCTTCAGTGTTCTTATACATGTCGCTTCTGTTCTCTTCTTCCTGTCAATTCTTCAATGTTCTTATACATGTCGCTGTTGTTGTCTTCTTTCCGTTAATTCTTCAATGTTCCTATACATGTCGCTCCTATTCTCTTTTATTATTAATTCTTCCATGTTCTTATACATGTCTCTGCTGTTCTCTTTTATTATTAATTCTTCCATGTTCTTATACATGTCTCTGCTGTTCTCTTTTATTATTAATTCTTCCATGTTCTTATACATGTCGGTGCTATTCTCATCTTCCTGTCAATTCTTCAATGTTCTTATACATGTCGCTGCTATTCTCATCTTCCTGTCAATTCTTCAATGTTTTTATACATGTCGCTGCTGTTCTCTTGATGATGGCGTTCTATTTTCCTGCATTTCTGGCTCCAACCAACCTACATATGGTCAGAGAAATCATATCTCTTTTTATCCCAAACAACGCTTCCACATCTGGTTCAATCTTTCCTATTTTTTCTTTCTTAAACCTGAAACAACATTTCTATGCTTGTTCATGTAACAGTATGTCGAAAACCTTTGTTGAGAAAGTTATTAGGAAAACATTTGTTCAGAAAGGTATGGATAACAAAAGAGAGCAAGATGCTTCAAGACTTCCTCACCAAGCTTCTTATAATCAGGTAAAAACCTTCACCTTGAGCTGGTCCTGTCTGAACTCTTTGAATCTTTATTTTTGATGAGCCATAACAAGATATGCCAACTACTTCATTTCAGATCCGTCAAAACATCGGTTATTAAACATTTCGGATCCGTCGAAACATCGGTTGTTAAACATTTCAGATCCGTCGAAACATCGGTTGTTAAACATTTCACAGCGAGAATAAAAAAGGGATCATGAGTTGTCGTCACGAAACACCGGCAGAGTTCGCGGGCCACAGGTTGGGAACCATTGTTCTCGATGATGAAGACGTCCACTTCACTGCACTATGAAGATATTAAAATATTCATTTTATCTTCATATCAAGTTAGGAATTCCAGCTGCGAGCTACAACATGAGCAACTTAAGATATGCAAATATTGTTCTACTAACAGCCTAATAAAACAAGAGTCTAGAGGAAGTTTAATAGTAAAAGAAACTGAAAAAAAACTCCCTCTAAAAGAAAGGGAAAAAAACGGTGGTTATGTCATGATGAAAGAAGAACTCACCTAAATGCAATGTACAAAGAAAGGACAAGAGTCAAGTGCATACATTTAACTATCTACACATGCGGGTCTACACACCGGGCCTGAAGTCGAGAATGAACATTCTTAGTTAAAACACTTTTCCAGCACCTGAGAAACGGCTCGTGCCATGTATCTCTGTCACTGAATACCAGAAAGACAGGTCTAAAATGCTTCGTTGTGGCTGCCCTGCTCTATAGATATGATCAAACAGATCGATCACAACAGAGATATTGATTCTTAAAGAATGTTTAGAGCATATGGTCTAGCAAAATAAATGTAGAAACTAACTTAATAAAATTCATTAGAAAACGACGTCTTGATTCATTGGACATATAATGAGATGATGAGGGATTGAAAATATCGTGGCACATAAATGGAAAGAGGTATTGGGGAAGATGAAGAAAAGAATTATAGACTGTCTAATACTGTGGCACAAGAGAAAGTCAGCAAGTGAGTTGAGGGAAAAGATCAAGGACTGAGATTCGTGCCGAAGGTACCATGGACAGTGAGAAAGTCGAATGAGGAAGTTCTAAAAGAGGCACAAGAAAATTGGAAAATTATAACGAAGATCAGAAAACGACATTCTAAGTTTGTGGGGAATTTCTGGGAGAGGTGGGGGGGGGAGAGACACTTAAAGACAAGAAGAATGATCGAAGATAGAATAGACATAGAGAAAAGATAGAGAGAACAGATAGAGAGAAGAAATGTTTGCTGGTTTGGCATTCTAGCATGGGATAGTCTCTGTGGCAAGTTTGCTGATTGCACAAAGAATCAAGGAGTAAATATCCTACACCTGTTTTTACAGAGAGAGAGAGAGAGAGAGAGAGAGAGAGAGAGAGAGATCTATAGTGAAGCATGAATGTCAACATGATGACCTGCTAGCACGCCATCTAATGATGATGATGATGATGATGAGATATATTGTTAGGGAAGCGGTCAAATTATTTCCTTTTCACGCTGTACTATTAGTAATCAACTTCACTTTCAACTTTCAGAGATAAAAACTTACACTATAAGTAGGTTTATTTCTGACTGTTCAAAGATCAGAAATTACACCATAATCAGCTTCATTTTCACATTTTCAAAGATCAGAAATTACACTATAAACAGCTTCATTTTCAGCTTTTCTAGGGTCAGAACTTATACCATAAAGTTTATTTATATAAACTGTCCAAAAAAAAAAACGCCTAACTACTGATGACCCTAATTTAGCCATAACTTTGATATTCTATAGCTTTTTAAATTGAATGAATAAAATTTTCAAAGTGCACAAAATAATACTTAAGGGTTTAAACACTCACTTGACAGTTTCTTGCATCTGTGTGACGGGAATTTGTTAGTACCAGGGGTTCTCACGTTAGTATGGTGTGTGGCCTCAGCTTGCATCGATCAGCGACTGGCATCTCCTGGGCATAGATGCGATCAGATGTCTGATGTGCGCCTGTGGGATGGCTGCCCACTCTTCCTGGAGTGCCTGCCACAGATCACAATGATTGGCTGGAGAAACGTTTCGGCGACAAACACGTCTTTGCAGCTCATACCATAGGTACTCGATCGGATTGATGTCTGGAGACAGGGATGGCCAGGGAAGGGTGAGAATGTTGTTGACAGTCAAGAACTGTGGGTGAACCGTGCAGAATGGGGTCTGGCGTTGTCCTGTTGAAACACAGACCTTGGCGCAGCCAAAAAATGAAAGGACATGGGGTCGAAGAATTTCATTGACTTATCGTTGCGCATTCAAGCCTCCTTCAATCTGCACCAATTGACTACTTCCATTGAAATTGATCATTCCTATACCATTACACCTCCAACATCGTGCGGTGGAGCTTCGTCAACGCAATTTTGGGAAAAACGTTAGATTTGCCTACGGTAGATCCTTCTCCACATATCATAGCGGTGCAATAAAAAGGAAGATTCGTCACTAAACCAGACTCGTCTCTATTGATTATCAGTTGTCCAGGGCCGATGCTGGTTGGCCCAAACAAGTCGATTTTTGTGATGGCGTCTCGTTAAGATAGGACCTCGGTGAGGTCGTCGTGCCATCAGTCCAGCTTCATGCAGTCTATTCCAGATAGTTTGATCAGACACACGACGTCCTGCAAGCAACTACTGGGCACTTGAGGAAGCTATTGTAAATCTGTTTCTGAGGTGATGAACCAGAATAAAGCGATCATCAGCTGCTGTTGTCACCCTGGGTCGTCCACTGCGGTGCCGGTCTTCGGCTGAGCCAGTGGCTTGGAAACGGTGCCAAAGTCGACTGATGGTACTCTTATCTTATATCTTATATCCTTCCCGTGCCGTTAGACGTCACATAAGACTCGCAAAGTAGTTCGCCAATTTTTCCTGTCTTCGGCGAGTCTTTCAACCTCATCAAAGGATTTTATGCCTGTTAACTTGGCCTCTCTTAATAATGTTCTCTTCAGAGTTTCACGCGGTCTGCCCCTTTTTCTTCGGCCTGTTGTGTTCCACTTGATAGCTTGTTTTGGGATTCTCTGCTCATTTCTTCTCATCAAGTGGCCAACATATGTCCATCTCCTTTTCCTGATCACCCGTGAGACTGGTTGTTGTTCAGTCATCTGTCTTATCTCTGCATTGTTCTTGAATTCATTCCACTTGATGCCGAGTATTTTCCTTAGGCATTTGTTTTCAAAAGAGTCTAATTTCTTTTCTATTTCTTTAGTTGTTTTCCAGCTTTCGCATGCATAAATGAGGGTGGATATTACATTTGAATTGAATAGTCTTAACTTGGTTTTTGTGCTTATAACTTTTGAATTCCATATGTTCTCAAGATTCTTGAAGATTGATGCTGCTTTTGCAATTCTGATCCTAACTTCCTTTCTAGTGTCACCATCCTGGTCTACGTAGCTGCCAAGGTATGCAAATTGATTGACTTCTTCAATATCTGTCCCTTCTATGTGTATTTTTCCATTTTGATTGATGGGAATTTTCATTATTTTTGTTTTGTCCTTGTTAATTTCAAGTCCTATTTTGCTAGCCAGTGAAGATAGGCTATCTGTTTTTTCTTGCATGGAATTCGCATTATTACTGATAAGAGTTATGTCATCAGCAAAATCAAGATCTTCTAGTTGGGTCCCATGTACCCAGTCAATACCTGTGTTACCTGTGCAGCATTTTGTCATTATGAAGTCTATTGTAATCCCAAAAAGTAAAGGAGACAGTATACATCCTTGTTTCACGCCTGTTTCAATCTGGAACCATTCACTCATCCCTTCTTCTGTCTTGACTGCACAACCATATCCATTGTATAAGTCCTTAATGATGTTGACAATTTTAGATGGTATTCCATATAGACATAAAATTCTCCATAATGAATCTCTGTGTATGCTATCAAATGCCTTCTTAAAATCTATGAAATTCAGTATTAATGGTTTCTGCTTTTCAATATGTTCTTCAAGTATTATTCTGAGAGTAAAGATCTGGTCGAGACAGCTTCTCCCTTTTCGAAATCCTGCTTGTTCTTCTCTCATTGCAGTATCCACTATATCTTTGAGTCTATTCAAAATGACCTTGCAAAATGGTACTCTGCTGCACGTTTAAATGCCTGCCTGACTTTGACTTTCGCCTGCTTGTAATGTTTCGTAAATTTTGCGATATACGCGCCATAACTGTCTGCTTGAAAATTAACTGAATTTGTTTGTGTAACCTCATTCTTTTATAGGGTTTCATTTGCGTGGGAAGTGAATTGTACTCACCACAAAAATCACGACTTTTCCATAAACACAACGTGAGTTATGGTAAGGAAAATGCGTGATTAGCAATGGCAGCTGCTGCGTTCTGACTATACACAAGAATAGCAACATTTACGCTAAATCATGGACTTGATATCTTGGTGATAATGTTCGGTTTGGTTTGAGATACCCGGGAAAAACATTTTTGTCATAACATATAAAAAATGAAGCTTATATGAGCTATGCGTTTGGTTTTTTTTTTGACAGTATATGCTGCTGGATAAAATTTAAGGGCCGGTCTTTTTAATACTTACGAAAAAAACCAAAATCAACTGACTAACAAACAAGCCATTAGTACCAAAGAAAACAGCATTTAAAACTGGACAAATTCAATCATTTCATTTGCAAATCGGAATAAGAATACACATACAGCAAGCTGGCGAAATCACTCACCCCTCATCCAAAAATTCACAAGAGCGGTCTTCAAACAACAAACATGTCAGTATCGCGTGTGGCCACCGTTCGCTACCAGACATTCCACGCACCGTTGCCTCATCGAGTTAGCCAAGGTTGTTAGGACATTCTGTGGAATGGCCTGCCACTCTTGTTGAAGGAAAAGGGTCAGCTGGGTGACATCAACAGGTGGAGGATGATTTGTCGAAACCCGTCTGCCTAGGACATCCCAAATGTGTTTAATGGGCGACAGATCGGGCGACTGAGCGGGACAATCGATTCTAATGATCATTTGCTGTTGGATAGTGGCGTCATAGAACCGTTCCCTGGCCTTCTCCAAACACGGATTCTGCCATCATTGAAGGAAATACTGAAAAGGGATTCGTCCGTGAAAAGAATTTCACCCCACTGGTACCTCGTCTAACAGATGTGCTGCCGGCACCAGGCAACTCTAGCTCTGCGGTGAACTGAGGTATTCTTATTGCTTGTCGTCGTTAAGCCAGCCAAGATTCTATTAAACGCCTTTGAATTGTTCTGGCGCTAACATTGACGTCTGCCGTATTCATTAGCTGGTTTCTGAAAGTGGAAGACGTTACTGTCCGGTTGCGAAGTGTTGACAGTTGCAGGTATCTGTCATCTTGTCTACTCGTGCAACGAGGTGGGCCTGAACGATGCCTGTCTTCTACTCCTCTGGTTGAGTGAAATCGCTCCAAATTCCTTCGGATGGTAGAATGGGACACCCCCGAACGCCGTGCAACTTCACGGCCAGATAAACCGCTTTCAACCAAGACTACGACCCGATGACGCTCGAAGGCGCTAAAATGCCTTCGTGCTGGAATGGTGTTATTCAAATGACAAAAATACAGCTAAACCGCTTTAATAAAAGTGACTGGAAGTTGAGAAGTGTTCACTAAGGATGTCTCTTGCACGTTCAGCACAAATCAGCTCGATTTAATTACCTGCTGGGTCATGCTGACACTTTTGAAAATGGCCTAACATTTTGTCTAGGACGACGTTACTGCACGTCATTTTTACACTTGTTGTGATGAACAGTTGGTGTTGTTTATGCCCTGGCTGCATAGAGGACTGCTTAATAGTGCAATTTAATCAAGATTCTACAGTAAATGTATTTACAGTTTTATTACAACAATCAAAATAAACATTTGCTTGAACTTAATGACCGGCCCTTAACTTTTGTCCAGTAGTATATATAAATAACCTAGGTTCCAGGTACCTAAGGCCAGTACCTAATACTTACTCTATAAATAGCTTCATTAACATCCAGATATGCTAAGACAGTGAAGCACTTATAAAACTTGTCGTTGATGCTTGGGAATGGCTTGTCAACTTCCACAGTCAGCCAGTACCTGATCGCTCCCAGGGAACCTTCAAACGACGAAGGGAGGCCCTGACTGGGTAAGTGAAAGCTGAAACTGTACGTGAGCAGTCCAACAGGAAGTACATCAGCGGCTGTGAGAAAGACATTAATAAGTTACAAGAAATCAATCTGTTGTAACAGTCGACAAGAACAAAACAAAGTCTACAACAAGGCAAAATGTTATAACAAGCTACAACAAGATAATTTGTTTTAATAAGCTACAATAAGAAATATGTTATAACAAGCTACAAGAAGACAGTCTATTATAACAATCTACACCAAGATAATTTGTCGTAACAAGCTACATCAAGACAAGTTGTTGTAACAAGCTACAGCAAGACAAGTTGTTGTAACAAGCAATAACAACAATTTCTCATAACAAGTTACAACAAAACAATCTATTATAAGAAGCTACAACAAGACAAAATGTTATAACCAGCTACAACAAGACATTTTGTTGTAACAAGCAACAACAAAGACAATTTCTCGTAACAAACTACGACAAACAATCTATTATAACAAGCTACAAGACAGTCTGTTATAAAAAACTATAACAAGACAATTTGTCATAATGACCTACAACAAGACAAAATGTTACAACAAGCTACAAGACAGTCTGTTATAAAAAACTATAACAAGACGATTTGTCATAATGAGCTACAACAAGACAAAATGTTACAACAAACTACAACAAGACAACCTGTTATAACAAGATATAACAAGATACTATATCATAACAAGCTACATCAAGACAAAATGTTATAACCAGCAACAACGAGCAAGACAATTTGTTGTAACAAGCAACAACAAAAACAATTTCTCGTAATAAGCTACACAAACAATCTGTTATAACAAGCTACAACAAGACAAAATGCTACAACAAGCTACAAGACAGTCTGTTATAACAAACTATAACAAGACAATTTGTCATAACGAGCTACAAAAAGACAAAATGTTATAACAAACTACAACAAGACAACCTGTTATAATAAGATATAACAAGATACTATGTCATAACAAGCTACATCAAGACAATTTGTTGTAACAAGCTACAACAAGACGATTTGTTGTAACAAGCGCATCAAGATCGCCTGTTATAAGGATTATAACAAGGCAGCCTGTTATAACAATACATGTCTCGGAAAACTCCGTCCATACTAGAAGGAAATGAGAACTTATAAGAACTACAAAAGTGGTCTTTATAAGTCATCGCAGATGTTGTAACAGGATTTTTAAAAGAAAATATAATTGTTGCAAGTTAGATATAAAAAATTATTAATGGAATTACTTAGCAGAGAGTAGAAATGACATAAACTCACTTTAGAGTGTTTTCTGAAGAAAAAGTCGAGTTTTACTTATAAACTGATTAATAAACTGATCTGGCAGCATTTTTACTCATATATGATATACAGTAGCATGTTTACTCCTGCATGATATATAGTAGCATGTCTATTCCTACATGATATATAGTAGCATGTCTACTCTTACATGTCGTATAGTAGCATGTCTACTCCTACATGATATATAGTAGCATGTCTACTCCTACATGATATATAGTAGCATGTCTACTCCTACATGATATATAGTAGCATGTCTACTCTTACATGATATATAGTAGCATGTCTACTCTTACATGATATATAGTAGCATGTCTACTCTTACATGATATATAGTAGCATGTCTACTCCTACATGATATATAGTAGCATGTCTACTCTTACATGATATATAGTAGCATGTCTACTCTTACATGATATATAGTAGCATGTCTACTCTTACATGATATATAGTAGCATGTCTACTCTTACATGATATATAGTAGCATGTCTACTCTTACATGTCGTATAGTAGCATGTCTACTCCTACATGATATATAGTAGCATGTCTACTCCTACATGATATATAGTAGCATGTCTATTCCTACATGATATATAGTAGCATGTCTACTCTTACATGATATATAGTAGCATGTCTACTCTTACATGATATATAGTAGCATGTCTACTCTTACATGATATATAGTAGCATGTCTACTCTTACATGTCGTATAGTAGCATGTCTACTCCTGCAGAATGTAATATTTATTTCTCCTGAGAAACATGATACAGGCTGTAACTGTTTGCTGTTGTAGCAGTAACTAAATTGATATCAGTATAAACATTCTGCTCTTGTGAACGTTACTAAAATGTCAAATGATCTGTTTGTAGAGACAGATGTATGCAGATAAAATGTAGATATTAGAAGTTTTGGTGCTACGTACATATGCCTTTACTCTGACAACTATGACAAGTTATATGAACACTCGGTGGTCAGAATGTGAGCGTGAATGTTCAAGGAAAGGTCTAGCACAAACTACCCGCACTAAGTCTGACACATGATGTATCCAACATAATATACAGGATGTATACAACATAATATACAGGATGTATCCAACATAATGTACAGGATGTATCCAACATAATATACAGGATGTATACAACATAATATACAGGATGTATCCAACATAATATACAGGATGTATACAACATAATATACATGATGTATAAAACGTAGAAAAATAAATACATAACTGATTGGCTTCTGATGAATTGCTAACGATGTATGGAAAATGATGGTATAGTGAATTTTTGTTTCCCGTTCTCCTTTTTCTGAACACACACTCACACACACACACTCACATACACACACACACTCTTTCTCTCACACACACGCACACACACACACAAAACGTGAACTATTTCTAAACACTAAAAACAAAGCTGGACTGCCACGGCATGCTCTATAGTGGAGAAAATCGTCATTTAATGTATCCACCAGACTCTCACACGTTGAATTCAACAATAACTAGGCATTTGACTTAGACACGAGGTTATCTTGAACTGACGTTAGACCTAGACTCAAAATTATCCTAACTTGACGTTAGACCTAGATTCAACAATATCTGAACTTGACTTTAGATCTGGACTCAACGTTATTCTAAATTTACGTTAGATCTAAACTTAACATTATACTAACTAGAGCTAAACTCGATGATATATTGTCTTGACGTTAGAGCTAGACTTGACGCTTGTAGCAGTATAGGGGAGATACTTGCTGTTTTTACAGAAAGGGCAAATGTTATGATTCTCTTTTTGAACTTTTCCGTGGTCGGTGGAGACCCTTCACGTGGGCTGAGAAACCCGTGACAGAGACCCTTCACGTGGGCTGAGAAACCCGTGACAGAGACCCTTCACGTGGGCTGAGAAACCCGTGACAGAGAACTGTGGGAGAGACTGTGAGTGGGCAGTCTAAGTTTGGACGTGTACTTGAGAGGATTGATTGATCTTTATTTCAAAAGGGTTAAGAATTGGGCACGCAGGCCCGTCTGACATTCTGCCCTTTATCATATATCTTTTACTCTATTCCAAACATTCTACAAATATGCTGTTCATGTAACTAACATAATTAACATTGAAGCTGAGAGACATAAAATAAAATATAACATTTTTCGCTCTTATCCATTCACTTAGTACACAAGTAACTACACACATATATACGTGACTATCTACTAAACAATTGGTTTTTATGATGTCTCTGTCAATAAAATGGATGTTTATATCTGTTCTGGAGTTGTGGAAGGGTGAATGGACTCGCCATGTGGCAGGTAAAATCTGCCAGAATATCGTCATCACCATCTTCATTGTCATCCAATTCATCAATAAAACCTCATGTCACGTGATACGCAGAACTGACTTGACTTCTGTATCAGTGTGTTGCCAACTTTAAGATTGAAAGATCCTGGGAGTGAAGGGTGACTGGAGACAGTGAATAACTAATCTAGAAACACTCAGCAAACACTCAGTAAACACTCAGCAAACACGGCTCAACTAATCCCCCAACATTTATTCAGTAAAAAAAAAACTAGTAACACAGCAAAACATAACAGCACATACGACATCACGTTTTCTTGGCTTGACGGAAGAGCTAAAGAGAAAGTCTGAGCACCAGTTGTGAGAGAAAATCTGATCATGATTTGTGAGAAAATCCGAGCATGATTTGTGAGAGATAATCTGATCATGATTTGTGAGAAAATCCGAGCATGATTTGTGAGAGAAAATCTGATCATGATTTGTGAGAAAGTCCGAGCATGGT
Source organism: Achatina immaculata (assembly GCA_009760885.1). NCBI lineage: Eukaryota > Metazoa > Mollusca > Gastropoda > Stylommatophora > Achatinidae > Lissachatina > Lissachatina immaculata. The sequence continues at coordinate 50,439,923 of CM019702.1, read as the reverse complement.
TTGTGAGAGAAAGTCTGATCATGATTTGTGAGAAAGTCCGAGCATGATTTGTGAGAAAGTCTGATCATGATTTGTGAGAGATAGTCTGATCATGATTTGTGAGAGATAGTCTGACCATGATTTGTGAGAGATAGTCTGATCATGATTTGTGAGAGATAGTCTGATCATGATTTGTGAGAGACAGTCTGATCATGATTTGTGAGAGAGAAAGCTTCATCATAATTTGTGAGAGAAAGTCTGAACATGATTTGTGAGAGGAAGTCTGAGCATAATTTATGAGAGATAGTCTGAGCATCATTTGTGAGAGAAAGTCTGAGCACCAGTTGTGAGAGAAAGTCTGAGTATGATTTGTGAGAGAGAGAGAGAGGAGATAAAGTATAGATTCACATGAATACTGTTTAAAAAAAATTTTTTTTAACAGTATTCATGTGAATCTATACTTTATCTCTTCTCTCTATTTTTTTTCGTCCTATATGTTTTTGTATGATTAAGGCTCACGCCGAAACGTCACAACTTTGTAATAGTTAAGTAATAAAGCTGCTCCTACTTTTTTCCGATTTTATACATTCTGGTATCACAGCTTTACTGCAGTGTTTAGTGTATAGTTGTATACTTATACACTAATTATTGTGATTTGTGAGAGAAAGTCTGAGCATAATTTGTGAGAGAAAATGTGAGCATGATTTGTGAGAGAAAGTCTGAGCATAATTTGTGAGAGAAAATCTTAGCATGATTTGTAAGAGAAAGTCCGAGCATAATTTGTAAGGTATCGTTTTTTAGTTTAGTCTGAGATTGGGAGTCTTCGTCTAACGCTGTGCGTGGAAGAATGAAGTTTTGTGCGTGAGTAGTGATGAGAATATGTGCGTGTGAGAGAGACAACCATGTCTTTTCTGTTTTAGTCGCCTTCTGGTGGTCCCTGTTGGCTGTGGCTGTTTGTGTCACTGGAATGTGTTATCTATGTCTTGCCACCAGTATTTTGACATATACGTTAATGTATCATCATCCATCACATGAACTTCGTCATCATCCAGAGCCGACATTAAACTCGCCTGATGGATGGCGTTGACAGCATGCTGTAGCCATCTACTCAGATGTTCTATCTGAGACGTAGCCAACTACTCAGATGTTCTATCTGAGACGTAGCCAACTACTCAGATGTTCTATCTGAGACGTAGCCAACTACTCAGATGTTCTATCTGAGACGTAGCCAACTACTCAGATGTTCTATCTGAGACGTCCCGCCTGGGTCAAGTACTTATCACACATAAAATGTTACGTTGTCAATGTATAACTTGTGTTGTACATATTCATGTGACGTGACATGACCGTTGTCCCTCTCACAGCCTCCCAATACGGTCTTGCGCAAGTTGACCGGCGGCTTGCAGTGACACATTCAGACTTTCTTTGATGTCCTGAGTCCACCTTCGACGAGGTTGTTTCTTGTCCCTTTTGCCGGGCACTATGCCTTTCTCTATCAGCCTCTCCAAGCTATTGTGTCTCTTGATGTGGCTGAAGTATATCAGTTACTTGTGCTAGATATCTGAAATAATCTCACCGGAGGCCCCACGTGAAGACACTAATCATCTCACCGAAGGCCCCATGTGAGTACATTAATCATCTCACCGGAGGCCCCACGTGAAGACACTAATTATCTCACTGGAGGCCCCACATGAATACATTAATCATCTCACCTGAGGCCCCACGTGAATACATTAATCATCTCACCGAAGGCCCCACGTGAATACATTAATCATCTCACCGGAGGCCACACGTGAATACATTAATCATCTCACCGAAGGCCCCACGTGAATACATTAATCATCTCACCGAAGGCCCCACGTGAAGACATTAATCATCTCACCGGAGGCCCCACGTGAAGACACTAATCATCTCACCAGTGGCCCCACGTGAAGACACTAATCACCTCACCGGAGGCCCCACGTGAAGACACTAATCATCTCATCGGAGGCCCCAAGTGAAGACATTGTCGATAGTCTACATCACCCAGACTTTAGGGGCACATGAATGTTTAGTGAGAAACAGCATCAAATGTCAGTGTGTCAGCATGTGAGAGTGTGTTCTATGTGTGCCATTTTGTGTCAGTATGTGTGCCAGTGTGTGTCAGTATGTGTGTCAGTGTGTGCCAGTGTGTGTCAGTATGTGTGCCAGTGTGTGTCAATGTGTCACTGAGTGCCAGTGTGTGTCAGTGTGTGCCAGTGTGTGTCAATGTGTCACTGAGTGCCAGTGTGTGTCAGTGTGTGCCAGTGTGTGTCAGTATGTGTGCCAATGTGTGTCAATGTGTCACTGAGTGCCAGTGTGTGTCAGTGTGTGCCAGTGTGTGTCAATGTGTCACTGAGTGCCAGTGTGTGTCAGTGTGTGCCAGTGTGTGTCAGTATGTGTGCCTGTGTGTGTCAGTGTGTCACTGAGTGCCAGTTTGTGTCAGTGTGTGCCAGTGTGACTGTGCAGATTATAGCAGACAGAGATGGTCAATTTCATGTCCTATATTTTTTTGTGTGCACATTTTAACTGGCTACGTATTTCTTTGTGCACCTGTTAATTGGCTACGTATTTCTTTGTGCACCTGTTAACTGGCTGAGCAAGGGTGAGGAATCAAAGCTCGCATGGGTCCTCATGATGATGTAGTCTGCTGAAAAGCGTGTTTTTGGTGTTTTGTGGGTCATATCTGGACTTCAAGTTGCCAACACAACCCTCTGCTAGCTCGCGCTTCAGAACTTTCACCAGATTTGCTACTAACTACATTCATGCCACAATTGTTTGGAGATAGAACAAAAACAACAGAAATATAACAACAGAAACAGAAACACTTTATATTGTCACTGTCACAACTGTTAGATACACGGCTACTGGATACACAGCTAGTGAAGCCCCGAGTACGGGATACACGGCTACTAGGTACTCACTGGTGGATGTAAACACTGTCTGGGATGTGTTCACGTAGAACTCTCTAGAAACACAGTCGTTGCCACTGGACGTCAGAATTGCTCTTCTCCACTTGGTCAGTCCTTGGCCAGTACAGTGGATGAAAATATTTCTGACCTTCAATTCTCCTTCGATTTCTAGCGTTACAGTTCCACTGACTGTGTCCCCTGGCCTGTACACAAACCTGTTGTCTTTTGTCTGGATGTTCCAGCTCTTGATTTTGCCCATGTTCACAGTCTGCGATGTCTGCTTGGCAAAACTAATATATAAGAATAATAATACGTAGAATAATTGAAAATCAGAAGATTTACCATTAATAGCAAGAAAATAGCAAGACAAAAGCACTAAAATAGCAAAACAAAAACAAGAAAGCAGAAATAATCGTGATGTAAGATGGGCAGAAATAAGAACTAGTAACCTAGGTTAGTTGTCAACCCTAAGCGTAGATAATAATGGGTTAGCGACTGGTCGGCTCAGAAGTGCACAACTCTGAGTGAGAGCCCGTCTCTGGCCAGGTATATCAACAAAACGTGAGAGAACTGTGAGAGTACGGGATTTGTACACCGAGCACGCAGGAGGTGCCAGGCGATCAGATTTTGTTTTCCTTCAAGAGCGAATGAGTGCGTATTTTGTCGATAGGTAAATATATATGCGTTGGGTAAGTATGTTGGGTAAGTGTGTCGGGTAAGTGTGTTTGGTTAGTGTGTTGGGTAAATATGTTGGGTAAGTGTGTTGGGTAAGTAAGTTGGGTAAGTGTGGTGGTTACGTGTGGTGGGTAAGTTGGGTAACTGTGGTGGTTACGTCTGTTGGGTAAATATGTTGGGTAAGTGTGATTGGTAAGTATGTTGGGTAAGTGTATTGGTTATGTATGTTGGGTAAGTATGTTGGGTAAGTGTGTTGGTTAAGTGTGTTGGGTAAGTATGTTGGGTAAGTGTGTTAGGTAAGTGTGTTGGGTATTGTGTTGGGTAAGTGTGATGGGTAAGTATGTTGGATAAGTATGTTGGTTAAGTATGTTGGGTTAGTGTGTTGGGTAAGTATGTTTGGTAAGTGTGTTGGGTAAATATGTTGGGTAAGTGTGTTGGTTAAGTGTGTTGGGTAAGTATGTTGAGTAAGTGTGTTGGGTAAGTTTTTTGGGTATTGTGTTCGGTAAATGTGTTGGGTAAGTATGTCGGGTAAGTATGTTGGGTAAGTATGTTAGGTAAGTATGTTGGGTAAGTATGTTGGGTAAGTATGTTGGGTAAGTATGTTGGGTAAGTGTGTTGGGTAAGTATGTTTGGTATGTTGGGTAAGTATGTTGGGTAAGTATGTTGGGTAAGTATGTTGGGTAAGTATGTTGGGTAAGTATGTTGGGTAAGTATGGATTTATATTTCTGTGATGTGGACGCGTGCAATCTGTGCTGTCGATTCCTCCGACCCATCTTGACCCATTCGTGTATGGCTGAAATAATACATGAATATTCATATTTCAGTTAAAGTGTAATTGTTCTATGTACGACGACATGCATTGATGGCTTTGTTATGTGGACATCATTTATGTGACTGAATTTTATGTATATGCCTTTGTTTGTTATATCCCTTTCTTGCCAATAGTTCAGTTTGTCACAGTCAGAACATTCAAGTATTAAGGATGATAATTTGAGAATACATACATGGGACAATTTTGTTGTAAATCATACTAACCCAATTATATGTACAAGGTGTTAAAATTTATTTTTAGTAATTAAACTGCTGATAACATTTTTGTATGAATCAAACTATTGAAAGAAAGTGATTTGGTTATGTTGATAATAATATAAACCAATGATTCACTGATGAAGAATCTTATTTGTTTTATACTTCCTTTTATGTAATGTTTGGACGTGTAGTAATGCAAACGAAGAAGATGAAGAAGACATGTAGGAATGCAAACGAAGAAGAAGAAGAAGACATGTAGGAATAAATCAGGCCAGGATGTTACTCGTGTTCCTTTCTCTCTTGTTAGATATTAATGTATAATCCGTGTAATCAGCAAACTCCTGTACCACCAAAATAACAAATAATATAAGAAACAAGAATAACAGAAAATATACATTTATAAACTGTTTTATTCCTACAGTTATATTATGAGAGAAGAAGCCAGCTAAATGCAGTGTGGGTAATTAACATTCGTGAGACAAATACTCTACATTTAATTATAATTAATTATCTATCCATACTTAATACTCTACATTTAATTATAATTAATTATCTATCCATACTTAATACTCTACATTTAATTATAATTAATTATCTATCCATACTTAATACTCTACATTTAATTATAATTAATTATCTATCCATACTTAATACTCTACATTTAATTATAATTAATTATCTATCCATACTTAATACTCTACATTTAATTATAATTAATTATCTATCCATACTTAATACTCTACATTTAATTATAATTAATTATATATCCATACTTATAACATTAGACGGGAAATACATGTAGGAAATCAAGAGCAGAACGTGGCAAGACAAAGAAGCTATCATTCTAATGAGAACATCTTGTACAGTGCATTTCTGTTACTGAACATCAGAAAACAAAATCCATGCCCAGCAGCTATCTCCCTTACTTGTCATAACATACACTGACAACATCTGCAAAGAAGCTAACATACACAGTAAAAACTCCACTACAAAGTTTCCAGCAGCCCAACCCCAGAAAGAATGCTGATAACCCCACAACACCTTTCAGAAGATATACCCAGTAGGAGGACCATAAACGAACTCCTTTTTTGCTGACATCAAGCACTTATAGCCACATCAGAAAAAGACCTACAGCAGAACATGGATAATTTAGCAAGGGCATGTCACAGCCACAACATGGAAATCAGTGCTAACAAAAATAGAAGTCATGACCATAGCGAGAGAAGAAATCCAAAGACCTTCCTAGACAACCAGCCCTTGAAACAAGTGAAACATTTCAAATACCTCGGTAGCATAATATCATCCTCAGAGACAACTGACGATGAGATTAGAGAACAGATGCAAAAAAGCAAATCATGTCATTGGACAAATGACTCCTTTACTGAAAAAATAAATACATCACAACTGAAACAAAATTGGCACTGTACAACACAGTTATCCTCCCAACTTTGTGCTATCAATGTCAAACATGGACACTAACAGCCAAGAATAAAGGAAAAATAGTCACGACAGAAATGAGATGTTTAAGGAGAATACTAAATGTTACAAGAAGAGACCAAATAAGAAATGACACCATCAGGGCAAAGGTTGAAGTAACACCAGTGTTACACTGTAACCAAAAAAGCAAGTCAAATGGTTTGGCCATGTTACACAGTTACCACCAGAAAGTATATCACAGACAACATTCACACTAAGATTTGTAGGTAACAGAGAAAGAGGCCATCCACGCCGGAGATTGATAGAGAAAATTACAGAAGCACCAAATATCCTATTACATGAAGCAAATCGTTGAGCCCTACCAAGACGTCTATTTGTCTCCTCAACACCGAAAGGTATATGAGGAAGGAGACAATACAAGATAAGACAAAACAAGGCAGGACAAAAGAAAGATATATCTATTATACGAGGGTCATACCGAAAGTCGTAAGCAAAGATTTTTTAAAATCCGAATTTATAGATAGAGAAAATATAAATGTATCACCGTATTCTGCATCCTTTGCAATTTCATGTCAAGGTCACATGACGTCACCATCATGTGTCACGTGACGACGCGGAACAGAAACAAAATGATGCTGAAGTTTCGTTTCGTCAACGTGCTGTTATTGAGTTCCTAAAGAAGATATCCCCGCTGCTGAAATTCACCAAAGACTTCAGCTTGCTTATATAGATGTGTGTATGGGTGCTAGCAGTGTTAGGAGGTGGGTGAAACATTTCAAAGAAGGAAACACGAGCATCCAAGATATGCACCGCCGCGGCCGTCCTCGAACTGCCTCCACTGAACGCAACGCGGAAAGGGTTGACGACATCATTAAACAAGACAGACGTGTCACAGTTTCTGAAATCGCAGTAAATTTTGGATTATTACACACACTGCAGTACAAGAAATAATTGAAACCCTAGGCTATAGTAAAGTTTGTGCAGTTAGGTTCCACAGGAGAGAACGTCCAGAAAACAGTGCGTCTGTGCCGTCGGTCAGCTGGAACGGAATTCTACCGAGAGGGTATTTTCAAACTTGTAGAGCGATGGGTACAATGTGTGCAGAGAAATGGAGATTATGTTGAAAAGTGAAGAAAAGAATGCAGGTTAAGGTGATACATTTATATTTTCTCTATCCATAAATTCTGATTTAAAAAATTGCTCACGACTTTCGGTATGACACTCGTAATTAAGACATAAATGGAAACCATCATGCCATAATCACATCTATCATAGATATGAAACAAGACAAAAGGAGCACCCATGTGCAAACATATTCTTATAGTGTAGAAACAGATCAAATATATGTCATCATCATCATCATCATGTGCCGTGCTGACTGGCGTTGGCTATTATGCTTCTCCAGAGTACACGATCCTTCATGCAGGCCATCAACTCAGTCGGTGATCTCCTCTCACATCATCCCGTCAGACTGTCCAGTATCACTTCTCTTGGTCTTCCTCTTGATCTTCTTCCTTCTATTTTTCCTGTTGTTATAATATTTTCGATGCCCCCTCTTCTCATTGCATGTCCTATGAAAGTACATTGTTTCTCTCTTATCTTTTTGACAAGGTTTTTTGTCTCTCCAGCTCTTCTCATACATTCTTCATTAGTTATTTTTGCTGTCCAGGGGATTCGCAACATTCTTCTAATAAACCACATTTCTGCTGCTTCCAATGATTTTTGTGCAGACTTGCCTATTGTCTATGATTCACTTCTATATAACAAGATAAGTTCAATATAGCATTTTAGGACTCGTTTTCTAACATTCATTGATAAGAATGTGTTGGTTAATATGTTTCTCATTCTCTGAAATGCAGTCTTTGCTTGGCCTATTCTGTTCCTAATTTATGTTCTGCATTTCCTATCTGAAGTTATTACTGCTCCAAGGTATTTGAATTTCCACACCTGCTTAAAATAGTTTCATTTTATTTTATACTGCATGTTGGTGGATTCTGTTTCTTAGATATAACCATAGTCTCTGTCTTTTTTATGTTCAAAGTCAGGCCTTTCTGTTCACTTTCTTTGGCGACTTTATAAAAGAAATTTTGCAGGTCTTGTTGGTTTTCAGCTATCAGTACTGTGTCGTCAGCATACCGAAGTTTGTTAATATTGTATCCTCCAATTTTTATGCCTGGTTCTGTGATGATCGTTTTTAGAATATTCTCACTGTACAGAGAAAAAAGGTCTGGAGATAGTACACATCCTTGTTGCACCCCTTGTTTTATAGGTTGATATTTTCCAGTTCTATTTTCAACTTGAATTGCTGCTTCTTGCTGCCAGTATAGATGTTTTACAATCCTCAGGTCTTTGCCGTCTATATTGATGTCTTCAAGCATTTTAATAATTTCATTATGTTTCACCTTGTCGAATGCCTTGGTGTAATCAATAAAGCATAAGTAGAGATCTTTCTGTACTTCTAAAGCTCTTTATGTTAGTGTTCGTAAAGCATAAATGGCATTGCGTGTTCCCTTTCCTTCAACAAATCCAAACTGTTCATCTGCTATTTCCATTTTTATCTTTTCCCTTGTTCTTCTCATAATTATTCTCAGAAGTAGCTTCGTTATGAGAGGCTGATAGTCCGGTGGTCGTCACATTCCTTTGCACCTGGTTTCTTTGCTAGTGCTATAAACGTGGATTTAATCAGGTCACTGGGCATATAAATACTGTTGTAAATGTCATTCAGTAACTTTGTTATTATTTTTATTCCTGTCTCATCTAGTGCCTCTATTTCTTCTATTGTTATATTATCAGGCCCAGTCGCTTTTCCTTTCTTCATGTGTTTGATGGCATCTTTGATTTCATCTTCAAGTATTGGTGGTCCATCACAATTTTCAGTATCTGGTGTTAATTCTGGTCTTTCTCTTGCATATAGCTCACCGATATACTCTGTTCACCTGTCCACAATGTCCTCTTTTCCCATTAACATTTTACTTTCTTTTGATTTCAGGCATCCTGTGGTATATTTTGTCTTCCTGCCTGTGAGTTCACTAATTCGTTTGTGCATGTTTTTGCTGTCTTTATTATGAGAGTCCTCTATCTGTCTGCACTGTTCATTTAACCACACTTCTTTTGCTTCTTTACATTTGCGTCTTATTTCTTTATCTTGCTATATTTTTCCTCGTTATTTTTACTCCTCCTCCTCTTGTCCATCAGTCCTAAGATGTCGTCTGTCGTCCTTTTATTGTTAGGGGCTTCTTTTTTCGGTTCTATTATCTCCTTAACAGTTTGATGGATAGAATCTCTTAACATTTCCCATTGTTGATCTATACTATTTATCTTTGCTATTGCATTGTATCTATTTGTTATAATAACTTTGTATTGTTCTCGCAATTCTTGGTCATTTTTAAGAAGTTCTGTATTCAGTTTGATGAATTATTGACATAACAGTCGATCTTTCATTACTGACATAGATCTTTCATGACTGACATAGATCTTTCATGACTGACATAGGTCTTTCATGACTGATATAGATCTTTCATTACTGACATAGATCTTTCATTACTGATATAGATCTTTCATTACTGACATAGATCTTTCATGACTGATATAGATCTTTCATGACTGACATAGATCTTTCATGACTGACATAGATCTTTCATGACTGATATAGATATTTCATGACTGATATAGATCTTTCATGACTGATATAGATCTTTCATGACTGATATAGATCTTAAATAGGTCTTACATGACTGACACATTTCTAGATTTTATGTGACTGACATACTTCTAGATCTGAAATGACGTAGAGAGTACTAGATTTGACATCACCGATATAGTTATATTTGCATGCTTTCTTTAGCTTTATTCTAATTTTTCCACAGAGTGGGTCATGGTCACTATTGCAGTCAGCTCCTGACATGGTTTTTGTTGTCAGTAATGCATTGCGGAACCGTTTGTTGATTAATATGTAGTCTATCTGGTTAAAAGTCTTTTTGTCTGGTCTGCACTGTCGCCAGTCTTCGGGTATGTTGTTTAAACCAGGTGTTTCCTACAACCATGCTATGTATTTTTGCCCATTCAATTAATTTACTATCTCTGTCATTCCTCTCCCCCAGTCCATAGTCACCAACGATGTCTGAAGTTCTTCTTTTACCACCTTAAAATCTCCCATGACTGTGGTAACTTCATGTGACTTTGTGTGTTTTAGGGCTGTCTATTAAAAAATTATTATTAATATTATATTATATGTCATTATAAAATATCTGTACATCTTCTTCAGAACTTTCAGATGTTGGAGCGTACACTTATATAATATTTATGTTTATTGGTCGTCCTTTCAGTTGGGCTAGCAGGACGCGGTCCGAGATGTTCAAATAGCTTACACTTGTCCTTGCCGTTTGTTCTTCAAATATTATTCCTACTCCTCGTTCATGTTTCTTACTTCCTGAATACATTATTTTATATTTCTCAGAATTTATCTTCCTTTCACCTGTCCATCTGACTTCACTCATTCCTAGTATGTTGGTCTTCGTCCTTTCCATTTCCCTCTTTACATTTTCTAATTTTCTAGCCTTGAATAAAGTTCTAACATTCCATGTTGCTATTTTGAATTTGTTACGTTTGCCTCCAGTAGCTTGATGACGATCTGGCCTCACCTGTGGCTCGTGAGCTGCCCTACCGGACGAGGCTGTTCCAGAAGAACATCCATTAACGTCGGTCATGACAAATCTATTACTCTGAATAAGCATAATTATTCTTGTGAGCTACAACAGTGGTTTCCCGTTGCCTTCTGCCAATTTTTGTGTACGGACTCTCCGCTAGCCTTTGGACTCCCTGTCCTACCCGCAAGGCAGCGGGAGCGAGAGGTTTTAAGGCGCCTCTTACCCGCCTGGTATTCCCTTCACTGAGCACCTGAGGCACTTTATAAAAGTAGTAGAGCCGCCTACTACTCCACCTCGCTCTCTGAGTCTACCGCCAGTTGGTCCGCGCCTGCTTATTTGGGCAAATATAAAACAGAAGATAATATTCAAATCTCTTAATATAAACATGAAGCAGCAGACAAACAGCATTAAAACAGTCATACTCCATATTTTCATACATTATATCAGATAGAATTATATATTATATTAGATAGAATTATACAGTATATTAGATAGAATTATACATTTTATTAGATAGAATTATACAGTATATTAGATAGAATTATACATTTTATTAGATAGAAGTATACATTATATTAGATAGACTTATACATTATATTAGGTAGATTATACGTTATATTAGATCGAATTAAACATTATATTAGATAGAATTATACATTATATTAGATACAATTATACAGTATATTAGATATAATTATACAGTATACTAGATAGAATTATACATTGTATTAGATAGAAGTATACATCATATTAGATAGACTTATACATTATACTAGGTAGATTATACATCATATTAGATAGACTTATACATTATACTAGGTAGATTATACATTATATTAGATAGACTTATACATTATATTAGATAGACTTATACATTATACTAGGTAGATTATACATTATATTAGATAGACTTATACATTATATTAGATAGACTTATACATTATACTAGGTAGATTATACATTATATTAGATAGACTTATACATTATATTAGATAGACTTATACATTATACTAGGTAGATTATACATTATATTAGATAGACTTATACATTATATTAGATAGACTTATACATTATACTAGGTAGATTATACATTATATTAGATAGAATTATACATTATATTAGATAGAATTAAACATTATATTAGATAGAATTATACATTATACTAGGTAGATTATACATCATATTAGATAGAATTATACATTATATTACGAAAGGAACAATGTAGAGACAAAAATGTTTTTTCGTTTATTTGCATTTGTGTTTAAAAAAAACATTCTAGCCTATAATAAAACTCTTTCTATGCACGGAGAAATTCTAGCATCTCTTGAGCATTTCCAGGTTTCCTGTATTTTGCTTTTTGTTGAATCATTTATGTAAAAAATATAACTATATCAGTGATGTCAAATCTAGTACTCTCTAAGTCATTTCAGATCTAGAAGTATGTCAGTCACATAAAATCTAGAAATGTGTCAGTCATGTAAGACATATTTAAGATCTATATCAGTCATGAAAGATATATGTCAGTAATGAAAGATCGACTGTTATGTCAATAATTTAATATCTAACATGATGTCAGTCATATAAGATATATGTCAGTCATGCAAGATGTAGAACTGCTTAAGCCATAAAATAATTTACTTTCTCACATACAGTCCATAATATCTAGGTTTATTAACAGAATATGATACAACAATAAACGTCAGTTTCTGCACCTGTAGGACAGGTAGAGGACGGAGCTATTCGTGGATGTGGCAAAGGTGTGAAAGACTTGGAGCGTCTGTTAACGGGTCGAGGCACAGCAGGTGCACAGAGAAGACAGGTTGGAGAACACTTACTGTGAGAGGTTTGTGTTGTCCTGTATAAAAGTGGAAGAACTCTTATTGTGATAAGATAGTGTTGTCCTGTAGAAAAGTGGAAGAACTCTTATTGTGATAAGATAGTGTTGTCCTGTATAAAAGTGGAAGAACTCTTATTGTGATAAGATAGTGTTGTCCTGTATAAAAGTGGAAGAACTCTTATTGTGATAAGATAGTGTTGTCCTGTATAAAAGTGGAAGAACTCTTATTGTGATAAGATAGTGTTGTCCTGTATAAAAGTGGAAGAACTCTTATTGTGATAAGATAGTGTTGTCCTGTAAGAAAAGTGGGAGAACTTTTACTGTGAGAGGTTTGTGTTGTCCTGTAGAAAAGTGGAAGAACTATTACAGTGATAGAATAGTGTTATCCTGTAGAAAAGTGGAAGAACTCTTACTGTGAGAGGTTTGTGTTGTCCTGTAGAAAAGTGGAATAACTATTACTGTGATAGGATAGTGTTGTCCTGTAGAAAAGTGGAAGAACTCTTACTGTGAGAGGTTTGTGTTGTCCTGTAGAAAAGTGGAAAAACTCTTACTGTGAAAGGTTTGTGTTGTCCTGTAGAAAAGTGGAAGAACTCTTACTGTGATAGGATAGTGTTGTCCTGTAGAAAAGTGGAAGAACTCTTAATGTGAGAGGTTTGTGTTGTCCTGTAGAAAAGTGGAATAACTATTTCTGTGATAGGATAGTGTTGTCCTGTAAGAAAAGTGGGAGAACTCTTACTGTGAGAGGTTTGTGTTGTCCTGTAGAAAAGTGGAAGAACTATTACAGTGATAGAATAGTGTTATCCTGTAGAAAAGTGGAAGAACTCTTACTGTGAGAGGTTTGTGTTGTCCTGTAGAAAAGTGGAAGAACTCTTACTGTGAGAGGTTTGTGTTGTCCTGTAGAAAAGTGGAAGAACTCTTACTGTGAGAGGTTTGTGTTGTCCTGTAGAAAAGTGGAAAAACTATTACTGTGAGAGGTTTGTATTGTCCTGTAGAAAAGTGGAAGAACTCTTACTGTGATAGGATAGTGTTGTCATGTAGAAAAGTGGAATAACTCTTACTGTGAGAGGTTTGTGTTGTCCTGTAGAAAAGTGGAAAAACTATTACTGTGAGACGTTTGTGTTGTCCTGTAGAAAAGTGGAAGAACTATTACAGTGATAGATTAGTGTTATCCTGTAGACAGGTGGAATAACTCTTACTGTGAGAGGTTTGTGTTGTCTTGTTTTTCGATACGTAAGTTACAATGATTCTCTAACGTTTTATGCTGAAAGAGAGATTGTGTATGTTAGTAAGTTTGGACAAGAGCACCGATCATATCTATTACGTAAATGTGTGCATGTGTGTATGTGTAAGATGTGTGTGTTCCATCTGGAGATGTAAGGGATAGCTTGTTATGGGTATTGGAGTTCAGTGTAAGACTTCAATTTATATGTAACTGTTTCAGGGTACACCCTGTGATTGATGTTACAGTCCTTTTTGTCTTGTACTAGGAAGCGATCGTGTAACAAAATCATGACGCAGTAAAGAACATGAATATAAGGACACAGTAAAGAGCATGAATATAAGGACGCTATAAAGAACATGAATATAATGACGTAATGTGCCGCTATCGTTGCCATAAGACGGAAGAGGTTAGTTATTTTCATGAGTGGCCAAACGCTAGTGAGATGATTCATGTTATATAATGTTTCATGAAACACTGACATGACTTGTGTAGAGCTGACTGTATGTCAGTGTTAGCAGCAGAAAGTGGAGGTGGCACAGAAAGAAGACGGACATAAGATTACAACCAAGAACCTGAGCGGTCAGTTCACGGAGGTAAAAGAAGATGTAAACATTCCACCAGACAAATCAAAGAAGGGAGTGCGAGAGATGAGACACTAATTTCTCAGTACTTTGTACATGCAGAGAATATCAGTGGGAACAGTGAATCTTTCTGTACATACAGAGAAAATCAGTGGGGACAGTGAATCTTTCTGTACATATAGAGAAAATCAGTGGGGACAGTGAATCTTTCTGTACATATAGAGAAAATCAGTTGGGACAGTGAATCTTTCTGTACATATAGAGAAAATCAGTGGGGACAGTGAATCTTTCTGTACACATAGAAAAAATCAGTGGGGACAGTGAATCTTTCTGTACATAGAAAAAATCAGTGGGGACAGTGAATCTTTCTGTACATACAGAGAAAATCAGCGGGGACAGTGAATCTTTCTGTACATATAGAGAAAATCAGTTGGGACAGTGAATCTTTCTGTACATACAGAGAAAATCAATGGGGACAGTGAATCTTTCTGTACATGTAGAGAAAATCAGTGGGGACAGTGAATCTTTCTGTACATAATGGCGGGTAATGAAAATTTAAATTCTCTGTACTTCTGTACCTTAGATCTTAATTACGTTCTCTCTCCCCCCCCCTCTCTCTCTCTCTCTCTCTCTCTGTCTGTCTGGTCTATGGCAATCATGCCTTGGTCTTCATTGATTTCCACAAGCATCTCTCCTTTTCTGTAAGCTGTTTTTTGGACTGTGTTCTGTGCTACTCTTTTAGTCCATCAAGTATCTTGTTCTTTGTCTTCCTCTATCCCTTTTTTCTTCCAGTTTCCTGTTGTTATTAATTGCTCCAGTTTACCTCTTCTTAAAACATGCCCCACAAATCTGGACTGTCGTGTATGAATTTTGCCAGAATTTTTCTTTGTTTGCCCAGCCTCGCTTAGAACCTCTTCCTTTGTTTCCTTGGTTGTCCACGATATTCTCAGCATTCTTCTTATGGAGCACATCTCTGCTGCTTCCAGTAGATTTTGAGTGCACTTTATTACCACCCAAGCTTCGTATCCATACGGGTTCAATGAAACACTGACTACTTCTCTTTCTGGTGTTCATTGACACAGCAACAATTTAGGAACATTTGTTAGAAGTGAGGATTTATTCTCAGGCCCATCACTCGGCTCTGCCAGTTGCAACTAGGACCGAATTAAGTTTGGGAACAATAATTACCCAAACATCCTACACAACCCGAAAACTGTCAAAATTTCTCCATCGTCTTATGCACTTCTCTCTCTGACTGACCTTCTAGTTTGACTTAGTCCATATTATGATAAATATACACGAACTTATGAAGAAAAAAAACGCTTTCCATCAAACTGTCCTGCAAGATAGAGCGTGAAACGTTTTCGACTTGTCATCAGCGATATACTATTTGAATATGAAAATCTTACCTGTTTTTCTGTACTTCTGTGTGACTTTGTATATGACTAATACGAGCTGTCGATGTTAGATCTGGAATGAATGTGTATGTTGACAATACTCGTGGGCTTGTACCACATAATAACAACTGACAGCATGTTCATAACTTGGCCTGTACTATATAAACACACACATATAATCATATGTGTGTGTATCTTGCCTGTATTACATATGTGTGTGTCTGGCCTGTACTACATCGTGTGTGCTTAAGCAAGATATAGAAGATATAAATTTACAACACGGCATTTTACATTTCTTTCAAACAAGTCACATGAAACTTACATCTGCGTCTTGTCACAAAAGTGATAACAGAGGAAGTGACAAGGGGCGTGTACATATATGACTCGAAGTATTCTGTTGTTATTGCCTGCATGCAGTGTTTCATCTGACCATTCATTATCAGCAGATATTATCTGAACTTATCTG
Source organism: Achatina immaculata (assembly GCA_009760885.1). Taxonomy (NCBI): domain Eukaryota; kingdom Metazoa; phylum Mollusca; class Gastropoda; order Stylommatophora; family Achatinidae; genus Lissachatina; species Lissachatina immaculata. The sequence continues at coordinate 50,423,723 of CM019702.1, read as the reverse complement.
CACGTGGTATATACATATGTTTTATCAGCATTTTATTTTTAAAGCTGTGAGGTTTTATGACTGCAAAATGTTGACTTTTTGCGCCAGAAGTGTAAAGTGACAAATTGTCACGATGATGTGATTAGATTATTTAGAATAACAGCACAAAGTATGAATGGTGTAACAGTAAGATGAAGTATGGCACATCTAATTGATAACAGATAACGGATGCTCTTTGTGCGTTATTTGTTTGATAAAAATGTAAGCTTATGCAAGTATTCTCTTAACTATGGGATATAAGCAGTATTGGTACTCAGGAAACAATAGAGTGAGTACCCTTGTTTGAAAGATATTTTGGTTGAGAGCATAAGCTGGGGTCTTGAGATAAGCGTGCAGCATGGAAACAACCGTGTGGGTAGAGATAGCATAAATACCACTCACGATTAGAAAAAGAGGACCCTTACGATGTGTTAGAGAGAGAGAGAGAGAGAGAGAGAGAGAGAGAGTCTCGGTTAGGAAGAGTTTTTAGTAGTAGCAGTTTTCGGTAGAGGCAGGTTAAGTTAAAATGTAGGATTTCGTTTTTGAGATAGTTGAAGTTGTTCGGTTGGAAACGTTGTAAGTATGGTCTTTATTGTATAAGTACATTGTAAGGTTTTCTCCCATATGGCGTAGAGTTTATCACGCCGGGAATTGTCATTGTAACTTCTTTCCAGCCTGATTGACCACGTTTCCATCCTCATAATTTCATCCCTCATTTTTCCCATCAATAAACTTGTGTTGTCTGAATATAAAAACCACACCACTGGCTTTGTTGGAACTCTCATTGTTTGACAAATTTTGTTATGTTGGGAGACTGCCAAGTTCAGTTAAGTTGTTGTATCAGTATTATTCTGTGGAGTTGAAAGCCTGGGAGTCGTGTTGGATTTTCTTAGTGTGTAACAGAGAAAATTAGGTTGTCTTGTACCACATAATAACAACTGACAGCATGTTCATAACTTGGCCTGTACTATATAAACACACACATATAATCATATGTGTGTGTATCTTGCCTGTATTACATATGTGTGTGTCTGGCCTGTACTACATCGTGTGTGCTTAAGCAAGATATAGAAGATATAAATTTACAACACGGCATTTTACATTTCTTTCAAACAAGTCACATGAAACTTACATCTGCGTCTTGTCACAAAAGTGATAACAGAGGAAGTGACAAGGGGCGTGTACATATATGACTCGAAGTATTCTGTTGTTATTGCCTGCATGCAGTGTTTCATCTGACCATTCATTATCAGCAGATATTATCTGAACTTATCTGCACGTGGTATATACATATGTTTTATCAGCATTTTATTTTTAAAGCTGTGAGGTTTTATGACTGCAAAATGTTGACTTTTTGCGCCAGAAGTGTAAAGTGACAAATTGTCACGATGATGTGATTAGATTATTTAGAATAACAGCACAAAGTATGAATGGTGTAACAGTAAGATGAAGTATGGCACATCTAATTGATAACAGATAACGGATGCTCTTTGTGCGTTATTTGTTTGATAAAAATGTAAGCTTATGCAAGTATTCTCTTAACTATGGGATATAAGCAGTATTGGTACTCAGGAAACAATAGAGTGAGTACCCTTGTTTGAAAGGTATTTTGGTTGAGAGCATAAGCTGGGGTCTTGAGATAAGCGTGCAGCATGGAAACAACCGTGTAGGTAGGGATAGCATAAATACCACTCACGATTAGAAAGAGAGGACCCTTACGATGTGTTAGAGAGAGAGAGAGTCTCGGTTAGGAAGAGTTTTTAGTAGTAGCAGTTTTCGGTAGAGGCAGGTTAAGTTAAAATGTAGGATTTCGTTTTTGAGATAGTTGAAGTTGTTCGGTTGGAAACGTTGTATGTATGGATTTTATTGTATAAGTACATTGTAAGGTTTTCCCCCATATGGCGTAGAGTTTACTCACGCCGGGAATTGTCATTGTAACTTCTTTCCAGCCTGATTGACCACGTTTCCATCCTCATAATTTCATCCCTCATTTTTCCCATCAATAAACTTGTGTTGTCTGAATATATAAAACTACACCACTGGCTTTGTTGAAACTCTGACTGTTTGACAAATTTTGTTATGTTGGGAGACTGCCAAGTTCAGTTAAGTTGTTGTATCAGTATTATTCTGTGGAGTTGAAAGCCTGGGAGTCGTGTTGGATTTTCTTAGTGTGTAACAGAGAAAATTAGGTTGTCTTATAGCACCAACAACAAGAAGTCATTTCTAAGATGAAAGGAAAATTGTATTCCACAAGAAGACTAATCACACAGTAGAATACAGGTTCAGTTGAGTTACAGCAAATAATATTCCTCAGTGGCATTATACTATTTTAAGCTCACCAGATCATAAACGAAACCTTTCCTTTCTACGATATTTTCATTAGAAAGTTGTACAATCCAAGAGATTCAGTACTGTCAGTAAAATGGGGCCTAAAGTCTAGAGCTTGTATTTAAGAACATGCCCTACTTTTATCCTACACTTTCCCCAACGTCAACGACCTGGTGTCCACAGAGCCCTGTTTTACTATTCATGTGCTGACAACATTCCGAGCAAACCAGCACAGTGCCGTCGTTACATTGTCAAATCATGTTTCACAAATCTGGGAATAAGAGGAACGGTGTAAAGCAGTGCTTCAGTCTCGCAGTCTCGCCCGGTATACCAAGTGACACCAGGTCGTTAGCAAGTTACTGTGCATTTAAGAGAGAACACTGGTAAATCTAGGGATAAGGAGCACCTGTACAATAAATACGGGAAATACAGAGGATAAATTCATCATACTAGGACTGTGTGAGACTAGAAGAATGTACTAGGACTGTTAGATACTAGAAGAATATACTAGGACTGTGTGAGACTAGAAGAATGTACTAGGACTGTTAGATACTAGAAGAATATACTAGGACTGTGTGAGACTAAAAGAATGTACTAGGACTGTTAGATACTCGAAGTATTCTGTTGTTATTGCCTGCATGCAGTGTTTCATCTGACCATTCATTATCAGCAGATATTATCTGAACTTATCTGCACGTGGTATATACATATGTTTTATCAGCATTTTATTTTTAAAGCTGTGAGGTTTTATGACTGCAAAATGTTGACTTTTTGCGCCAGAAGTGTAAAGTGACAAATTGTCACGATGATGTGATTAGATTATTTAGAATAACAGCACAAAGTATGAATGGTGTAACAGTAAGATGAAGTATGGCACATCTAATTGATAACAGATAACGGATGCTCTTTGTGCGTTATTTGTTTGATAAAAATGTAAGCTTATGCAAGTATTCTCTTAACTATGGGATATAAGCAGTATTGGTACTCAGGAAACAATAGAGTGAGTACCCTTGTTTGAAAGGTATTTTGGTTGAGAGCATAAGCTGGGGTCTTGAGATAAGCGTGCAGCATGGAAACAACCGTGTAGGTAGGGATAGCATAAATACCACTCACGATTAGAAAGAGAGGACCCTTACGATGTGTTAGAGAGAGAGAGAGTCTCGGTTAGGAAGAGTTTTTAGTAGTAGCAGTTTTCGGTAGAGGCAGGTTAAGTTAAAATGTAGGATTTCGTTTTTGAGATAGTTGAAGTTGTTCGGTTGGAAACGTTGTATGTATGGATTTTATTGTATAAGTACATTGTAAGGTTTTCCCCCATATGGCGTAGAGTTTACTCACGCCGGGAATTGTCATTGTAACTTCTTTCCAGCCTGATTGACCACGTTTCCATCCTCATAATTTCATCCCTCATTTTTCCCATCAATAAACTTGTGTTGTCTGAATATATAAAACTACACCACTGGCTTTGTTGAAACTCTGACTGTTTGACAAATTTTGTTATGTTGGGAGACTGCCAAGTTCAGTTAAGTTGTTGTATCAGTATTATTCTGTGGAGTTGAAAGCCTGGGAGTCGTGTTGGATTTTCTTAGTGTGTAACAGAGAAAATTAGGTTGTCTTATAGCACCAACAACAAGAAGTCATTTCTAAGATGAAAGGAAAATTGTATTCCACAAGAAGACTAATCACACAGTAGAATACAGGTTCAGTTGAGTTACAGCAAATAATATTCCTCAGTGGCATTATACTATTTTAAGCTCACCAGATCATAAACGAAACCTTTCCTTTCTACGATATTTTCATTAGAAAGTTGTACAATCCAAGAGATTCAGTACTGTCAGTAAAATGGGGCCTAAAGTCTAGAGCTTGTATTTAAGAACATGCCCTACTTTTATCCTACACTTTCCCCAACGTCAACGACCTGGTGTCCACAGAGCCCTGTTTTACTATTCATGTGCTGACAACATTCCGAGCAAACCAGCACAGTGCCGTCGTTACATTGTCAAATCATGTTTCACAAATCTGGGAATAAGAGGAACGGTGTAAAGCAGTGCTTCAGTCTCGCAGTCTCGCCCGGTATACCAAGTGACACCAGGTCGTTAGCAAGTTACTGTGCATTTAAGAGAGAACACTGGTAAATCTAGGGATAAGGAGCACCCGTACAATAAATACGGGAAATACAGAGGATAAATTCATCATACTAGGACTGTGTGAGACTAGAAGAATGTACTAGGACTGTTAGATACTAGAAGAATATACTAGGACTGTGTGAGACTAGAAGAATGTACTAGGACTGTTAGATACTAGAAGAATATACTAGGACTGTGTGAGACTAAAAGAATGTACTAGGACTGTTAGATACTAGAAGAATATACTAGGACTGTGTGAGACTAAAAGAATGTACTAGGACTGTTAGATACTAGAAGAATATACTAGGACTGTGTGAGACTAGAAGAATGTACTAGGACTGTTAGATACTAGAAGAATATACTAGGCTTGTGTGAGACTAGAAGAGTGTACTAGGACTGTTTGAAACTAGAAGAATATACTAGGACTGCGTGAGACTAGAAGAATATAAAAGACCTATGTGGAACTAGAAGAATATACTAGGACTGCGTGAGACTAGAAGAATATAAAAGACCTATGTGGAACTAGAAGAATATACTAGGACTGCGTGAGACTAGAAGAATATACTAGGGCTATGTGAAACTAGAAACATATACTAGGGCTCTGTGAGACTAGAAGAATATACTAGGGCTATGTGAAACTAGAAACGGACTTCCGGCGTGACGTGCAAGATGGCGGTCGTTTTTAAAACGCTCTCGCCGGCATGCAGAAATCAGCGGAATTCCGCTTGATCTGTTACATATCATGTACCGGGAGTTGGGCATAAGGCTAACAACCTTATCCTGGGACCTATCTAGAGGCAACTCCAGATAGGAAAAAAAGATATCGTTATGGAAACTCGCAGAGAAACCAACCGAGCATCAGGGATGCCAACTCCGAAGAGCTCATTCGTCGGCCCCAAACATGTGACAAGGGTTGGATTCTGGAATGTGAGAACGATGGCAGCACCAACAAAAACTACTCAGGTCATCAGAGAAATGGAGAGATACCATCTAGACATACTAGGCATCAGCGAAATGCGATGGCCAGAAGCAGGTAAAAGATCGGCGGAAAACGGTAAGTTAATTATACATTCAGGCAGAAATGACAATAAATTCCGAGACGGAGTGGGCATTATTATGTCAAATGTAGCTGCAAAGAGCCTTGTAGAATGGGAACCAGTGAACAGTCGTATAATAAGAGCACGATACAACCTACGACACGGAAGAATGACAATAGTACAGTGTTATGCACCCACGAATGATGCAGATGATGATGTGAAAGACGACTTCTATCACCAACTACAACAAATCATCAACAAAGTCCCTAAACACGACATCCTAATTGCTATGGGGGACTTCAATGCTAAGGTAGGGAGGGATAATACTGACGTTGAAAAAGTGATGGGGAAAGAAGGAATTGCCATGGTTAATCAGAATGGAGAAAGATTAATTGAAATATGTCTGACAGAGGGCATGGTCATTGGAGGCACAATATTCCCACACAAAGAGATACATAAAACAACATGGATATCTCCAGATGATAGAACTAGAAACCAGATAGACCATTTGTGTATTAGAAAGCAATACAGAACATCTCTCATAGATGTAAGGGCTTATAGGGGTGCAGATGTCAACAGTGATCACAACCTGTGCATAGGGAAAATAAAACTAAAATTGAAAAGTCAACACAAGAAATCAGTACACAGAAAGATAAACATCCACAGCCTACAAGAAGAAAATACTAACATTAATTTCAATCAGGAACTTGCCAATCATTCCAAAACACCCAGTGAAGTTGAGGAGATAGGTATAGATGAGTTATGGAATTCTTACAGCACAGCCATAATCACAGCAGCAAAAGTAAGCGCTGGATTGGAAAAACCAAATAGAAAAGCATGGATATCAGATAAAACATGGAAGTATATACATGAAAGACGAGCAGTCAAATTAAACATGTTGAATGCAAAAGCAGATCATGAAAGAGATTCGGCAAAAGCAAAATACAAAGACATAGACAAGAAAGTAAAAAGTTCAGCTAGAAGGGATAAAAGAGAATACATAGACAATATGGCGAAAGAGGCAGAAAAAGCAGCAAAAACAGGAGACAGCAAAACTTTATATAACATACAAAAGAGGCTAACAGGTACTATTACATCTAAAGAAAGACCAATCCTTAGCAAAACTGGAACACTATTAACATCAAATAAAGACCAAAAGCAAAGATGGGCTGAACACTTCCAAGAAATACTCAATCGACCACACCCAAAAGAATTGTTAAACCTTGAAACTGACTTACCAGCCCCACAACTAAATGTCAATCTAGATGAAATTAAATTGCATGAAATTGAAACAGCAGTGAATTTAATGGCTAACAACAAAGCTGCAGGTGAAGATGAAATAACAGCCGAGATGCTAAAAGCTATCAATAGTGACAACATGAGACAACTACAGAGAATGTTTAACAAGATTTGGAAAGAAGAAAAGGTCCCTTCTAATTGGAAGAAGGGAATCATTGTTAAAATACCAAAAAAGGGCAACCTTAGTGACTGTAACAACTGGAGAGGAGTAACCTTAATATCAGTTGTGTCAAAAGTATTTTGCAAGGTCATTTTGAATAGACTCAAAGATATAGTGGATACTGCAATGAGAGAAGAACAAGCAGGATTTCGAAAAGGGAGAAGCTGTCTCGACCAGATCTTTACTCTCAGAATAATACTTGAAGAACATATTGAAAAGCAGAAACCATTAATACTGAATTTCATAGATTTTAAGAAGGCATTTGATAGCATACACAGAGATTCATTATGGAGAATTTTATGTCTATATGGAATACCATCTAAAATTGTCAACATCATTAAGGACTTATACAATGGATATGGTTGTGCAGTCAAGACAGAAGAAGGGATGAGTGAATGGTTCCAGATTGAAACAGGCGTGAAACAAGGATGTATACTGTCTCCTTTACTTTTTGGGATTACAATAGACTTCATAATGACAAAATGCTGCACAGGTAACACAGGTATTGACTGGGTACATGGGACCCAACTAGAAGATCTTGATTTTGCTGATGACATAACTCTTATCAGTAATAATGTGAATTCCATGCAAGAAAAAACAGATAGCCTATCTTCACTGGCTAGCAAAATAGGACTTGAAATTAACAAGGACAAAACAAAAATAATGAAAATTCCCATCAATCAAAATGGAAAAATACACATAGAAGGGACAGATATTGAAGAAGTCAATCAATTTGCATACCTTGGCAGCTACATAGACCAGGATGGTGACACTAGAAAGGAAGTTAGGATCAGAATTGCAAAAGCAGCATCAATCTTCAAGAATCTTGAGAACATATGGAATTCAAAAGTTATAAGCACAAAAACCAAGTTAAGACTATTCAATTCAAATGTAATATCCACCCTCATTTATGCATGCGAAAGCTGGAAAACAACTAAAGAAATAGAAAAGAAATTAGACTCTTTTGAAAACAAATGCCTAAGGAAAATACTCGGCATCAAGTGGAATGAATTCAAGAACAATGCAGAGATAAGACAGATGACTGAACAACAACCAGTCTCACGGGTGATCAGGAAAAGGAGATGGACATATGTTGGTCACTTGATGAGAAGAAATGATCAGAGAATCCCAAAACAAGCTATCAAGTGGAACACAACAGGCCGAAGAAAAAGGGGCAGACCGCGTGAAACTCTGAAGAGGACATTATTAAGAGAGGCCAAGTTAACAGGCATAAAATCCTTTGTTGAGGTTGAAAGACACGCCGAAGACAGGAAAAATTGGCGAACTACTTTGCGAGCCCTATGTGACGTCTAATGGCACGGGAAGGATATAAGATATAAGATATATAAGATGTGAAACTAGAAACATATACTAGGGCTCTGTGAGACTAAAAGAGCATACTAGGACAATGTGAGACTAGAAGAATATACTAGGGCTATGTGAAACTAGAAACATATACTAGGACTATGTGAGACTAAAAGAGCATACTAGGACTGTGTGAGACTAGAAGAAGATAATACGACAGTGTGAGACTAAAAGAACATACTAGGACTGCGTGAGACTAGTAGAACTTACTAGCACTGTGTGAGACTAAAGAACATACTAGGACTATGTGAGACTAAAGAACATACTAGGACTCTCTGAGAAAGGAAAGACAAAACTAACACTAACTGATGTCCAGAAAGAATTATTAAGGAAGTGAATATTGTATTTAAAATCCAGGACTGTTCCAGAAAACAGGGACGTCTGGCAACTCTGTGCTTGTAGGGACTTAAGACTTGACCTGAGGCTGCCTGTAAGGACTAGAGACTTGACCTGAGGCTGCTTGTAAAGGCTATAGACTTGACCTGTTGCTGCTTGTATAGACTTAAGACTTGACCTGTTGCTGCCTGTATAGACTTAAGACTTGACCTGAGACTTGACCTGAGGCTGCTTTGTAAAGATGTAAGACTTGAGAATTGCCATGAAGGACTTGAATGCATCTCTGTAATTTCCCATACAAGCAGGATTGTAACTATCCAGACTGTATAAACTCTACCAGGGCAATAACCACCCAAACATGTACGCATTCAACCAAGACTATGATCACCCAGACATGTATAGATTCAGCAAGAGCTATAACCATCCACATTTGCATAAACTAACCCAGACATGTATGTAATTAAACAAGACTATAACCACCTAGACATGCATGTACTCAAACAAGACTATAACCACCCAGACATGTATGTACTCAAACAATACTATAACCACCCAGGTATGACTGTACTCAAACAATACTATAACCATCCAGACACATATGCACTCAAACAAGATTATAACCACTCACACACGTATATATTCATACAAGACTATAACCACACTAACATGTGTATTCTCGTAGAAGACTATAATCACCAGGTGGGCTTTCCAAAACTAGACAAGCCTAAAAGCCTAACCCCTTGAATGTTCTGCTACTTACTATTTAAGATGAATGCAGAACAAAGTAAAAAAATCTGAATAAAGCAGAACATCACTCAGACAAGAATATCACACAGAAAAATAGAACATCACTCACATAAGAGCCTTACAGAGAGAAATAGAACATCAGTGAAAAAAACTAAACGTTTATATGGTTGAAGAGATTTTTCCTGTAAATTAGCTAAAATAAAAAAAAAGAGACGGGACACATTTCTGTTACAGGATTATTACTTTTCTCTTAAGGTTTCTTACTTTTCTGTTAAGATTTCTGACTTTTCTATTAAGCTTTCTTACTTTTCTGTTACAGGTTTCCTACTTTTCTGTTACAGGTTTCTTACTTTTCTGTTAAGGTTTCTTACTTTTCTGTTAAGGTTTCTTAAATTTCTGCTACAGGTTTCTTACTTTTCTGTTAAGATTTCTTACTTTTCTATTAAGCTTTCTTATTTTTCTGTTACAGGTTTCCTACTTTTCTGTTACAGGTTTCTTACTTTTCTGTTAAGGTTTCTTCCTTTTCTGATAAGGTTTCTTAATTTTCTGCTACAGGTTTCTTACTTTTCTGTTAAGGTTTTTTAGTTTTCTGTTAAAGTGTCTTCCTTTTGTGTTAAGCTTTCTTACTTTTCTGTTAAGCTTTCTTACTTTTCTGTTAAAAGTTTCTTACTTTTCTATTAAACTTTCTAATTTTTCTGTTAAACTTTCTTATTTTTCTGTTAAAGTTTCTTACTTTTCTGTTAAACTTTCTTACTTTTCTGTTAAGCTTTCTTACTTTTCTGTTACATGTTGATTACTTTTCTGTTAAGGGTTAATGAATTCTTTGTTAAAGTTTTTTACTTGTTTGTTTCATGTTTTATTTTCTGTGCCACAGAGTTAGCTAAATTTTGTATATATGTTTCCTGTATTCCAGTCATTCTTAAGGTCTCAGATCTGTTTTCTATGTTCCAGTCATTCTCAAGGTCTCAGATCTGCTTTCTGTGTTCTAGTCTTTCTCAAGGTCTCAGATCTGTTTTCTTTGTTCTAGTCTTTCTCAAGGTCTCAGAACTGTTTTCGGTGTTCTAGTCTTTCTCAAGGTCTCAGATGTGCTTCCTGTATTCTAGTCGACATCAAGGTCTCAGAACCTAGACTATCCTTGATTCCTGTGTATTAAATCATCATTCACCGAGGATTTTCGCCATTAAACACTCTTTTACAATAATAGATGCAATGGATTAGCGAAATTACGAAGTACTGATGAAAAAATGGAAATGCTTTGAGATTCAGTCATCATCATCATCATCGTCATCATCAGGTGCTGTGTGAACTGGCGTTGGCTGTTATGCTTCTCCAGATTACCCGATCCTTCAAGCAGGCCATTAGCTCAGTTGGTGATCTCCTCTCACACCATCTCGTCAGACTTTCCAGTATCATTTCTCTTGGTCTTCCCCTGGCTGTTCTACCTTCTATTTTTCCTGTTGTTACCATATTTTCTAAAAATGGGAGAAAATACACATAAAAAAGAAATGGATAACAGAAAAAAATGCTGCTATTCATGGATAAAAGAAGACGATAATGACAAATAAAAATATGCCACTATTGACAAAGATATGAGAAACAAATGCATACAAAGAAGACTGGTTAGATGAACAGTGCAAGTAACCTGAGAAACATCCCGGAAAAGATTCTAAAAGCATTCACAAACGTATCTGCTAATATACTGACATTTCCCAGCGATACGATGTTTAAATTTGGCGTGCAAGAGCGTGCAAATCTCCTTAACTTCTGGCCTTATTAAACGTGGTATGACTTTGAAATGTTTCACACACGTCAAGCAAATTTAAGCAAGAAAAATGCCATTATCTGTTTCCATCGAAAGGAAGTCTGTTAGTGTTTTTGTCATGGCCAGACTGTTGTCACAAGACGATGGCAAGAAGACCAGAGATGTTGCCAGACACTTTAACTGTGACCATTCGACTACAGTGAGGCTGAGCCAGAGATTTCAGGCAACGGGTACCACGAAAAACCATCCCAGGCCTGGTCAACCTCGTGCTCAAGGTCGTCCTGGGAGCCACTGACCTCTCTCTTGGGAGTCACTGCTCTATTTCATCAGACTGTGCACATATAATTCTGCCCCGTCTACTGTTTACATATAATTCTGCCTCATCCCTATGTGCACATATAATTCTGTTTCATCTCTTTGTCCACATGCAAGTATAATTCTGCGCCGTTTCACTGTACACATATAATTTTACACCATCTCTCTGTGCACATATAATTTTACACCATCTCTGTGCACATATAATTTTACACCATCTCTCTGTGCACATATAATTTTACACCATCTCTCTGTGCACATATAATTTTACACCATCTCTCTGTGCACATATAATTTTACACCATCTCTCTGTGAACATATAATTGTGCTCCATCTCTCTGTGAACATATAATTGTGCTCCATCTCTCTGTGCACACATAATTGTTCTCCATCTCTCTGTGCACGTATAATTGTGCTTCATCTCTCTGTGCACATATAATTGTGCTCCATCTCTCTGTGCACATATAATTGTACTCCATCTCTCTGTGCACATATAATTGTGCTCCATTTCTCTGTGCACATATAATTGTGCTCCATCTCTCTGTGCACATATAATTGTGCTCCATCTCTCTGTGCACATATAATTCTGCTCCATCACTCTGTGCACGTATAATTCTGCTCCATCTCTCTGTGCACATTTCTCTTCTTGTACAGTTAATTCTGTCTGTGTAGAATTAACCCTGTCTCGTCAGTCCTTGCACTGTTTATTCCACCTATATGTGTGTGTGTATGTGTATGTGTGTATGTGTATTTTCCTTTTGTTAAACTGTTTGTGTTTATTTTCATCTGTTTAAACTGCTTGCGTATATTTCCTTCTGTTCAAACTGTTTGTGTATATTATTCTCTCTTTAAACTTATTGTGTATATTTTCGTCTGTTTAAACTGTTTAATGTATATTTTCCTGCCATAATGTCAGCACGTCTATTTTAAATCCTAACATTATCTGATGTAGCAACTATTCTGACAGTTTTATATCCAAATTGATGACTTAATCCATGTTGATGACTTTATCCACGTGGATGATTCTATCCACGTGGATGGTTTTAAATAGCGGTAATACATCATGTACTCTTAAACAGCCACAAACTACTAAATCATAAAAATTGTAGGTAGCTAAGATTGTACGTCAAATGGTCTTTGCATTTATCATTCACATATTAAACAGGTAAGCATCGCAGTGGAGTCAATTTATTAAGTATAAAATGATTTAATGCATTATTTTTATTTGTCTGTGTTCATGTTGTATATCTATAGCTTGTATCTGACTTATGTCTATCTATGTTTATCCTATAGCTACAATTTGCTAATACTCTATCATTTCACAAGCACTGAACTAAATCTCAGTAGCAGAGAAATAAATCTCATGTTGGTATTTTACAGCCTCTTACCAGGATCATCATCATCATCATGTACCGTGCCGACTGGCGTTGGCTATTATGCTTCTCCAGAGTACACGATCCTTCATGCAGGCCATCAGTTCAGTTGGTGATCTCCTCTCACACCATCCCGTCAGACTGTCCAGTATCATTTCTCTTGGTCTTCCTCTTGATCTTCTTCCTTCCATTTTTCCTGTTGTTATAATATTTCCAATGCCCCCTCTTCTCATTGCATGTCCTATGAAAGTAGATTGTCTCTCTCTTATCTTTTTGACAAGGTATTTTGTCTCTCCAGCTCTTTTCATACATTCTTCATTAGTTATTTTAGCTGTCCAGGGGATTTGGAACATTCTTCTAATAAACCACATTTCTGCTACTTCCAATGATTTTGTGCAGACTTGCCTATTGTCCATGATTCACTTCCATATAACAAGATAGGTTCAATATAGCATTTTAGGACCCGTTTCTAACATTCATTGATAAAGATGTGTTAGTTGTTTCTCATTCTCTGAAAAGCAGTCTTTGCTTGGCCTATTCTGTTCCTAATTTATGATCTGCATTTCTCATCTCTTCTTGTACAGTTCATTCTGTCTGTGTAGAATTAACCCTGTCTCGTCAGTCCTTGCACTGTTTATTCCACCTATATGTGTATGTGTGTATGTGTATTTTCCTTTTGTTAAACTGTTTGTGTTTATTTTCATCTGTTTAAACTGCTTGCGTATATTTCCTTCTGTTCAAACTGTTTGTGTATATTATTCTCTCTTTAAACTTATTGTGTATATTTTCGTCTGTTTAAACTGCTTGCGTATATTTCCTTCTGTTCAAACTGTTTGTGTATATTATTCTCTCTTTAAACTTATTGTGTATACTTTCGTCTGTTTAAACTGTTTAATGTATATTTTCCTGCCATAATGTCAGCACGTATATTTTAAATCCTAACATTATCTGATGTAGCAACTATTCTGACAGTTTTATATCCAAATTGATGACTTAATCCATGTTGATGACTTTATCCACGTGGATGATTCTATCCACGTGGATGGTTTTAAATAGCGGTAATACATCATGTTCTCTTAAACAGCCACAAACTACTAAATCATAAAAATTGTAGGTAGCTAAGATTGTACGTCAAATGGTCTTTGCATTTATCATTCACATATTACACAGGTAAGCATCGCAGTGGAGTCAATTTATTAAGTATAAAATGATTTAATGCATTATTTTTATTTGTCTGTGTTCATGTTGTATATCTATAGCTTGTATCTGACTTATGTCTATCTATGTTTATCCTATAGCTACAATTTGCTAATACTCTATCATTTCACAAGCACTGAACTAAATCTCAGTAGCAGAGAAATAAATCTCATGTTGGTATTTTACAGCCTCTTACCAGCATCATCATCATCATCATGTACCGTGCCGACTGGCGTTGGCTATTATGCTTCTCCAGAGTACACGATCCTTCATGCAGGCCATCAGTTCAGTTGGTGATCTCCTCTCACACCATCCCGTCAGACTGTCCAGTATCATTTCTCTTGGTCTTCCTCTTGATCTTCTTCCTTCCATTTTTCCTGTTGTTATAATATTTTCAATGCCCCCTCTTCTCATTGCATGTCCTATGAAAGTAGATTGTCTCTCTATCTTTTTGACAAGGTATTTTGTCTCTCCAGCTCTTTTCATGCATTCTTCATTAGTTATTTTAGCTGTCCAGGGGATTTGGAACATTCTTCTAATAAACCACATTTCTGCTACTTCCAATGATTTTTGTGCAGACTTACCTATTGTCCATGATTCACTTCCATATAACAAGATAGGTTCAATATAGCATTTTAGGACCCGTTTCTAACATTCATTGATAAAGATGTGTTAGTTGTTTCTCATTCTCTGAAAAGCAGTCTTTGCTTGGCCTATTCTGTTCCTAATTTATGATCTGCATTTCCCATCTGAAGTTATTACTGCTCCAAGGTGTTTGAATTTCTGCACCTGCTTTAGAATAGTTCCTTTTAATTTAATACTGCATGCTGGTGGATTCTGTTTCTTAGATATAACCATAGTCTCTGTCTTTTTGATGTTCAAAGTAAGGCCTTTCTGTTCACTTTCTTTGGCGACTTTATCCAAGAGATTTTGCAGGTCTTGTTGGTTCTCAGCTATCAGTACTGTGTCGTCAGTATACCGAAGGTTGTTATATTGTATCCTCCAATTTTTATGCCTGGTTCTGTGATGATCGTTCTTAGAATATTCTCGCTATACAGAGAAAAAAGGTCTGGGGATAGTACACATCCTTGTTGCACCCCTTGTTTTATAGGTTGATATTTTCCAACTCTATATTCAACCCGAACTGCTGCTTCTTGCTGCCAGTATAGATGTTTTACAATCCTCAGGTCTTTGCCGTCTATATTGATGTCTTCAAGCATTTTAATAATTTCATTATGTTTCACCTTGTCAAATGCCTTGGTGTAATCAATGAAGCATAAGTAGAGATCTTTCTGTACTTCTAAAGCTCTTTATGTTAGTGTTCGTAAAGCATAAATGGCATTGCGTGTTCCCTTTCCTTCAACAAATCCAAACTGTTCATCTGCTATTTCCATTTTATCTTTTCCCTTGTTCTTCTCATAATTATTCTCAGAAGTAGCTTCGTTATGAGAGGCTGATAGTCCGGTGGTCGTCACATTCCTTTGCACCTGGTTTCTTTGGTAGTGCTATAAACGTGGATTTAATCAGGTCACTAGGAATATAACCACTGTTGTAAATGTCATTCAGTAACTTGGTTATTATTTTTATTCCTGTCTCCTCTAGTGTCTCTATTTCTTCTATTGTTATATTATCAGGCCCAGTCGCTTTTCCTTTCTTCATGTGTTTGATGGCATCTATGATTTCATCTTCAAGTATTGGCGGTCCATCACAGTTTTCAGTACCTGGTGTTAATTCTGGTCTTTCTCTTCCATATAGCTCACCGATATACTCTGTCCACCTGTCCACAATATCTTCTTTTGCCATTAACATTTTACCTTCTTTCGATTTCAGGCATCCTGTTGTATATTTTGTTTTTCTGCCTGTGAGTTCATTAATTCGTTTGTGCATGTTTTTGCTGTCTTTATTATGAGAGTCCTCTATCTGTCTGCACTGTTCATTTAACCACACTTCTTTTGCTTCTCTGCATATGCGTCTTATCTCTTTATTTATCTTGCTATATTTTTTCTCGTTATTTTTACTTCTCCTCCTCTTGTCCATCAGTCCTAAGATGTCGTCTGTCATCCATTTATTGTTAGGGGTTTCTTTTTTCTGTGGTATTATCTCCTTAACAGTTTGATGGATAGAATCTCTTCACATTTCCCATTGTTCATCTATACTATTTATCTTTGCTATTGCATTGTATCTATTTGTTATAATAACTTTGTATTGTTCTCGCAGTTCTTGGTCATTTTTAAGAAGTTCTGTATTCAGTTTGATGTTTCTCACTTTTCTGCCTGCTTTCTTTAGCTTTATTCTAACTTTTCGACAGAGTGGATCATAGTCACTATTGCAGTCAGCTCCTGGCATGGTTTTTGTTGTCAGTAATGCATTGCGGAATCATTTGTTGATTAATATGTAGTCTATCTGGTTAAATGTCTTTTTGTCTGGGCTGCACCACTTTGCCAGTCTTCGAGGATGTTGTTTAAACCAGGTGTTTCCTATAACCATGCTGTGTATTCTTGCCCATTCAATTAATTTATAACCTCTGTCATTCCTCTCCCCCAGTCCATAGTCACCAACGATGTCTGAAGTTCTTCCTTTACCAACTTTGGCATTAAAATCTCCCATGAATATGGTAACTTCATGTGACTTTTTGTGTTTTAGTGCTGTCTCTATGTCATTATAAAATATCTGTAAATCTTCTTCAGAACTTTCAGATGTTGGAGCGTACACTTGTATAATATTTATGTTTATTGGTTGTCCTTTCAGTTGGGCTAGCAGGACTCTGTCCAAGATGTTCAAATATCCTACAATTGTCCTTGCCGTTTGTTCATCAAATATAATTCCTACTCCTCGTTCATGTTTCTCACTTCCTGAATATATTATTGTATATTTATCTGAGTTTATCTTCCCTGCACCTGTCCATCTAACTTCACTCATTCCTAATATGTTGATCATCATCCTTTCCATTTCCATCTTTACATTTTCTAATTTTCCAGCCTTGAATAACGTTCTAATATTCCATGTTGCTATTTTGAACTTGTTAGTTTTGCCACCAGTAGCTTGATGACGATCTGGCCTCACCTGTGGCTCGTTAGCTGCCCCACCGGACGAGGCTGTTTCAGGGGAACATCCATTAACGTCGTTCATGATGAATCGATTATTCTGTTCAAGCATAACTATTCTTGGAAACTACAACAGTGGTTTCCCGTTGCCTTCTGTCGGTTTGTGTACGGACTCTCCGCTAGCCTTTGGACTCCCTGTCCTACCCGCAAGGCAGCGGGAGCGAGAGGTTTTAAGGCGCCTCTGACCCGCCTGGTATTCCCTTCACTGAGCACCTGAGGCACTTTATAGGAGTAGTAGAGCCACCTACTACCCCACCTCGCTCTCTGAGTCTACTGCCAGTTGGTCCGCGCCTGCTTATTTGGATGACTCCTTATTCACAGGGATCCTCCATATCTGGAGGACTTTCACCATCCGCCACCTGTGACGCGCTGGGTTGGGGATAGTCGCTCCAGCTTTACCCGGCTCTTACCAGCAGACAAGTAAATGTCAGGGTTTTTTAATACAGCCTCTGAGCAACATAGAAATAAATCTCATGTTCATTTATTACAGTCTCTGAGCAACACAGAAATAAATCTCATGTTGCTTTATTACAGCCTCTATGCAGTAAAGAAATAAATCTCATGTTCATTTATTACAGCCTCTGAGCAACACAGAAATAAATCTCATGTTGCTTTATTACTGCCTCTATGCAGTAAAGAAATAAATCTCATGCTGATTTATTACAGCTTCCGACCAGCATAGAAATAAATCTCATGTTGGTTTATTATATCCTCTGAGCAGCAGAGAAATATATCTCATGTTGTTTCATTACAGTCATTGAACAGCAGAGAAATAAATCCTGTCTTACAGCCTCCGAGCAGTATAGAAATAAATATCACATTCGTTTATTACTGCCTTTGTGCAGCAGAGAAATACATATCATGTTGGTTTATTAGTGCCTCCATGCTGCACAGAAGTAAAGCTCATGGTGGTTTAGTATTACCTCCGTGTGATATAGAAATAAATCTCAGGTTGGTTTATTACTGCCTCAGTGCAGCAGAGAAATAAATCTCAGGTTGGCTTATTACTGCCTCAGTGCAGCAGAGAAATAAATCTCAGGTTGTTTTATTACTGCCTCAATGCAGCAGAGAAATAAATCTCATGATGGTTTATTACATCGTCAGTGCAGCAGATAAATAAATCTCATGCTAATTTGTTACAGGCTCAGCAGCATAGAAATAAATCTCATGTTGTTTATTACAGCCTTTGAGCAGCATAGAAATAAATCCCATGTTCCTGTCTTACAGATTTTAAGTAGCAGAGAAAAAAAATCTCATGTTGGTTTATTACAGTCTCTTAGCAGGAGATTAATAAATTTCATGTTGGTTTATTACTGCCTCTGTGGAGCAGAGAATAAATCTCATGCTAAATTTTTACAGCCTTGAGCAGCAAAGAAATAAACCTCATGTTGTTTTATTACAGCCTATGTGCAGCAGAGAAATGAATCTCATGTTCATTTCTTACAGCTTTTAATCAGCAGAGAAATAAATCTCATATTGGTTTATTACAAAATCTCAGCAGCATAGAAGTAAATGCCATGTTTGTTTATTACAGTCTATGAGCAGCATAGAACCAAATATCATGTTGGTTTAGTGTAGTCTCTGAGCAGCATAGAAATAAATCTCATGCTGATATATTACAGTCTCTCACCAACAGAGAAATAAATCTCATGTTGGTTTATTACTGCCTCTGTGCAGCAGAGAAATAAATCTCATCTTTTTTTATTACTGCTTCTGAATACCATAGAAATAAATCTCATAATGGTTAATTACAGCTTTTGTGCAGCATAGAAATAAATGTGATGTTGTTTAATTACAGCCTTTGAACAGCCGAAAAATAAATCTAATGTTCCTTTTTCTATAGCCTCCGAACAATATAGAAATAAATCTCATGTTTGTTTATTACTGCCTTTGTGCGGCAGAGAAATAAATCTCATGTTAGTTTCTTATATCCTCTGAACAGCCTAGAAATAAATCTCATGTTGTGTTATTACAGCCTCTGAACAGCATAGAAAGAAATATCAGGTTGGTTTATTCCAGAATTTGAGTAGAATAGAAATACATCTCATGTTGGTTTATTACAGCCTCTGTGCAGCATAGAAATAAATCTCATGTTCCTGTCTTACAGCTTTTAAACACCAGAGAAATAAATCTCATAACGGTTTATTACAGTCTATGTGCAGCATAGAAGTAAATATCATGTTTGTTTATTACAGTTTCTGGGTAGCATAGAAATAAATCTCATGTTGATGTATTATAGTCTCTGAACAGTAGAAAAATAACTCTGATATTGGTTTAGTACATCCTCTGTGCAGAAGAGAAATAAATCTCATGTTGATTTATTACAGTCTTTGAACAACATAGAAATAAATCTCATGTTGGTTTATTACAGTCTCTGAGCAGCACAGAAATAAATCTCATGTTGATTTATTCAGTCTTTGAGCAGCATAGAAATAAATCTCATGTTTGTTTATTACTGCCTCTGTACAGCAGAGAAATAAATCTCATGTTCCTTTCTTACAGCTTTTAAGCAGCATAGAAATAAATGTCATGTTTGTTTCTTGCACCCTCTGAGAGCCGAGAACTCAAATTCATATTGAAATATTAAAAATCTGTTCAGAGAAAAGTTGAAGAAATAGTTCCCGGTTCGTTGCTGCTGATGAGGTAGTAGATAAATGTGTTCTTGAAAGAGTTTACTGATTAAAAATTAAAGCAAATACGGAAATGTCAATGCCTGTTTTTCTGTAGGCAACATCAACAGCAAGTCTTGCTTCAACAATTAACATAGTAATCATCCCACTCACAAACATGAAAAATGAAATAAACAGGGTGGTAAACATGAAATAAACAGAGTGGTGAAACATAAGATAAACATGAGAGGAAAATTCAATCAGACTTCCTAGAACTGTGGAAAACTTCAGTCACACTTCCTTTCCTAGAACTGTGGAAAACTTCAGTCACACTTCCTTTCCTAGAACTGTGGAAAACTTCAGTCACACTTCCTAGAACTGTGGAAAACTTCAGTCACACTTCCTTTCCTAGAACTGTGGAAAACTTCAGTCACACTTCCTAGAACTGTGGAAAACTTCAGTCACACTTCCTTTCCTAGAACTGTGGAAAACTTCAGTCACACTTCCTTTCCTAGAACTGTGGAAAACTTCAGTCACACTTCCTTTCCTAGAACTGTGGAAAACTTCAGTCACACTTCCTTTCCTAGAACTGTGGAAAACTTCAGTCACACTTCCTTTCCTAGAACTGTGGAAAAATTCAGTAACACTTCCTAGAACTGTGGAAAAATTCAGTAACACTTTCCTAGAACCTCTTGACCCGGTAACGTGTTTTTCATCCGCCATCTTGTTTTGGTTTCTAATGTGATTACTATTGTTACTGTGCACATGATAATGACGAAGAAAGAAGAAAAGGCACAAAGACAACTTTTGATAATGATGACATTTTCTTAACGGTATTTCTGTCTTCTATGGAGACGTGAAAGACAAGAGCATTGCTACGTGCGGGTACATACTTCATGTCTATTTTCTTGACCATGTTTACGGGTGCTATAGAGAACATAAGATAGTCTCTTTAGTTATTTTAGGAGTGATGATACTTCTTTTTAACCTGGAAAGGTAAGAAATTTGAAATAAATTACTCTCGTGTAGTTTCAGTTTGATTGTAGAAATGTATGGGAAGATGCATAAAGCTAAAATCAAGAAGAAAACACGTGACAGAGGCTAGTCCAAACATATATGAATAATGTCATCATGAACAACAGTAACAATTGTTTACTTTTAATACAATCATATAAAAAAATAGGGAAATATTAAATATTATTTCTGAAATTATGATATTAGACAGATTAGATTATGAAATATAAGTGCCACATCATGAAAAAAGTGCTATGAAAATAATGTTAAAGGTTGTATTACATTGCGTGAGAGAATATGACCAAGTTAGCATGTTGACTGGATTCTGTTCAGTGAACACAAAAAAAAACTAAGATGTGTAGCTCTGTTCAGTGAACAAAAGAAACTAGGATATGTAACTCTGTTCAGTGAACAAAAGAAACTAGGATATGTAACTCAGTTCAGTGAACAAAAGAAACTAGGATGTGTAACTCAGTTCAGTCAACACAAGAAACCTAGATATGTAACTCTGATCAGTGAACAAAAGAAACTAGGATGTGTAACTCTGTTCAGTGAACAAAAGAAACTAGGATGTGTAACTCAGTTCAGTGAACAAAAGAAACTAGGATGTGTAACTCAGTTCAGTCAACACAAGAAACTAGGATGTGTAATTCAGGTCAGTGAACAAAAGAAACTAGGATGTGTAACTCTGATCAGTGAACAAAAGAAACTAGGATGTGTAACTCAGTTCAGTGAACAAAAGAAACTAGGATGTGTAACTCAGTTCAGTGAACAAAAGAAACCTAGATGTGTAACTCAGTTCAGTGAACAAAAGAAACTTGGGTGTATAACTGAAGAAATATAGTGGGAGAGCTTTGTGGGTTCATGTAGAAAGTAAACCAAAACGGCAAGAATCATACAGTAATGATTACAGAACAAAGTTTATTGTAAATATTTTAACAACTCTCCCCCCCCCCCCCCACAAGAAAAAACTCACAAAGTTAACAAATACACTTACTTTCCTAGAACTGAGGAAAATGTCAGTCACACTTCCTACAAGTGAGGAGAACATCAGTCACACTTTCTTCCTTAGAACTGAGGAAAAATTCAGTCACACTTCCTTTTATAGAACTGAGGAACACTTCAGTCACACTTCCCAGAACTAAGAAAAGCTTCAGTCATGCTTCCTTTCTTAGAACTGAGGGACGCTTCAGTCACAGTTCGTTTCATAGAACTGAGGAAAAATTCAGTCACACGTCCTACAATAAAAATTTAATCACACTTCCTTCGCTAGAATTGTGGAAAACCTCAGCCACATTTAGTTTCATAGAACTGAGGAAAACTTCAGTCACACTTCTTAGAACTGATTCCTATAACTGAGGAACACTTCAGTCACACTTCTTTTTCTAGAACTGAGTAACACTTCAGTCATGCTTCCTTTTCTGGAACTGTGGAAAAGTTCAATCACCCTTCCTAGAACTGATAAACACTTCAGTCACACTTCCTAGTGCTGTGGATAACTTCAGTCAGATTTCCTACATCTGTGGATAACTGCAGTCACGTTTACTTTGCTAGAACGGAGAATAATTTCAGTCATACTTTCCAGAACTGAGGAAACATTCACACTTCCTTGAACTGAGGAAAACTTCAGTCACACATCTTTTCCTAGAACTGAGGACACCTTCAATTGCAATTAATTTCCTAACCTGAGGAAAACTTCATTCAATCGTCCTTTCCTTGAACTGTAGAGAATCTCAGTCACATTTCCTAGAACAGAGAAATACTTCAGCCACGCTTCCCATAACTGAGGAACGCTTCAGTCACACTTCTTTTCTCAGAACTGAGGAATACTGGATCTATGGAAAATTGCAGTCACACTTCCTTTCTTAGAAAGGAGGATAATTTCAGCCACACTTCATAGAACACAGAAAGACTTCAGTCATACATCCTAGAACTGAGGAAGACTTCAGTCACACTTCCTAGAACTAAGGAAAACCAGTCACGCTTCCTTTGCTAGAATATTGTGGAAAAACCTCAGCCACATTTAGTTTCATAGAACTGAGGAAAACTTCAGTCACACTTCTTAGAACTGATTCCTATAACTGAGGAACACTTCAGTCACACTTCTTTTTCTAGAACTGAGTAACACTTCAGTCATGCTTCCTTTTCTGGAACTGTGGAAAAGTTCAATCACCCTTCCTAGAACTGATAAACACTTCAGTCACACTTCCTAGTGCTGTGGATAACTTCAGTCAGATTTCCTACATCTGTGGATAACTGCAGTCACGTTTACTTTGCTAGAACGGAGAATAATTTCAGTCATACTTTCCAGAACTGAGGAAACATTCACACTTCCTTGAACTGAGGAAAACTTCAGTCACACATCTTTTCCTAGAACTGAGGACACCTTCAATTGCAATTAATTTCCTAACCTGAGGAAAACTTCATTCAATCGTCCTTTCCTTGAACTGTAGAGAATCTCAGTCACATTTCCTAGAACAGAGAAATACTTCAGCCACGCTTCCCATAACTGAGGAACGCTTCAGTCACACTTCTTTTCTCAGAACTGAGGAATACTGGATCTATGGAAAATTGCAGTCACACTTCCTTTCTTAGAAAGGAGGATAATTTCAGCCACACTTCATAGAACACAGAAAGACTTCAGTCATACATCCTAGAACTGAGGAAGACTTCAGTCACACTTCCTAGAACTAAGGAAAACCAGTCACGCTTCCTTTGCTAGAATATTGTGGAAAAACCTCAACCACATTTTCTTTCCTAGAACTGAGGAACACGTCAGTCACACTTCTTTTCCTATAACTGTTAAAAACTTCAGTCACCCTTCCTAGACATGATAAACTACTTCAATCGCACTTCCCAGTGCTGTGGATAACTTCAGATTTCCTATAGCTGTGGAAACCTGCAGTCACACTTCCCAGAACTGAGGAAAACTTCATTCACACTTCCTTGAACTGTGGAAAACTTCAGTCACACTTCCTAGAACTAAGGAATACTTCAGTCACACTTCCTTCATCTGAGTTAAGCGTCCGTTCCTTGAACTGTAAAAAATCTCAGTCACATTTCCTAGAACTGAGGAATACTTACTTCAGTCACACTTCCTAGAACTGAGGAACATAAACAGCAAGTCACACTCTAAAACTAAGGAGACTTCACTGAGGAAGACTTCAGTCACATTTCCTAGAACTAAGGAAGACTTCAGTCACACTTCTTAGAACTAAGAAAGACTTCAGTCATACATCCTAGAACTGAGGAAGACTTCAGTCACACTTCCTAGAACTAAGGAAAACCAGTCACGCTTCCTTTGCTAGAATATTGTGGAAAAACCTCAACCACATTTTCTTTCCTAGAACTGAGGAACACGTCAGTCACACTTCTTTTCCTATAACTGTTAAAAACTTCAGTCACCCTTCCTAGACATGATAAACTACTTCAATCGCACTTCCCAGTGCTGTGGATAACTTCAGATTTCCTATAGCTGTGGAAACCTGCAGTCACACTTCCCAGAACTGAGGAAAACTTCATTCACACTTCCTTGAACTGTGGAAAACTTCAGTCACACTTCCTAGAACTAAGGAATACTTCAGTCACACTTCCTTCATCTGAGTTAAGCGTCCGTTCCTTGAACTGTAAAAAATCTCAGTCACATTTCCTAGAACTGAGGAATACTTACTTCAGTCACACTCTAAAACTAAGGAGACTTCACTGAGGAAGACTTCAGTCACATTTCCTAGAACTAAGGAAGACTTCAGTCACACTTCTTAGAACTAAGGAAGACTTCAGTCACACTTCCTAGAACTGAGGAAGACTTCAGTCACACTTCTTAGAGCTAAGGAGGACACACTTCAGTCACACTTCCTAGAAATAAAGAAGACTTCAGTCACACTTCCAAGAACTAAGGAAGACTTCAGTCACACTTCCAAGAACTAAAGAAGACTTCAGTCACACTTCCAAGAACTAAGGACGACTTCAGTCACACTTCCAAGAACTAAGGAAGACCAGTCACACTTCCAAGAAGTAAGGAAGACTTCAGTCACACTTCTTTTCTCAGAACTGAGGAATACTGGATCTATGGAAAATTGCAGTCACACTTCCTTTCTTAGAAAGGAGGATAATTTCAGCCACACTTCCTAGACCTAAGGAAAACTTCAGTCACTAAGGAAGACTTCAGTCAGTCACATTTCCAAGAACTAAGGAAGACTTACTTCAGTCACACTTTCTAGAACTAAGGAAGACTTCAGTCACACTTTCTAGAACTAAGGAAGACTTCAGTCACACTTCCAAGAACTAAGGAAGACTTCAGTCACACTTTCTAGAACTAAGTAAGACTTCAGTCACACTTCCAAGAAGTAAGGAAGACTTCAGTCACACTTTCTAGAACTAAGGAAGACTTCAGTCACACTTTCTAGAACTAAGGAAGACTTCAGTCACACTTCCAAGAAGTAAGGAAGACTTCAGTCACACTCCCAAGAAGTAAGGAAGACTTCAGTCACACTGAGGAAGACTTCAGTCACACTTCCAAGAACTAAGGAAGACTTCAGTCACACTTCCAAGAAGTAAGGAAGACCAGTCACACTTTCTAGAACTAAGGAAGACTTCAGTCACACTTTCTAGAACTAAGGAAGACTTCAGTCACATTTCCAAGAACTAAGGAAGACTTCAGTCACACTTTCTATAACTAAGGAAAACATTTCATTACTTATCCCCCAGTAAAACCGCGAAGCCTGATACGGCCACAAAACGCGCAAATATTACGTCCCCTGTAATCCCCCAACAGTTCCCTCCCCTGTGTCACTGAAACAAAAGTTTACTCTATATTTGCTGGAGATTTATGAATCTGATATTCTAGTAGAAATTTAATGGATCCACTCCAAGACTCTATCAACTGTAACTCGATCGTTATAAAACATATCTGCGTTCATCAATGATATTAATGGACGGACTTAAAACACTGAAGCTTCAGGGGAAAAAACACCTGGAAAACTGTACAAATAAATCTTACCACGTTTTCATCCACTCCTTACGACATTCGCTTATTAATTTTTTTTCTCAAACAAGATGTTAAGTCTTACCCTCCTCACACTCAGAACAAAAAGCATTGTTACATTGTTGTGTTCTAACTGGCACAAGAGGCCCCTGACGTGTGAGATGGTGGCCTGAAGTCATGGAATAACAGCACTGATTGAGTGATTGATTGTAAATGAGTACGTATATGGATATATTGTAAATAAGTACGTAAATGGATATATTGTACATAGGTACAGATATGGATATATTGTAAATAGGTACACATATATGGATAAATTGTAAAGAGATACATATATGGATATATAGTAAATAGGTACGTATTTGGATATACTGTAAATTTTACATCTTGCATCCTTCCCGTGCCATTAAATGTCAGATAGGGCTCGCATATATTGTAAATAGGTACGTATATGGATATTTAGTAAATAGGTACATATATGGATATACTGTAAATCTTACATCTTACATCCTTCCCGTGCCGTTAAACGTTACATAGGGCTCGCATGGTAATTTTCCAAGATTTCCTGTTTTCGGCGAGCTTTTCAACCTCATCAAGGGATGTTATTCCCACTAAACTCACTGTACTGTTTACAATAGTGACTATGACATCAATAAACTACAGACAACGCTCCAAAATGATATAAACAGTTTGATTAAATGGAGTAATAAAAATGGTATGTTGATAAACACCAACAAAACAAAATCCATGCTCATCACTACAAGACAGAAACTGCAAAATGCAACAAAAGCTTCACTACAGCTTTGTGCTGGGACTAAGGCAATAGAAAATGTTCATGAACATAAAACCCTAGGACTCATCATTGATCAGCATTTAACTTGGAATTCTCACGTACCTAACCTAACAAACTTGATTGCACAGAAAGTTTACCAATTAACCAAAATTAGATACTTTATCGACAGAGACACAAGAAAGATATACTACATATACACATACAAACACACTTAGATTACTGTTTCACAATCTGGGATGGATGCTCAGTCTCAAACACAAAAAGTTCCACTCACTTCACAAGCGAGCATTAAATCTGATTTGTGACAAACACCCAGTACAGAATGTAGATCAACACAAACAACTCAAAATTCTACCCCTCAAAAATAGAATCATTTTTAACAAAGTTAAGTTTGTTCACAGAATTCTGTCGCACAATGCTCCGCACTTTATTTGTGGTAACTGTTTACGTATAACACTAAACATAGCCAGCGTTTAAAAAACTGTCTTCTTCCTAAACCCAGGATTGATCTATACAAGAAAAGCCTTGCATACTCTGCAGTACAGCTCTGGAACACCCTCCCCTACCATTTAAAATCCATTGGTAATACTTCATCCTTTAACTCAAACCTGTTTCATTATTTACTTGCTTGTAATTATATGACTCCATAGAATAACCAGCACTCTCTCAACACATGACTCGCCAACCATCAAGTACTAAAATGACATAGTTCGAAAAGTAATTTGTTAGATATTGTTAGAAATTATTTTAATGTTTGTTAAAAAACATATGTTAGAAGATCTGTATTTACAATGTATTTTTGTTTGTGTAAATGTCTGTGTGTATATGTGTGCGTGAGAGCTATTTTATTATGTTAATTACTTCTTCTCTTTTACTTTGATTGTAATAGTTAAATCTTACATTCTTTTGATATGCTATTTCCTCATGTACTTTGTATACTTGTATTAAATCGAGTGTGTGGGAAGAATGAAAGATGGAGTAATGAAGGGCAGAGGGTAAGACGGGCCTGCGTGGCTAATTCTTTACCCTTTAAAAATAAAGATTATTCATTCATTCATTCATTCTCTTAACAATATCCTCTTTAGAGTTTAACGTAGTCGATCTCTTTTTCTTTGGCCTGTTATGTTCCACTTGATAGCTTGTTTTTGGATTCTCTTTCGGTTAGCGGGGTAGGGGTATCTCCTATCAAAGGAGAAATAAGACGCCTCCTTACCTCCGTCAGTTTACGGGACACCCTTGGACAAGGTGGAGTACCCGTACAAGCCCCCGGATCAAGGTGACGTGAAGCCATGGGAGCAGGTGGTGGATGGAATGGGAGAGCAGCCGATAAATAATGTTGGTTATGGTCACCATTCTATGATGGTAGGCAGATGATCTCAATGTAGGGACAATGGCTATGATCACTTGACTAGTACAATCACTGCCCGGAAGGAAAGCAATGGTAAACTATCTTCTGGAAATATACCAAGAAACCCAAACAGCAAAATGGAAAGTCAAATAGGAAAAAGATCTGGTGGTGAGTCCCCCAGGCCAGATAGATCTAATGTTAACACTGGGGATGAGTGTGAGACAGAGGTCAGTACTAGTAATTGTGATGACGGACAAAATCCTGATGGTGTTACTAAGGAAAACTCCTGCATCAAACTAAAAAGAAAAATAAAAGTAGGAACATGGAATGTAAGAAGTATGTATGAGGGAAGATATCAAATAATAAGTGATGAGATGAAAAGAACGGGGATACACATTTTGGGAATCTGCGAACATCGATGGAAAGGATCAGGACACTTCAAGAGCGAGAATGATAATATCTTTAAATACTCTGATGGAGAATTAGGAGGAAAGAATGGAATGACTTTTTACTTGGACAAATCAACATCAAAAGCATTACTAGGTTACAATCCAGTAAATGATAAAATCCTCACAATCATACTTAAGGGCACTCCTAGAAATGTAACAATTATCCAGATACATGCACCTACATCAGCAGGAGAATAACATGAAGTAAAGACTTTTATAATGCACTGCAAACTACGATAGACCAGATACAGAAAAATGATATTGTATTAATAATGGGGGATTTTAATTCAAAGATTGATACAGAAAGAGCAGAAGATGAAGGACATGTTGTAGGAAAATTTAGCATAGGACAAAGAAATGAGGCAGGTGACAATCTAATGGCATTTTTGTATAGAAAACGAGCAATTTATTGCTAACACACTTTTAAACAACATCCAAGAAGACTTTACACATGGACATCACCTGACGGGAAAACCAAGAATCAAATAGATTACATTTTAGTGCAAAGAAGGTGGAGATCAAGTATAACATCAGCAAAAACTTTACCAGGTGCTGATTGTGACATGGACCATGAGTTATTAATAGCAGACATGAAGATAAAGATAAAAAAAGATAGTTACGGGATCAAGACCACTCCGCTTTGATCTTACAAAAACACCAGAACAATACGGTATAAAAGTGATGAACCGTTTCTAAATCCTGATGGATGTACAGGAGGAGATGCCACTAGATGAATCGACAACAGCTAAAGACATTGTTCCAGTAAAGAAAACACAAAAGAATGGATGGATTACAACAGGCACACTAGAACTGATAAAACAACGTAGAGAATTGAAGAGCAATGGAAAATGACAAACAACAACAAATAGGAATGTAAATCTTTAACAAAAGAAGTAAGAAGAAATATAAGAAAAGACAAAAAAAAACGCTACATACAAGATTGTTGTGAAAGGATAGAAGGACATCAGAAGTGTGGAAGAGATAGCGAAATGTTTAAAGAAATGAAGACATTGACGAGAAATGTCACATCTAAGCTAAATGTATTTGTGACGAGATGGGGAATATCTTTAAAGAGACAGAGGATATTCTAGAAAGATGGAAGGAATATTGCAGACGAATGTATGAAACAACTGTGAAAGCAGTGTGAATTATTATTGGAGAAAAAGAACCCGAACCGACAATAGAAGAAGTTTTATGGGCAATAAAGAATCTAAAAAATGGTAAATCACCAGGATGTGATGAGATAACAGCTGAACTTATTAAAGCAGGAGGAAAGGAATGTGCAAAAATCTATCATGCACTATGTAAAAAGATATGGCATTCAAGTATTTGGCCAAAATAATGGAAAAGAACTGTATTCATACCACTGCCAAAAAAAAAAGAGTAACCTGAAATTATGCACAAACTACAGAACTGTTGCCCTGATTAGTCATGCCAGTAACATTCTGTTAAAAATCATAATGGGTAGATTTTGTAAGAAAATAGAAGAAGAAGTCAATATGGTCCAAGCTGGTTTCAGGCAAGGAAGAGGATCAAGAGATCGTATATTCAATATAGGATTAATAATAGAGAAATGCAGAGATTATAAAGTGAATCTATATTTATCCTTTATAGACTACTCAAAGACATTTGATTGTGTACAACACCAGAAACTGTGGGAATTAATGGGAAAAAATGGGATTTCCAACAAATTTGATACAATTAATATCACTGCTGTATCTAGACCAATAAGCAACAGTAAGAATAAATGGTGAAACAACTTGGTTTGACATAAAACAAGTGGTCCGTCAGGGGTGCATATTGTCGCCTTACTTATTTAACTTGTATACTGAAAATATAATGAGGAATATTAGAGAAGATGTAGACAAAGAATATTACGATGCCATAACAATTGGAGGTTATGAAATACCCGAGATTAAATATGCTGATGACACAGTATTACTGTCCACAACACACAAATGAATGGAAAAACTAATTATGTCAGTCCGTAAGAACAGCGAAAAGAAAAACCTCTATCTTAATGTGTAGAAAACTAAATTGATAACTGATAAAACAAACAAGGCAGCTGAAATATGTATCAGTGAGGAAAAACTGGAAGACGTGGAGAGTTCTGAGTATCTTGGATCACTACTAACTAATAATGGAGATACAATGAGGAAAATTAAAGGAGGACATCTTTCGCTCTTCAGAAAGTAAAAGTAAAGAATCTGTGGAGAGGAACAGACAGAACTACAAAAATAAGATTTTTAAGGGCATGCATCTTTCCCATCGAAACATTTGCCTGTGAGACCTGGATACTTAACAAAACAGCTGAGAAACACATAAATGCCATTTAATGCAAATGCTACAGAAGAGTTCTTCACTCATAGACACGAAAAAAGAACAAATATATCCATACTACATGAACTTAATATTGAAGAAGGTTGGCTAGTAAAGAGGATTAAAGAGAGAAAACTTAAATATTTTGGGCACATTAAACGTCATGATAATCTAGAGAAGACCGTCTTGGAAGGCTACATAATGGAAGAAAGAAAGAGAGGAAGACCAAGGCGAAGATGACTGCAAGACATCGTTGATGATCTGCAAATGGATGCATCAGCAGCAGGCCATCTTGCTCACAACCGAGAGGCCTATAGGAGTGCTGTTAGGGAGGCAAATTTCCGCAAGGGACATGCAAATGAATGAAAGAATGAATGAATGAATGAATGAATACTTAAATCTTTCTACTAAATTCGTGGTTCAAGCCCCACGAAATTCTGTCTTTGTGCTTTCTTTCACCACTAAAAGTGATATTTTCAATTAATTTTTTTTTCGAGATCTAGCCATGCAGTTCTGTGTTCTATTGCTTTACAGTGTGTGAAAGTCCTGTTGCTTCCTATTTATAACATGTTTTTCTATGCGACAATCATCATCATCAGGTGCCGTGCCGACTGTCAGACTGTCCAGTATCATTTCTCTTGGTCTTCCTCTTGATCTTCTTCCTTCTATTTTTCCTGTTCTTATAATATTTTCAATGC
This sequence comes from Achatina immaculata, assembly GCA_009760885.1. NCBI lineage: Eukaryota > Metazoa > Mollusca > Gastropoda > Stylommatophora > Achatinidae > Lissachatina > Lissachatina immaculata. Next base: position 50,392,345 of record CM019702.1, on the reverse strand, counting down.
CCCCTCTTCTCATTGCATGTGCTATGAAAGTACATTGTCTCTCTCTTATCTTTTTGACAAGGTTTTTTGTCTCTCCAGCTCTTCTCCTACATTCTTCATCAGTTATTTTTGCTGTCCAGGGAATTCGCAACATTTTTCTAATAAACTACATTTCTGCTACTTCCAATGATTTTTGTGCAGACTTGCCTATTGTCCATGATTCACTTCCATATAACAAGATAGGTTCAATATAGCATTTTAGGACCCGTTTTCTAACATTCATTGATAAATATATGTTAGCTAATATATTTCTCATTCTCTGAAATGCAGTCTTTGTTTGGCCTATTCTGTTCCTAATTTCTGTTCTGTATTTCCCATCTGAAGTTATTACTGCTCCAAGGTATTTGAATTTCTGCACCTGCTTTAGAATAGTTCCGTTTAATTTAATACTGCATGCTGGTGGATTCTGTTTCTTAGATATAACCATAGTCTCTGTCTTTTTTGATGTTCAAAGTAAGGCCTTTTGTAACAGAATAGCAATTCTGTTCAGAGATTATTTGTGTATAGCTAATAATTGTGTTGCGTAGACCACAACTCTTGTCAGTGTGCAAAACATGTCGTTAGGAAGGCCCGTGTGCAAAACGTCGTTAGAAAGGTCCGTGTGAAAAAAGCCGTCGTTAAGGGGCAGTCTTGGTGTGAACGTTGAACCGGGTAGATGTGTTTGGGCGAACGGTGTGATTGTATCTAGAAATGTGGTAGAGCGAGTCTTGTTGTTGTTAGAATTAGTTTAGTTTGTTTTTCCTGTGTGGCTGAGGTCTTTGGGTAAGCTTGTTAAGTATGATTTTTTGTATGTATAAATCATTGTAAGGTTTTCCTTGCCCATGTGGCGTAGAGGTCATCTCACGCCGGGCATTTGTTACTGTGAATTTCTGTTCAGCCTGATGGCTACATTCCCATCATCATGATTTCACCCCTCATTTTGGTCCATTAATAAATGTGTGTTGTCTGATGATAAACTACACCAATTGGCTTTGTGGAAATTCTCATTGTTGACCAATTTGTTTTGGTCGGAAGACTGCCAAGTTATGTTTAAGTAGTTGTATTCGTACTAATTTTGTGGAGTGGAAAGCCTTGGTGTCTTGTTGTATTTTCTTAGTGTATAATACAGAAAATTAGGTGATGGTTAGAACACCAGCAACAAGAAGAAACTTATAAGTTGAAACTGTACTCCACAAGAAGATTCAATCAATCCAGTAGTCATATTTTTTGCGTAGATAGCGGTACGGCCAAACTGTTATAGTGGCTGCTATAAATAGTCGCACTTTCTGTTTCACTTTCTGTTCACGTTCTTTGGCGACTTTATCCAAGAGATTTTGCAGTTCTTGTTGGTTTTCAGCTATCAGTACTGTGTTGTCAGCATACCGAAGGTTGTTATATTGTATCCTCCAATTTTTATGCCTGGTTCTGTGATGATTGTTCTTAGAATATTCTCGCTATATAGAGAAAAAAGGTCTGGAGATAGTACACATCCTTGTCGCACCCCTTATTTTATAGGTTGATATTTTCCAATTCTATTTTCAACTCGAACTGCTGCTTCTTGCTGAAAGTATAGATATTTTACAATTCTCAGGTCTTTGCCGTCTATATTGATGTCTTCAAGCATTTTAATAATTTCATTATGTTTCACCTTGTCGAATGCCTTGGTGTAATCAATGAAGCATAAGTAGAGATATTTCTGTACTTCTAAAGCTCTTTCTGTTAGTGTTCGTAAAGCATAAATGGCATTGTGTGTTCCTTTCCTTCAACAAATCCAAACTGTTCTTCTGTTATTTCCATTTTTATCTTTTTCAGTGTTCTTCTCATAATTATTCTCAGAAGTATCTTTGTTATGTGACATTAGAGGCTGATAGTCCGGCGGTCGTCACATTCCTTTGCACCTGGTTTCTTTGGTAGTGGTATAAACGTGGATTTAATCATGTCACTGGGAATATAACCACTGTTGTAAATGTCATTTAGTAACTTGGTTATTAGTTTTATTCCTGTCTCCTCTAGCGTCTTTATTTCTTCTATTGTTATATTATCAGGCCCAGTCGCTTTTCCTTTCTTCATGTGTTTGATGGCATCTATGATTTCATCTTCAAGTATTGGTGGTCCATCACAGTTTTCAGTATCTGGTGTTAATTCTGGTCTTTCTCCTCCATATAGCTCACCGATATATTCTGTCCACCTGTCCACAATGTCTTCTTTTCACATTAAATTTTACCTTCTTTCGATTTCAGGCATCCTGTTGTATATTTTGTTTTCCTGCCTGTGAGTTCATTAATTCGTTTGTGCATGTTTTTGCTGTCTTTATTATGAGAGTCCTCTATCTGTCTGCACTGTTCATTTAACCACACTTCCTTTGCTTCTCTGCATTTGCGTCTTATTTCTTTATTTATCTTGCTATATTTTTCCTCGTTATTTTTATTCTTCCTCCTCTTGTCCATCAGTCCTAAGATGTCGTCTGTCATCCATTTATTTTTAGAGGCTTCTTTTCTTGGTAGTATTATCTTCTTAACAGTTTGGTGGATCGAATCACTTAACATTGCCCATTGTTCATCTATAGTATTTATCTTTACTATTGCATTGTATCTATTTGTTATAATAACTTTGTATTGTTCTCGCAGTTCTTGGTCATTTTTAAGGAGTTCTGTATTCAGTTTGATGGTACTCACTTTTCTGCCTGCTTTCTTTAGCTTTATTCTAACTCTTCCACAGAGTGGGTCATGGTCACTATTGCAGTCAGCTCCTGGCATGGTTTTTTATGTCAGTAATGCATTGCGGAATCGTTTGTTGATTAATATGTAGTCTATCTGGTTAAAAGTCTTCGAGGATGTTGTTTAAACCAGGTGTTTCCTACAACCATGCTATGTATTCTTTTCAATTAATTTACTACCTCTGTCATTCCTCTCCCCCAATCCATAGTCACCAACGATGTCTGAAGTTCTTCCTTTACCAACTTTGGCATTAAAATCTCCCATAATATGGTAACTTCATGTGACTTTGTGTTTTAGTGCTGTCTCTATGTCATTATAAAATATCTGTAAATCTTCTTCAGAACTTTCAGATGTTGGAGCGTACACTTGTATAATATTATGTTTATTGGTTGTCCTTTCAGTTGGGCTAACAGGACTCGGTCCGAGATGTTCAAACATCCTACAATTGTCCTTGCCGTTTGTTCATCAAATATAATTCCTACTCCTCGTTCATGTTACTCACTTCTTGAATATATTATTGTATATTTATCCGAGTTTATCTTCCCTGCACCTGTCCATCTAACTTCACTCATTCCTAATATTTTGATCTTCATCCTTTCCATTTCCATCTTTACATTTTCTAATTTTCCAGGCTGGAATAAAGTTCCATGTTGCTATTTTGAACTTGTTAGTTTTTCCACCAGTAGCTTGATGACGATCTGGCCTCACCTGTGGCTCGTGAGCTGCCCTACCGGACGAGGCTGTTCCAGAGGAACATCCATTAATGTCGTTCATGACAAATCTATTACTCTGAATAAGCATAATTGTTCTTGGGAGCTACAACAGTGGTTTCCCGTTGCCTTCTGTCGGTTTGTGTACGGACTCTCCGCTAGCCTGTGGACTCCCTGTCCTACCCGCAAGGCAAGCGGGAGCGAGAGGTTTTAAGTCGCCTCTGACCCGTCTGGTATTCCCTTCACTGAGCACCTGAGGCAATTTATAGGAGTAGTAGAGCCACCTACTACCCCATCTCGCTCTCTGAGTCTACCGCCAGTTGGTCCGCGCCTGCTTATTTGGACAACTCCTTATTCACAGGGATCCTCCATATCTGGAGGACTTTCACCATCCGCCACCTGTGACGCGCTGGGTTGGGGATGGTCGCCCCAGCTTTACCCAGATTATATATATATAATATTTATATCTTATCTTATCTTGTATTCTTCCCGTGCTGTTAAACGTTACATAGGGCTTGCAAAGTAGTTCGCCAATTTTTCCTGTCTTCGGCGAGTCTTTCAACCACATCAAAGGATTGTATGCCTGTTAATTTGGCCTCTATTAATAATGTCCTCTTCAGAGTTTCACGCGGTCTGCCTCTTTTTCTTCGGCCTGTTGTGTTCCAATTGATAGCTTGTTTTGGGATTCTCTGATCATTTCTTCTCATCAAGTGACCAACATATGTCCATCTCCTTTTCCTGATCACCCATGAGACTGGTTGTTGTTCAGTCATCTGTCTTATCTCTGCATTGTTCTTGAATTCGTTCCACTTGATGCCGAGTATTTTCCTTATGCATTTGTTTTCAAAAGAGTCTAATTTATTTTCTATTTCTTTAGTTGTTTTCCAGCTTTCTCATGCATAAATGAGGATGGATATTACATTTGAATTGAATAGTCTTAACTTAGTTTTTGTGCTTATAACTTTTGAATTCCATGTTCTCAAGATTCTTGAAGACTGATGCTACTTTTGCAATTCTGATCCTAACTTCCTTTCTGGTGTCACCATGCTGGTCTGTGTAGCTGCCAAGGTATGCAAATTGATTGACTTCTTCAATATCTGTCCCTTCTATGTGTATTTTTCCATTTTGATTGAGAGGAATTTTCATTATTTTTGTTTTGTCCTTGTTAATTTCAAGTCCTATTTTGCTAGCCATTGAAGACAATATATATGTTTTTTCTTGCATGGAATTCACATTATTACTGATAAGAGTTATGTCATCAGCAAAATCAAGATCTTCTAGTTGGGTCCCAAGTAACTAGTCAATACCTGTGTTACCTGTCCTAATTTGAAAAAAGGAATCATTGTTAAAATATAAAAAAAGCAACTTTAGTGACTGTAACAACTGGAAAGGAGTAACCTTAATATCAGTTGTGTCAAAAGTATTTTGCAAGTTCATTTTGAATAGACTTAAAAATATAGTGGATACTGCAATGAGAGAGGAACACGCAGGATTTCGAAAAGGGAGAAGCTGTCTTGACCAGATCTTTACTCTCAGAATAATACTTGAAGAACATATTGAAAAGCAGAAACCATTAATACTGAACTCCATAGATTTTAAAAAGGCATTTGATAGCATACACAGAGATTCATTATGGAGAATTTTATGTCTATATGGAATACCATCTAAAAAGGGTCAACATCATTAAGGACTTCTAGAATGGATATGTTTGTACAGTGAAGACAGAAGAAGGGATGAGTGACTGGTTCCAGATTGAAACAGGCGTGAAACAAGGATGTATACTGTCTCCTTTACTTTTTGGGATTACAATAGACTTCATAATGAAAAAATGCTGCACAGGTAACAAAGGTATTGACTGGGTACATGGGACCCAACTAGAAGATCTTGATATATATACTAATACTATACCCCTGAGGAAACCCGACACCAGCATAACAAGACAGGCACTGACATGGAGTCCTCAAGGAAACAGAAAACGAAGAAGACCTTGACTATATACCATACCGTGCAATATCATATCATACAGTACTATACAATACCATACCATATCATACCATAAAATACTATACCATATCATATCATACCATATCATGTCAACTATACCATACCTTAGCTTACCATACCATACCCTACACTTAAAGTATAAGGCGTTTAATATAGCTGAAATTCTTGTCGGTGCGGGGGGTGGGGGTACTTCCTTTGATGAATTAGAGGGCTGTGTTATTATTCTACTTTCTGCAAAAAGTTTTCTGCATGTTATACCACACCATATCAAACCATACTATACCATATCATAGCATACTTTACCATATTGTACCATAGCATAACATACCATACTATATCATACCGTACCACACAATAGTTTAACATATCATGCCATACTATAAATATACCATATCATATCATACCATTTATTACCACATGAAACTATACCACTTCACATCACATCATACCCTATCATACCATACCATACCATACCACACCAGCACACTAAACCATATTATACCAAACCATATCATACCATACCATATCAAACCACATCATACCATACCATACCATATCATACCATACCATACATAAACTCTGTATTGGCTTGAAATGAATATTGAAATACAACAATTAAAAGCAAATTAAGATAAATAAAGATAAGTTTAGCTAAATATAATACAGTTTTATTATAGAAGCAGTTCTGTGAATGCAGTATGGATGTTTATTTAAATAATAGATACAGACTACAACTACAATGTTTTATTACATAGTGACACACTAGAGTTGGTATGTTCTGCAATATAATGACACACTAGAGCTGGTAAGTTATGTAATATAATGATATACTAGACCTGGTGTGTTCTGTAATATAATGAAACACTAGAGCTGGTTATTTCAGTAACATAAAGAAACTCTAGAGCTGGTAAAGAAAGAAAACTTAGAGTTGGTATGTTCTGTAATATAATGACACAAGAGATGGCAGATTCTGTAATAAAAAGAAACGATAGAGTTTATAAGTTCTGTAATGTATTGAAACACTAAAGCTGGTAAGTTCTCCACTATAAAGAAACATTAGAGCTTGTAAGTTCTGTAATATAAAGAAATGCAGGAGCTGGTGCATTCTGTAATATAAAGAAACAGCAGAGCTCGTAAGTTCTGTAATATAAAGAAACACTAGATCTAGTAAGTTCTAAAATGTATTGAAATACAAGAGCTCGTAAGTTCTGTAATATAAAGAAACACAAGAGCTGGTAAGTTCTGTAATATAAAGAAACACAAGAGCTGGTAAGTTCTAAAATGTATTGAAATACTAGAGCTGGTAAGTTCTGTAATATAAAGAAATACTAGAGTTGGTAAGTTCTGTAATATAAAGAAACACTAGAGCTGGTAAGTTCTAAAATGTATTGAAATACTAGAGCTGGTAAGTTCTGTAATATAAAGAAATACTAGAGCTGGTAAGTTCTTTAATATAAAGAAATACTAGAGCTGGTAAGTTCTGTAATATAAAGAAATACTAGAGCTGGTAAGTTCTTTAATATAAAGAAATACTAGAGCTGGTAAGTTCTGTAATATAAAGAAACACTAGAGCTGGTAAGTTCTGTAATATAAAGAAATACTAGAGCTGGTAAGTTCTGTAATATAAAGAAACACTAGAGCTGGTAAGTTCTTTAATATAAAGAAACACAAGAGCTGGTAGGTTCTGTAATATAAAGAAACATTAGAGCTGTTAATAAAGAAACACCCAAGCGGGTTTTCTCTGTAATATAAAGGAACACTACAGCTGGTAAGTTCTATAATATATAGGAACACTAGAGCTGGTAATTTCTCTAATATAATAAAATACTAGAGTTTGTAATTTCTGTAATATAAATAAACACTAGAGCTGGTAAGTTCTTTAATATAATGAAACATTTCATTCATTCATTTATTTGCATATCCCTTGCGGAACTTTGCCTCCCATACAGCACTCCTATAGGCCTCTCGGTTGTGAGCAAGATGGCCTACTGCTGATGCATCCATTTGCAGATCATCAACGATGTCTTGCAGCCATCTTTATTTTGGTCTTCCTCTTTTTCTTTTTCCCATTATGTACCTTTCCAATACGGTCTTCTCTAAATTATCATGACGTTTAATGTGTCCAAAATATTTAAGTTTTCTCTCTTTAATCCTCTTTACTAGCCAGCCTTCTTCAATATTAAGCTCTAGTAGTATAGATATATTTGTTCTTTTTTGTATCCACAATATTTGGAGAACTCTTCTGTAGCATTTACATTCAAAGGCATTTATGTGTTTCTCTGTTGTTTTGTTAAGTGTCCAGGTCTCACAGGCATATGTTGCGATAGGAAAGATGCATGCCCTTAAAAATCTTATTTTTGTGGTTCTGTCTCCTCCTCTCCACAGAATCTTTATGTGTCTTACTTTGTGAAGAGCGATAGATGTCCTCCTTTTAATTTCCCTCATTGTATCTCCATTATTATTTAGTAATGATCCAAGATATTCAAAACTCTCCACTTCTTCCAGTTTTTCATCATTGATACATATTTCAGCTGCCTTGTTTGTTTTGTCAGTTGTCATCAATTTAGTTTTCTTTGCATTAAGATAGAGGTTCTGCTCTTCGCTGTTCTTACGGTCGGACATAATTAGTTTTTCCATTCCTTTTTGTGTTGTGGACAGTAATACTGTGTCATCAGCATATCTAATCTCTGGTATTTCATAAACTCCAATTGTTATGGCATCGTAATATTCTTTGTCTACATCTTCTCTAACATTCCTCATTATATTTTCAGTATACATGTTAAATAAGTAAGGTGACAATATGCACCTCTGATGGACCACTTGTTTTATGTCAAACCAAGTTGTTTCACCATTTATTCTTACTGCTGCTTGTTGGTCTAGATACAGCAGTGATGTTAATTGTATCAAATGTGTTGGAAATCCCATTTTTTCCATTATTTCCCAAAGTTTCTGGTGTTGTACATAATCAAATGCCCTTGAGTAGTCTATAAATGATAAATAAAGATTCACATTAAACTCTCTGCATTTCTCTATTATTAATATTATATAGAATATATAATCTCTTGATCCTCTTCCTTGCCTGAAACCAGCTTGGACCATATTGACTTCTTCTTCTATTTTCTTTCGAAGTCTACCCATTATGATTTTTAACAGAATTTTACTGGCATGACTAATCAGGGCAACAGTTCAATGAAACACTAGAGTTGGTAATTTCTGTAATATAATGAAACACTAGATCTGGTTTGTTCTATAATATATTGAAACACTAGAGGTAATATGTTCTGTAATATAAAGAAACACCCAAGCTAGTATGTTCTGTAATATAAAGAAACATTATAGCTGGTTAAGTTCTGTAATATAAAGAAACATTATAGCTGGTTAAATTCTGTAATATAAAGAAACATTATAGCTGGTTAAGTTCTGTAATATAAAGAAACACCCAAGCTAGTATGTTCTGTAATATAAAGAAACACTAGAACTGGTAAATCTTTAATATAAAGAAACACTAGAGCTGGTAAGTTCTTTAATATAAAGAGCTGGTGTTTTATTCATTATAACAATGAGCCAGCATTTTGTGCCCGTCTTTCTTACAAGGAAGATACAGAGATACAAACATGATGCAGAGATTCAAGTAAGATACAGAAAACTTAAGTGTTTAAATTGTCATCTTTTTGCCCTGAATTTATATCTTGTGCTGTTCATGTCTGTGATCCTTGAAAAAAACCTGTGGCAAAATATTGATCTGTTGTATGTTCTTCTTTTCTGTATATTTATCTGTCATTTTTATTTGGCCACTTTCCTTATTCTTTCTGTCTTTATAAACCTGAACCATGCACCTCTATCTACCTTCATTGATAATGGAAGCAGTGATATAGTTTTAGCTCCAGTGAGGTACTTCTAGTAGTAGTACCAGTAGTAGTAGTAGTAGCAGCAGCAGCAGAAGCAGCAACAGCAGCAGCAGCAGCAGCAGCAGCAGTAGTAGTAGTAGTAGTAGTAGTAGTAGTAGTAACAGCAGTAGTAGTAGCAAAATAGGACTTGAAATTAACAAGGACACAACAAAAATAATGAAACTTCCAATTAATCAAAACGGAAAAATGCACGTAGAAGGGACAGATATTGAAGAGGTCAATCAGTTTTCATGCCTTGGTAGCTACATGGACCAGGACAGTGACACCAGGCGGAGGGAGGGGGAGTTGGAATTGGAGTTGCAGGGCCAGCATCGATCTTCAAGAATGTTGAGAACATTCAAAAGTTATGGGCGCAGAGGCCGAGTTAGGACTAATCAGTTTGAGTGTAATATCAACCCTCATTTGTGCATGCCAGAGCTGGAAAACAACTAAAGAAATGGAAAAGAACTCAGACTATTTTGGGAACAGGCGCCTAGGAAGGATGCTCGACATCGTGTGGAGCAAGTTCAAGAGCAGTGCAGAGATGAGACAGATGACTGAGCAACGGCCGGTCTCATGGGTGATCGGGAAGGGGAGATGGACGTATGGTGGTCGCATGATGAGAGGAGACAGTCAGAGAGTCCCAAAGCAGGCTGTAAGGTGGAACGCGGCAGACCAGGGAAAAAGAGGCAGACCACGTGAAACTCTGAGGAGGACATTGTTGGGAGAGGCCAAATTGATGGGCATAGGGTCCCTTGGTGAGGTTGAGGGGCTCGCCGAGGACGGGAAAAATTGGTGAACTACCTTGCGAGCCCTGTGTGACGTTTGACGGCACAGGAAGGATGTAAGACAAGGCTACTACTCTCCAATTGTTACAGTCACTAAGGTTGCCTTTTGTTGTTGTTGTTGTTGGTGGTGGTATTTTTACAATGATTCCCTTTTTTCATTTAGAAGAGACCTCTTCTTCTTTCCAAATTTTATTGAACATTCTTTGTTGTCTCATGTTGTCTCATGTTGTCTCATGTTGTCTCATGTTGACTCATGTTGTCACAATTGATAGCTTTTAACATTTCGGATGTTATTTTCAACTTCACCTGCAGCTTTGTTGTTAGCCATTAAATTCACTGCTGTTTCAATTTCATGCAGTGTAATTTCATCTGAGTTGACATTTAGTTGTGGGGTTGGTAAGTCGGTTTCAAGGTTTGTAAATTCTTTTGGGTGTGGTCGATTAAGTATTTCTTGGAAGTGTTCGGCTATTCTTTGCTTTTGGGTCTTTAGTAGTAGTAGTAATGGTAACAAAATGAGAAGATGTTCTAAGATTAGTAGCTATGGTAAAAGTAATAAAAATACTAGCAGTATTATTTGCATAACAGTAGTAATTATTGTAGTAAATGTTAAACTAATGTAGTAGTAGTAATAACACTGTTTTTGTAGTTGTTATATATATATACATACATATATATATATATATATATATATATATGAAAGTGTGTGCATGTATGTTCAAGCATCACGCTGGAACGCCTAGAGCAATTTCAACCAAACGTGGCACACATATAACTTACAATCTGGACAACGCACAGTGGGCGTTAGATCATCCCTTTGATACCCCTATGATCCCTAGGGGTCGGGGTAACATATAAAAATAATCGAAAATGAACTATATTAGTGTCGAATCCATAGTTTTCAGGGCAGCTGAGATTAATAGTGACACTCCCGATGCCGTTTAAATCCATGTTCAGCCACCATCGGCATGGGGGGTGAGAAGTGGTAAAAAATAAAATGTCCAAATTCACCGAGATTAGTGTCGAATCCATAGTGTTCAGGGTCGGTAAGCTGATTTGTGACAGACCTGATGACACTTAAGCCCGCGTTTAATCGAACAGAACAAATAGGACACTGTAGGACCATGTAGACTCTATAGAACCTTCTAGAAGGTTGTGAAAATGAATAGAACATTGTAGAACCTTATAAAAGATTGTGGAACTGAATATCCCTCTGTAGAATCTTCTAGAAGGCTGTGGAAATGAATACAACTTTGTAGAACCGTCTAAAAGGTTGTGTAAATGAATAGAACTTTGTTGATTGGGATAAATAAATACCCGGGCAACGCCGGGTAATCAATAAGTAGTGCTAATAATATTGCTGTAGTAGCTGTTATGCTAATGTAATAGTAGTAATAATATTGTTGTAGTATTTGTTATACTAATGTAGTAGTAGTAGTAGTAAGAATATTACTGTAGTATTTATTATACTAATGTAAGAGTAGTAACACTATTTGTATTTGTTATATTAGTATACTGGCAATAATAATATTTTTGTACTAGTTATAATGCTAGCTTTAGTAGTCATAGCTAGGACAAAAACAGTACTTGTAACAATATTTGCAACTTAAGCAGCAGTGTCAAGGACAGCAGCAGCAATATTAGTAACATTAGCAGCATAATCTGCAGCAGTTGCAGCAACTAAGGGAAATAGTTGAAGCATGATATGAGTTTGTGTTTAGTGAATGTGTGTGTGAGTATGGAGGTGTGTGTGTCTATCTGCGTGGGTGTGTGTGTAAATGTTTGTGTGTGTATGTGGGTGGTGTGTGTGTGAATATTTGTGTGTAAATGTTTGTGTGTGAGTGTGTGGGTGTGTGTGTGTAAATGTTTGTGTGTGAGTGTGTGTGAATGTTTGTGTGTGTAAATGTTTGTGTGTGGGTGTGTGAATGTTTGTGTATTGTGTGGGTGCTGTGTGTGTGTGGGTGCTGTGTGTGAATATTTGTGTGTGTGTGGGTGGTGTGTGAGAATGTTTGTGTTGAATATGTGGGTGTATATGTGTGTGAATCCTTTATTTGTATCTGACCAAAGAACAGACTGTGGAACAGCAGCTCATGTGTGTTCGCATTTGTAATATGTAGTATGTCTCTTTTGTGTGGCTTGCTCGGTTAAATGGTACATTTTTTTATGCTATGGTCTGTGCTATTTTACTTGCATATCAGAGGAGAGAGAGAGAGAGACTGGGGGAGGGTGGGGGAAGGTTGAGGAACGGAGTTAGTGGCGAGATAGACGTGGACGGATACATAGATGGACAGATAGATAGATGGACAGATAGATAGATGGACAGATACATAGATGGACAGAGAGATTCATTGTGTTATTGTTTCGACATTACTAAATTATTGTTTTCTGAGTGTCTAAATCTATCCTGTGTTGATGCTGTGAAAGGATGATGGAAAAACAAAACAAAAAGTAAACACACTGAACAAAGACTCCTTACATAGCGCACTGTTATGTGGTAAAGCTAATATGTTTATTATTGGAGAGGAGTAACCTTAATATCAGTTGTGTCAAAAGTATTTTGCAAGGTCATTTTGAATAGACTTAAAGATATAGTGGATACAGCAATGAGAGAAGAACAAGCAGGATTTCGAAAAGAGAGAAACTGTCTCGACTAGATCTTTACTCTCAGAATAATACTTGAAGAACATACTGAAAAGCAGAAATCATTAATACTGAACTTCATAGATTTTAAAAAGACATTTTATAGCATACACAGAGATTCATTATGCAGAATTTTATGTCTATATGGAATAGCATCTAAAATTGTAAACATCATTAAGGACTTATACAATGGATATGTTTGTGCAGTCAAAACAGAAGAAGGGATGAGTGAATTGTTCCAGATTGAAACAGGTGTGAAACAAGGATGTATACTGTCTCCTTTACTTTTTGGGATTACAATAGACTTCATAATGAAAAAACGCTGCACAGGTAACACAGGTATTGACTGGGTACATGGGACCCAACCAGAAGACCTTGATTTTGCTGATGACATAACTCTTATCAGTAATAATGTGAATTCCATGCAAGAAAAAAAAAACAGATATATTGTCTTCACTGGCTAGCAAAATAGGACTTGAAACTAACATGGACAAAACAAAAATAATGAAAATTCCTCTCAATCAAAATGGAAAAATACACACAGAAGGGACAGATATTGAAGAAGTCAATCAATTTGCATACCTTGGCAGCTACATAGACCAGCATGGTGACACTAGAAAGGAAGTTAGGATCAGAATTGCAAAAGCAGCATCAATCTTCAAGATTCTTGAGAACATATGGAATTCAAAAGTTATAAGCACAAAAACTAAGTTAAGACTATTCAATTCAAATGTAATATCCATCCTCATTTATGCATGAGAAAGCTGGAAAACAACTAAAGAAATAGAAAAGAAATTAGACTCTTTTGAAAACAAATGCCTAAGGAAAATACTTGGCATCAAGTGGAATGGATTTAAGAACAATGCAGAGATAAGACAGATGACTGAACAACAACCAGTCTCATGGGTGATCAGGAAAAGGAGATAGACATATGTTGGTCACTTGATGAGAAGGAATGATCAGAGAATCCCAAAACAAGCTATCAAGTGGAACACAACAGGCCGAAGAAAAAGGGGCAGACCGCGTGAAACTCTGAAGAGGACATTATTAATAGAGGCCAAATTAACAGGCATAAAATCCTTTGATGAGGTTGAAAGACTCGCCGAAGACAGGAAAAATTTGGCGAACTACTTTGCAAGCCCTATGTGACGCTTAACGGCACGGGAAGGATATAAGATATAAGATAATATGTTTATTGCCAGAAAGTCTCAAAGACAAAACAAGACAGATCTATTATTTTCATGTCTGATAGAATTTTGTATTAAGACAATGTGTCCTAACTTTTAGTTTGCATAATTTTCTAGGTTATTTTATGCAGGAAACGTACAACTGTAGAACCAGAATATTAAAGTATTCCAACACAACACCATTATGCTCTTCTAAGGTAATATGAAGATCATATACTTTGGGATGTGAGTATAATGTTAGCAAGGTTTCATTTGCATTGATAGTACAATGTCTATATAGTTTAGTTTAGAAAGATAGTGTAATGTCTACATGGTTTAATTTGGAAAGGTATTGTAATTTCTGCACTGTTTAGTTTGGAAAGATAGTGTAATGTTCAGTAAGATCTAAGTTCGGTTTAGATTGTAGTGCAAAGAAAGATTTAGTTTGGAATGTGAGTTTAATGCTTATCAAGATTTACTTTGTGACGATAGTAATGTTTATTAAGGTTTACTGTGTGATGATAGCTGTGTTTATTAAAGTTTACTGCATGGTGATAGTAATTTTTATCAAGATTTACTTTGTGATGATAGTAATGTTTATCAAAGTTTACTATGTGATGTTAGTAATGTTTATCAAGATTTACTTTGTGATGATAGTAATCTTTATCAAGATTTACTATGTGATGTTAGTAATGTTTTTCAAGGTTTTCTGTCTGATGACAGTGTATGGGATAGATAAGCTCAACAGTTAATTGGGTTGGTTGGCAACCCTAGAGCATAGAAAAATGGTCACAAACAGGCTAGTACGGGAAGTATGCAATTCTAGAGGTCCGTCTCTGGCCAGGTATAGAAAGAAAAGATGACAGAATTTTAATCGGTCGAGATTTTGGTAACATGAGCGCGTATGAGGGCCAGAGATCGAGGAAGCCATGTTATTGTTCAAGCGCGAATGAGAAACATTATTTGTCGGATAGGAACCAATATGTGTTAGGTTAGTATGGGTTGTTATTATGTGATGTGAATGAATGTAAGATGTGCTGTGGTCTCACTTGTTCAGTGCCGATCAACTTAGGTAAATATTTAGTTAGTGACTGTGTTATAAAAGGTAATGAATAATCATAACTCAGGAAGGTATAATAGTTCTATGTAAGATTTTTATATTCTTTTGTGTAATGTGGAAATGTATTTTATGTACACTTAATTTTATATTACTGATTTTATGCATATGCATTTGAATATACTTTTGCCAATTAGTTACGTTTGTTACAATCTGAATCGAAGCTAAAAATTGAGGGAAACTGTTAAGTGATTATGTTGATAGCAATATAAGCTGATAACTAAAAGCATGTATAGGATTCTTGATTGATTTTGCTAACTGTGTAAAATGATGTTTTTAACAATAGAAGCTTATGATCATTTGAAGAATTATTTAATTGTGTTTTCTTTTCATTTGCGTAATATGTCGATGTGTAGTCGTATAATCACCTTCTAACCATACCATAAAAAGCAATATAACATCATGTAATAACAGAATTATTAGCGTCACTCAAAGATTTCTTACAATATTAACGTTTATTAAGATGTACTGCTTGATGATAGTAATGTTTATCAAGGTTTACTGTGAGATGATAATGATGTCTAGCAATGTGTAGTAGGTATTGCCATCCTAATGTATTGCAATATATATATATAAATGAACATGTGTATGTATGTATATATGTATATTCCAACTTGACGCTGGAACACCTGGAGCACAAAACTTGGCACACTATGACTTACAGTCTGGACAGTGCGCTGGGGGATTAGATCGTCCCTAGGATACCTGGAGCACAAAACTTGGCACACTATGACTTACAATCTGGACAGTGCGCTGGGGGATTAGATCATCCCTAGGATACCTGGAGCACAAAACTTGGCACACTATGACTTACAGTCTGGACAGTGCGCTGGGGGATTAGATCGTCCTTAGGATACCTGGAGCACAAAACTTGGCACACTATGACTTACAATCTGGACAGTGCGCTGGGGGATTAGATCGTCCCTAGGATACCTGGAGCACAAAACTTGGCACACACTATGACTTACAGTCTGGACAGTGCGCTGGGGGATTAGATCGTCCCTAGGATACCTGGAGCACAAAACTTGGCACACTATGACTTACAGTCTGGACAGTGCGCTGGGGGATTAGATCGTCCCTAGGATACCTGGAGCACAAAACTTGGCACACACTATGACTTACAGTCTGGACAGTGCGCTGGGGGATTAGATCGTCCCTAGGATACCTGGAGCACAAAACTTGGCACACTATGACTTACAGTCTGGACAGTGCGCTGGGGGATTAGATCGTCCCTAGGATACCTGGAGCACAAAACTTGGCACACTATGACTTACAGTCTGGACAGTGCGCTGGGGGATTAGATCGTCCCTAGGATACTCCTATGACCCGTAGGGGTCGGGGTGACACGTAAAAACAATCGAAAATTACCGATATTAGTGTCTATTCCATAGTTTTTGGGGTCACTGAGATGAATAGTGACAATCCCGATGCCATTTAAGTCCAAGCTCAGCCCCAATCGGCATTGGGTCCTAAGTGTGGGTGTGGGATGGGGTGGTATGTACAAATAATCGAAAACGACTGATAGTACTGTCGAATCGATAGTTTTTTGGGTCGCTGAGATGAATAGTGGCACTCCCAAGTTCAGCCACCATCGGCATGGGGGGGGGGGGGAGAGAAGTGGTGAACAATAAAATGTCCAAACTGACCGAGATTAGTGTCCAGTCCAAAGTGTTCGGGGTGGCTAAGCTGATTGGTGACAGTAGTGATGACAATTAAGCCTATGTTTGGTCGAATAGAAGGAATAGAATTCTGCAGAACCTTCTAGAAGGTTATGGAAATGAACAGAATATTGTAGAACCTTATAGACGATTGTGAAACTGAATAACTCTCTGTAGAATCTTCTAGAAGGCTGTGGAGATGAATACAACTTTGTAGGACCGTCTAGAAGGTTGTGGAGATGAATAGAACTTTCTTGATTGGGATAAATAAATTCCCGGGCAATGCAGGGTAGTCAGCTAGTTTTTTTTTTTTATATAAATAGAAAACAACGAGACTGTCGTACAGTAAAGTAATAGAACACAGATTTTTAGGATTAGGCCTCGAAAAAAATCGTAGACAAAGCACTTTTAGACGTGAGAGAAATAAAAATCACAAGAAAACTACCTGGGATTCAAACCACGGACTCCGGTAGGACAAGCAGCCGTTTAGCAAACGAGAAAACAGCGTGCCAACGAATAGAGATAGTTGTAATTCTCTTCTGATTTTTCTCTCTCTCACGTCTAAAAGTGCTTTGTCTACGATTGTTTCCAAGTCTAATTCTACAAAACTGTGTTCTGTTACTTTACTCTCTAACAAGTTATAGTATATGATGATAAAGTAACGCCTAACTAGGTTTACTATGTAACGAGAATGTAATGTCTAACAAGCTTTTATTGTAATATGTGTAAAGTGAAAAAACTCATGGAAGTTTCAGTATGCAACGTTTCCAAAGAGACAAAGTCACAGAATTTTCAATATATAAAGTCTCTGAAGAGAAAAGCTCAAGGAAGTTTAATATGGAAAGTCTGTGAAGAGAAAAGCTAACAGAAGTTTAGTATGTAAAATCTGTGAAGAGGAAAGCTAACAGAAGTTTAATATGTAAAATCTGTGAAAAGGAAAGCTAACAGAAGTTAGTATGTAGAGTTTATAAAAAGGAAAGTTCAATATGTAATGTTTCCAAAAGAAAAAGCTGACGGTAGGCTCTGTTTGCAATGTTTGTAAAAAGAAAACCTTACTGGTAAGTTCAGTATGCAATGTTTTTTAAAGCGAAAAGCACACGGAAGTTCAGTATGTCATTTTTTAAAATCTAAAAACTCATGGAAAGTTCAGCATGTAATGTTTTTAAAATGAAAAGCTCACGGAATGTTGTCCTGTATTTAGAGCTCATTCGATAATAGACAAAAATATTGACAGAGGAATTGACCGACTCTAGCACGATTCCCAGCCCTGCTACTATAATAAGTATTTTTCTGTATTGACCTACCACAGAGAGTTCTGGCTCCAGGGACATGGCTATAAAAACTAGGCTGACCGGGACAAAACAAACAATGAAAAGTGTAGAAATCATCACAACCATTTTGGCGACCTTCTGGTTTCGAATTGTAACTTTGTCAGCTTGCTCTGCAGTGGTAGACTTCTGTCGCCAGTTCGCTTGTTGACGCAACTTTATCACTAAAATTATCGTACAAATAATGATGACAAGGAAAGCTGAAAAAGGAATAAAAACGTTGTTTACAATATAAGACACCCTCTCAACTGTTTCCCTATCACCGATGTATACCAAACCTACAAGACTTTTATTTCTGTCTGGATAAAACTTCATGGCCAATCTGTTGACGCCATATATCGGTGTTCCACTACAAATTAGGACAACAAAGATGCATAGGATGATGATAAACCCCCGTTTTGATGTTACGATACGCTTAACCTGAAAAAAAGATGAAAAAAAGTGATGAGGATTTGCTCACTTTTATAGAAAAAATGTAAATTTATTTTAGAAAGAAATTAACCAAAAATTTATGATCTGTATTGTGATAAGGGTGGAATATACTTGAACTGTCTTTTCAGCATGGTCGACCAGTGGGGCTGGTTCCAGCGCATTGCGTGTGGAAGGAGAGAAGCAAACATGGAAGAAAAGAGGAAGTGAACGATTTCACTTTAGTCTTGTGATTTGTTTTCGTGAGGTAAGGCGCGAATTTAAAATGTGTGGCGTTCTTAGTATATATTGTTTATCTATGCCTAATTGGGATAGAGTTGTAGTTTTGTGTTATAAATCAGAGTTATCGCGCCAACTCTGTAATATTGTTTTCGTGAAGGATCTGTGTGTAGACGTAAGTTGTGTTGTTATTATTAATATAAAAATAGGTAATCGAGAGCAGATTGCTGGTTAGAATGTGGATACTTTTCATTAGAGGTATCGAGTGCACTTAGAGGGGCAACTGCATGTGTTCATTGATTATGTGAGTATCATTTTTATTGTATTGATTATATAATGATTACACTGATGATTACATGCATGTATAGTGAGGTTGAGTGTGGCAAGGAGCCATGGAGGAAGGAGTGATGGAAGAAAGGAGACGGTTGCGCAGGCAACAGAATAGTACTGAATTAAGATAGGAGGTTACCAGGTGAAGACTGCACCGACGACCAAAGTCGTATGGTAGAGAGTGCGGAGGAAAGTAGAAAAGAGGGAGATATAATAAGCTACCAGGTGCACGGGCACCGACGACCAAAGTCTTATGGTAGAGAGTACGGAGGAAAGTAGAAAAGAGGGAGATATAATAAGCTACCAGGTGCACGGGCACCGATGACCAAAGTCATAAGGTAGAGGGAGAAGAGGTGGGACTAGAAGAAAGGTAGGAACCCAAGAAACAGTTTATATATATATATATTATATATATATATATATAGGGAACTAGTAGAGATGGAACTCATGACTGAGACAATCAAACAATTCATATTAATGAACCATGCTATTATTGGTATTGATCATTGGCAGTTATGTTGTGTCATGTACTCTGTGTTGTAGTCCTGTTCTGTCATTCTCGTTTATTAAACAGCGTGAGCTGGAAATTGTTTTGAACATTTAGTGCTGGGTTTTCATTTGATATATATTCGGATCTGTTTCTATGTGTGGTGTACAAGGATAATTAACATCTTAAATAATGATTATCTTTCCAATATGGAAAGTCTGACACTGGTAGAGAGAGGACCTACACAATACGCGAAGTACCTTATTACATCATAAGAACCAAGATTAATCGCAAAAAAAAAAAAATACCAACAGTTGTTATATATTTATATTATCTGTTACGAAAACTATGAGAAATGGAGTACAAAAAAGAACTAAGGTCATCTATGTCTGACACAATGTGATAGTTGGCGTTGATGCTGGTCTTACAATGTATATAGGTCGCAATGAATCCATAGACAAGATGGAAATATTGGAAATACCAAACAAACAAGAGGTATAAAAAATAAATATGTTCAGTTGTAGAACAGATTTCTGACATTATTTCTCTGACAACTTATCTCTACTTCATGCGGTGATGCTTTCATGCAGTGATGCTTTCATGTAGTAATGCTTTCATGTAGTGATGCTTTCATGTAGTAATGCTTTCATGTAGTGATGTTTTCATGCGTGTTTATTTCATTATGCAGGGAGATACATGCTAGGATATAATGCCGCCACTTTCGCTGAGCATTTATGTTGTTAATCATGACTAAACTGTATTATCTGGCAAGAAAGTTAAGCCGTTGCGATTTTGTTAGAGAGCATCCATCGAAACTACATTCTCTTTCTTATAACATCAAAACTACTTTCTCTTTCCTGTAACATCAAAACTACTCTCTCTTTCTTGTAACATCAAAACTAATTTCTCTTTCTTATTAAATCAAAACTACTTTCTCTTTCCTGTAACATCAAAACTACTCTCTCTTTCTTGTAACATCAAAACTAATTTCTCTTTCTTATTAAATCAAAAATAACATCAATGACGTGCGATCAGTTTTCCGTGAAGGTCAGAGATCCGTGAAGATCAGAGATCCGTGAAGGTCCGATGTACAGAACTTGCATGTGTAAAATCTCAGCACATACTGACGCAACACATTCACCCTCACTCTGCTATGTTAAGAACAAGTGGCACATATACTAGCTGCCTGTACAGTGAATGAAGACAGGAAAAAACCCAGTGAAGTAAAAATAAAAGTCAAACATATCTTGCGGGCGGGAAGCTGTTAAAGAGGGCAAAACAATAACACCCCCCTCCCCTCAGGCAAGCTCCTCGGGCCTTTAAATTTCTGACGCTCCTTGGGGGTGGGTCCGTCTGGGTCAAAGTTCCCAGAGGTCTGTGAGTTGCTGGCTTATATCCGCTTCACCAGATTGAAGTTGGAGTGTTCACGTTTGTAATGTATGAAGTTCTTGCTGTTTGTTCCATCGGTTTCTATATTCTTTCATATATTAATCTGACCAAGTCCTTCACCACACTTCAAGTTTGTAATGTATGAAGTTCTTGCTGTTTTTATTGTTCCGTCGGTTTCTATATTCTTTCTTATATTAATCTGACCAAGTCCTTGATCACACTTCAAGTTTGTAATGTATGAAGCTCTTGCTGTTTGTTCCATGGGTTTCTATATTCTTTCTTATATTAATCTGACCAAGTCCTTGATCACACTTCAAGTTTGTAATGTATGAAGCTCTTGCTGTTTGTTCCATGAGTTTCTATATTCTTTCTTATATTAATCTGACCAAGTCCTTGATCACACTTCAAGTTTGTAATGTATGAAGTTCTTGCTGTTTGTTCAGTCAGTCAGTCATGCCGCGTGACATAGGCGATCATTTCTCCCCACAATTCCCTGTCTTTAGACTTGATTAAAAGATCCGCCAGTGACTTTCTTCCTAGCCACACTGACAGTCTATCCAGTAACTTCTCTCTCTGTCTTCCTCTGTCTCTTCTTCCCTCAGTTTTTCCACTTGCCACAATGTGCTCCAATTTTCCTCTTCTCAGAAAATGTCCTACTAATCTCGCTTGTCTGCCTCTGATCTTTGCTGTAATTTGCCTTTTAATTCCAGCCTCTCTTAAGAATTTTTCGTTAGTTTTATTAACTGCCTTTGTTACCTTCAAAATCCTTCTTTCAATCAATATTTCAATGGCCTCCATTTCTCGCTTTACTCTCTTATTCAAAATGTATAAACTAGGAAAAAAGTAGGAGCAGAGCTTTATTACTTAACGATTACAAAGTTGTGACTTTTCGGCGTGAGCCTTAATCATATAAAAACATACAGGACGAAGAAATAGAGAGAGGAGATAAAGTATAGATTCACATGAATGCTGTTTAAAAAATTAATAATGAATAAAGCACTTTAACTGTAAGATGTGGCTTGCTCGACGATGTGTGTCAGAAATGAGCATGGTAGGGACTAGAGACTTTAAATGGAGACCTGTGATGTGTGGTCAGTGGGTCGTAACTGGGGGTGGTGGGTGGGGAAACTGTGGAGGGTAGAGAGAGTGGTACAATGTTAACCTAGCCAGGAGAAGGTGAATTAGATGATTATAGTTAGGGTAGAGGGGGCTGTAATGTGATGCTGTGAGGAGGTTCTGAACTATGTGTAACAAGTGAGAAGGGAGTGGAGCTTAGTAGAGAGGGATTATAATTTTTGAAAAGGAGAATGTTAGGTGTAGCTGAATACAGAGTTTAACCCGTGTGGTTCCAGCGTCCCATAATCCATAATGTAGCGGTTCTCAAGCGCTAGGCGGCTTGTGTCATCTGTTTGATAGCTGTCTCTTATTCATAGACAATGCTTCACACTCATAAAACAAAATTGGCTCGAAGTAACATTTAAATACTCGGAATCTTGTTTCCATTGATATGGATCTGTTGCACAAGATGTGTCTCATTTTCTGGAATGCTGACATTTTTCCATCAGCTGTTATACTTGTTCCTAAGTACTCTATCAATTTCTTCCAGTTCTGTGCTATGGATGGTAATGCTACATTTTGGTGTTATTTTTTTCTTTGAGATGACCATCACTTCAGTCTTCTTTTTATTCAGGCTGAGGCCTTTACTTTTACTTTCACGAACTGCGATGTCCAGAAGACCCTGTAGCTCCCCTTCACTTTTAGAAAACAGAACTGTGTCGTCTGCATATCTTAAGTTGTTAAGTTTATACCCGCCAATTGATATTCCTGACAAGCTCTCTATATTTCTCATTATGTTTTAGCTGGACAAAGAAAAGAGGTCATGAGATAGAACACATCCTTGTCTAACTCCATATTTCATGTCTTAGAATGCTCCTATTTGTTTCTCAACCTTCATTGCTGCTAATTGCTGTCAGTATATGTTTTTGGTGAGTTTCAGATCTTTCCCATCTATGTTGATGTATTCCAGCATTCTTATAATTTCTGTGTGTCTCACTTTATCGAATTCTTTACAGTAGTCTATGAAGCATAATTATAGATCCGTCTTTAATTCTATTGATCTTTCCATCAATGTTCTCAACAGATGGCATTAGTTGTGCTTTTTTCCTTTGACGAAGCCGCACTGTTCTTCAGCGATTTCTGCTTTTATTTTGCTGACTCTTCTCCTGACAATACGAAGCAGGATTTTGGTAACATGGCTCATAAGACTAATATTTCGATGGTCTTCACATTCAACTGCACCTTGTTTCTTTGGTAGGCAATGAAAACTGATTGCAAAAGGTCTGATGGGACATAGTTACTGTTATAGATGTCATTCAGCAATCTGGTAATTATTTCTATGCCAAGCTCTCCTAATACTTCCAATTCTTCCTTGGTGATTTTATCGGGTCCTGGTGCTTCGTTGTTCTTCATGTGTTTGATGGCTTCTTCCAGTTCTGCTTTTAATATGGGAGGCCCTTCATTATTATTCTATTTTGCTTCTATTGTCCTCATAGAGTTCTCTAATGTATTCGCACCATCGTGCCATTATTTCATCTCTGTCTATTATTGTATGCCCCTCCTTTGACATCAGGTAACCAGTCTTGTGGTATGCCCTTTGTTAACTCCTTTATTTGTCTCTACATATCTATTGCGCTTCCGTGATGGTGTTTCTCTATTTCATTACATTTCTTATTTAGTCACTCTTCTTTAGCTTTATTGCATTTGTGTCTTATTTCTTTATTTATTTTGTCATATTCAACTCATTATCTTCCTTAAGACTTCTTCTCTAATCCATTAGTTGCAAAATTTCTTCTGTCACCCACCCCTGTTTAACATGTGATTTATTTGGAGGTAGGATTTCGATAAATGTTTGCTGAATAGAGTTTTTAAGCATTTTCCATTGTTCATCAATCGCTTAAATCTTCGTCATAGCATTATACCTATTATGTACTATCGTCCTATATTGTTCTTGTATTGTCTTATCTTTCCGTAACAGCTATCTATCTAGTTATTTGTTCTTAGCATCTACTTTTAACCTCTTTAGCCTGATTCTCTTTTTTCCTACAACCGGGATGTGGTCACTGTTGCAGTCTGCGCTTGGTCTTGTTTTGACAGATATTAGTGAGCTGCTGAATCTTCTGTTGATCATAATGAAATATATCTTGTTACGTATGATGTTAATTGGGCTTTTCTATGTCCATAGTCGCCTAGGGTGTTATTGAAACCAAGTATTTCCTATTATCATTTTATTCTTTTCTACCTACTCATTCAGTATCTCTCCTCTTGTATTTCTTATACCTATCCCATACTTGCCATTAGCTTCATTGTCTTGTTCAGTCGCTTCTTTCATGTCTAAATCACTCAGCACAAAGTTTACTTCCCATGGTCTGCACTGTTTCACTGCCATGTTCAGATTGTTATGAAATTCTTTTATGTCATCATCAGAGCTTTCTGAAGTTGCTGCGTATACTTGGATGAGATTTATGTCTATTGGGTGGCCCTGTAATTTAACCATTAACACTCTGTCTGATATGCACCAGAAACCTTTCACGGTTCTTGCTTTCTTCTTATCCAGTATTATGCCAACTCCATTTCTACACTGGTTTCCCCCGGAATATATTATTTTGAAGACTTTATGATTTCTACTTCCTGCTCCAGTCCATCTCACTTCACATAAACCAAGGATATTAATTTCCATTCTTTTCATTATTTCTTGTTCGATGTTTTCCAAGTTCTATTAGTGTTCTAATGTTCCATGTTGAAATTACTGTGGTGTTATTTGTGCTTTCTTTGAGTACAGCAGTTGGATGACGATCTGGTATCTCCTGTCGCACGTGATAGTCCCTACCGGACGAGGTGGTTCCACTGGAACCCACATTAACGTCGTTATGATTCAAAGAACTGTGGATTGGCATGAATGTTACTGGAATATACAGTGCTGATTTCCTCTTGCAAGAGTAAACCAAGACTGTTCCGTGGGTTTCTATACTCTTTCTTATATTAATGGGAGTCCTTGACTACGCTTCACGTTTGTCGCCCTTGCTTGTCCAGAGCGTTATGCTTGACTATTTGTAGGACACACCCTGAGGGAAGTACAAAAACTAGCCCCTCTTGCCGCCCACAAAGACGCTACAATGTTTTTTTTTTATAAATAGGAAACAATGAGGCTTTTGTAAAGTAAGAGAATACAGTTTTGTAAGATTAGAGATGGCTCAGTTCATTAGTACTCTGTTCTCTCGTGGCTAGACGGCTGCTCGTCCTACCAGAGTCCGTGTTCGAATCCCAGGTAATTCTCTTGTGATTTTTCTTTCTCTCACGTCTCACTAAAGTGCTTTGTCTACGACTTTTTCGAGGTCTAATCCTACAAAATTGTGTTCTCTTACTTTACGGTACAATATGTTATCCTGCATTATATTATCTTGGCCATTGTTACTGTATTGTTTAGGGTCATCTCGAGTTTATAACAGTCATCATGGGTCAGTGTTTCATTGTTCTCTACGTTTGTGCCACATCCATCACGGAGCCTTCTGTGCTGTTTCTGCCAGTCTTTTTCTTGCTTGCTTGTAGGTGCAGCTGAGTGTGAAGTATATATATATATATATATATATATATATAATGAAAACATTGATGGAGAGATCAACAGAAGTAAGGGTGGATCTATAATTATGCTTCATAGACTACTGTAATCATCATCATCATCACCAGGTGCCGTGCCGACTGGCGATGGCTATTATGCTTCTCTAGGGTACACGATCCTTCATGCAGGTCATCAGCTCAGTTGGTGATCTCCTCTCACACCATCCCGTGTGCCCGAAATGCAGCCAACGCTTGAACAACATATGTCTTCCAAAACCTAGACTTGATCTTTACAAGAAAAGCTTTAGTTATTCTGCTGCTCATCTTTGGAATACCCTCCCATCCTATATAAAAAATATAAATTATACTCCTTCCTACAACTACAAGCTTTCCCAATATCTATGTGATGTCGACTACATGCCTCAGTGAATGATAAAACTTAAAAAGTTATCTTAAACTACTCTTACAGACACCGAATACAATTAATTGTTTATTCTGAATAGTCCAAAAATTGTTATTTAGTAGATAGTCATTTATATGTAATGTAGTTACCTCTGTACTGAGTGAATGTTTAAGAGCGAAACGTAAATGTTATATTTTATTCTATGTTTCTCAGCTTCAGTGTTATTATGTTTGTTACATAAACAGCATATTTGTAGAATGTTTGGAATAGAGTGAAAGATGTATGATAAAGGGCAGAATGTCAGACGGGCCTGCGTGCCCAATTCTTAACCCTTTTGAAATAAAGATTAATCAATCAATCCCGTCAGACTGTCCAGTATCGTTTCTCTCGGTCTTCCTCCTGATCTTCTTCCTTCTATTTTTCCTGTTGTTATAATATTTTCAATGCCCCCTCTTTTCATTGCATGTCCTATAAAACTATATTGTCTCTCTCTCTTATTGTTCTGACAATATTTTTTGTCTCTCCAGCTCTTCTAATACATTCTTCATTAGACTACTGTAAAGCATTCGATAAATTGAGACACACAGAAATTATAAGAATGCTGAAATACATCAACATAGATGGGAAAGTTCTGAAACCAGTCAAAAACATATGCTAGCAGCAATCAGCAGCAATGAAGGTTGACAACCAAATAGGAGCATTCCAAGACATAAAATTGGGAGTGAGACAAGGATGTGTTTTATCTCCTGACTTCTTTTCCTTGTACAGCGAAAACATGATGAGAAATATAGAGAGCTTGCCAGGAATATCAGTTGGCGGGTACAACCATAACAACTTAAGATATGCAGACGACAAAGTTCTGATTGCTAAAAGTGAAGGGGAGCTACAGGGTCTTCTGGACATCGCAGTTCGTGAAAGTAAAATAAAGGTCTCAGTCTGAATAAAAAGAAAACTGAAGTGATGGTCATCTCAAAGAAAAGGATAACACCAAAATGTAGCATTACCATCGATGACACAGAACTGAGACAAGTTGATAGATTCAAGTACTTTGGAACAGTTAGACAACTGATGGGAAATGTTACAACGAAATAAAAAGCAGACGCGCTCAGGTCAAGTCAGCATTCCAGAAAATGAGACACATCTTGTGCAACAGATCCATATCAATGGAAACAAGATTCCGAGTACTTAAATGTTACATCGAGCCAATTTTATTTTATGTTGTGAAGCATGGCCTATGAATAAGAGAGTATAGCGAGAAATGGAGGCAATGGAGGCAATGGAGATGTGGTTTATAAGAATGATGTTGAAGTACCATGGACAGCCAAGAAAACCAATGAAGACGTCTTAAGAGAGGCTGGAGTTAAAAATCAAATTACAGCAAAGATCAGGGACAGACAAGCGAGATTTGTAGGACATTTCCTGAGAAGAGGAAAACTGAAACACATTGTGGCAAGTGGAAAAACTGAAGGAAGAAGAGACAGAAGAAGGCAGAGAGAGAAGTTACTGGATGGGCTGTCAGTGTGGCTAGGAAGAAAGTCACCGGTGGATTTAATAAGCAATGCAAAAGACAGGGAAATGTGGAGAGAAATAGTCGCCTACGCCACGCGGCATGGCACTTTGATTCTTGCTTGTCATTTTATGCCAAGTTTACATATGTCGTTCGCTGATGTGTCCACGAACCCCTTTGTTTTCACTTTAGATTTTTACATATGTCTTACCTGTTTGACCAGATCATTGCGTTTCGCACTTTTGAACATGTGTTGTTATTCTATTCTGGACTCATATGGTACCGTAAGGTCGAGTAAAATTGAGTCCTGTTTCGAGAGGGAAAGTTTGCATTCCTGTCTCCATAACAAATGTGGGATATTCTCTTCGCCCTGGTAGGTCAGCTGCGACCTCTCAGACATTCGCTCTATCTAGAAGTGAAGGCAAGGAAGAGTTAAGAACTTTGGTGTTGGATAATTTCCTAGCACCAGTGAAGTGCTTGGGAAGGGTTTTGATTTCTTTCTTTGTGTTTGCCCCATCTGTCACTCTATCGACAATACCGATTAGTTCTTGCAACACTCTGTTGTGCCTTGTGCCAGAGCTAACTTACATGCTGACAGAACATGCTCCAAGGTTTGCCGACCCAAGCAGAATGGACATATAGGATCAGCCATTTCGCCTAGCTTGAACACGTTTGCACTTGTCGGCTGAAGGTCACACGCAGATCTGATGATGAAACTACAACGCAGACGTGCCATGTTCCATATATCGTTCCATGTTAACCATCGTTGCAAAGCGCTTTCCCAAGTTGTTTATAACATCGTTCCATGTTAACCATCGTTGCAAAGCGCTTTCCCAAGTTGTTTATAACATCGTTCCATGTTAACCATCGTTGCAAAGCGCTTTTCCAAGTTGTTTATAACATCGTTCCATGTTAGTAATTGTTGCAAAGCGCTTTCCCAAGTTGTTTATAACATCTTTCCATGTTAGTAATTGTTGCAAAGATTCTTCCCAAGTTGTCTATTATATCGTTCCATGGTAGTCATTGTTGCAAAGATTCTTCCCAAGTTGTCTATTATATCGTTTGATGTTAGCCATCGTTACAAAGATTCTTCTCATACTGTCTATTATATCGTTTCATGTTAACCATCGTTGCAAAGCGCTTTCCCAAGTTGTTTATAACATCGTTCCATGTTAGCCATCGTTGCAAAACGTCTTTCCAAATTGCCTATTATATCGCTTCATGTTAGCCATCGTTGCAAAGATTCTTCCCATATTGTTTATTATATCGTTCCATGTTACCCATTGTTGCAAAGATTCTTCCAATGTTGTCTATTATATCGTTCCATGTTACCCATTGTTGCAAAGATTCTTCCAATGTTGTCTGTTATATAGTTCCATGGTAGCCATCGTTGCAAAGATTCTTCCTAATTTGTCTACTGGCCTTGTCTTTCACTGTTTGTTGGAAGCCTCCGACCACCACTTGATAACGCCTTGACTAAACCTCCGTTCTGTTGGTCTGAATGTAACCTATCACACTGCTTTAGTTCACGTGTCTCCATCGCTGTAGCAACTTCCTCCTGTACTCGCCATTTTCTTCCAGTCTTTAGTGTTGGTTACTTAAAATTGTTTTTAGTTTAAGCTGTTGTATGAAGAGTTGAGGCTGTTATATGAAGAGTTCAGACTGTTAACGAAGAGTTGAAGCTGTTAAATGAAAACTTTAACCTGTTATGTGAAGAATTCAGTCTATTATGTGAAGAACTGAAGCTGTTATATGAAGAATTTAGAAAGCAAATGTGGTGATCGACAGCCCCAGTGAAAGAAAGTCATACTCCCAGGAAACAAAAGGGACGTTGTCTTCAGATGTCGGTCAAAAATGGGCATTGATAAAAATAATGAGGAATAAATAAAGTAATGCAGAAGAACGAATTTAATGGATGCAACATCTAACATTCGTTTCATGTCTTTAATCTAACATTTTTTTCACATCTTTAAGTAGAGTAGAGATCGACAGATGTGTATGGTGCAGTTTTACGAAACACATTTAAAGAGAGGAAAGGATATGCAAGTGAAGCCCTCAAGGATAGATAACGTGGACTGGGAAATGCTCCCTGGATAGTTTCAACAACAAAGTGGCAAATGTTGCATCTGCCGTGTCCTCATTGTCTGTTGCTGGAAAACCACGTGTCGACCTACTTGAGATGGCCTGTGACTAGCAGATCCTATACGTTCGAGTCCTGACTGTACGCCATTAGAGGAGTTTTAGCACAAAAGTACACGCGTATCAGTTTCAGGCTGTAGGAAAACTACATGACGTAACAAATTCTTCTCACAGTCAAACTATGGGGATGTTATGACAGGTAGATGACGTAACAAATACTTCTCACAGTCAAACTGTGGGGATGTTATGACAGGTAGATGACGTAACAAATACTTCTCACAGTCAAACTGTGGGGATGCTATGCCAGGTAGATGACGTAATAAATACTTCTCACAGTCAAACTGTGGGGATGCTATGCCAGGTAGATGACGTAACAATATATTTTTCACCGCCAAACTGTGGGGATGCTATGCCAGGTAGATGACGTAACAAATACTTCTCACAGTCAAACTGTGGGGATGTTATGACAGGTAGATGAGGTAACAAATTCTTCTCACAGTCAAACTATGGGGATGTTATGCCAGGTAGATGACGTAACAAATACTTCTCACAGTGAAACTGTGGGGATGCTATGCCAGGTAGATGACGTAACAATATATTTTTCACCGCCAAACTGTGGGGATGCTATGCCAGGTAGATGACGTAACAAGATATTTTTCACCGCCAAACTGTGGGGATGCTATGTCAGAACTAGTTTCAATCTATCAAAGATGGCGAGAGGGGAGAGAAGGTTCGTGGCATCTGATGTGACTCAGCGACAGCGTGAACATATTCTCCGCATAATTTGCTTGTCACATAATATCATATATCGTAATATCATATATCATATACCGTAATATCATATATCACATATCGAAATATCATATATCATATATCGTAATATCATATATCATATATCGTGATATCATATAATATGCAAGTATTGCAATACTTGTTATACCAGGTAGTCCGCCTTACAAATAGGATATCGATTGCTCCTGAACTTCATTGATGTTTCAAACATGGTGCATAAACCTGTTCCTTAGCATTATAATCAAACGGACCACAAGAACAATAGAAGAAATAGAAGCGCTGGAAGAGATAGGAATAAAAACAATAACCAAGTTACTGAATGACATTTACAACAGTGGTTATATCCCCAATGACTTTCTTAGATCCACGTTTATAGCACTACTAAAGAAACCAGGTGCAAAGGAATGTGATGACCACCAGACTATCAGCCTCTAATGTCACATAACGAAGCTACTTCTGAGAATAATTATGAGAAGAACAAGGAAAAAGATCAAAATGGAAATAGCAGATGAACAGTTTGGATTTGTTGAAGGAAAGGGAACACACAATGCTATTTATGCTTTACGAACACTAACAGAAAGAGCTTTAGAAGTACAGAAAGATCTCTACTTATGCTTCATTGATTACACAAAGGCATTCGACAAGGTGAAACATAATGAAATTATTAAAATGCTTGAAGACAGCAATATAGACGGCAAAGACCTGAGGATTGTAAAACATCTATACTGGCAGTAAGAAGCAGCATTTTGAGTTCATAATAGAACTGGAAAATATCAATCTATAAAACAAGGGGTGCGACAAGGATGTGTACTATCTCCAGACTTTTTTTCTATGTACAGCGAGAATATTCTAAGAACGATCACCACAGAACCAGGCATAAAAATTGGAGGATACAATATTAACAAACTTCGGTATGCTGACGATACAGTACTGATAGCTGAGAACCAACAAGACCTGCAACATCTCTTGGATAAAGTCGCCAAGGAAAGTGAACAGACAGGCCTTACTTTGAATATCAAAAAGACAGAGACTATGGTTATATCTGAGAAACATAATCCACCAGCATGCAGTATAAAATCAAACGGAGCTATTCTAAAGCAGGTGCAGAAATTCAAATACCTTGGAACAGTAATAACTTCAGATGGGAAATACAGAACAGAAATTAGGAACATAACAGGCCAAGCAAAGACTGCATTTCAGAGAATGAGAAACATATTAGCTAACACATCCTTATCAATGAATGTTAGAAAACGAGTCCTAAAATGTTATATTGAAACTATCGTGTTATATGGAAATGAATCATGGACAATAGGCAAGTCTGCACAAAAATCATTGGAAGCAGCAGAAATGTGGTTTATTAGAAGAATGTTGCGAATCCCCTGGACAGCAAAAATAACTAATGAAGAATGTATGAGAAGAGCTGGAGAGATAACAAATCTTGTCAAAAAAATAACAGAGAGACAATGTACTTTCATAGGACATGCAATGAGAAGAGGAGGCATTGAAAATATTATAACAACAGGAGAAATAGAAGGAAGAAGATCAAAAGGAAGACCAAGAGAAATGATGCTGGACAGTCTGACGGGATGGTGTGAGAGGAGATCGCCAACTGAGCTGATGGCCTGCATGAAGGATCGTGTACTCTGGAGAAGCATAATAGCCAACGCTAGTCGGCACGGCACCGGATGATGATGATGATGACCACAATGCCATCCGCTTTTATATATTGTGATATTTCATTTGAGAGTCATTATTTTGTGATGGTAATGTGCAGTCACAAGCACTGCCCAAATTGTATATGATGTTGTATGAAGTTACTATGAGTATAATGTGTGCTGTTAAGTAATTTGATGCTAACTCACGAGTTGTTGATGCAGCTTTGTTTTGAGAAGATTTTAGGTTTACTGAACGTTAATGCAGCCTAGTGAGGACTTCTGTGTGGAGACGGATAGGATTGAAGTAGATGTATGATTAATATGAGAGTCACATTTAGTGACTGTTTTGTCACGTGGTTTGATGTCATGAAGTGTCTCACTGATGTGGTTGTATGTCTTGTTCGTGATGCATACAGTTATCATGCTTCTCAGTGTGTGATATGTCCTCTTGTTTTGTGATTGATTATTATTTGCCTTGATCATTATGTAGCTTACGAGTTGTTACTTATCTATGTGAAAATGGGCCGTGTTAATCTGTCTAATTTCTTCACATTAGGTAAAATTCATAGGGGAGGCAAGATGTGCACGGATGAAAGGGTTAGAACCTGGGCTGAGATATTTCGAGGGGGTGCAGTTTAGTGTCCCATGTACGCCCGTACTTAAAATTAGGAAGGAAATATCTAGCAGTCACATATACAAGCTCAAAGCACCAAACTTTGAACTCTGCGTATACATTAACCTCATAAAGTTTACATTGTCAGTTATTTCCCACCTCAGAAATAAAGTTGCAAGTTTTGGAAACGATTTTTGTACTTACCTTCAAAGGGACAATTATACACAAACATCTCTCTATCGTGATCAAGGCGGTAATCCAAGCAGAGATGCGTGTGAATGTAGCATGCTGCATGCCGCTAGTCAGGTGCTGTACTTCTATAGAGTCGAAGGGCAGGTCAGCAGTGCTGAAGGCTGGAGTCAGGCAAATATTTGACCAAACCAACGTTGCTAGACAGCCTATGTCTGAGACAGCCAGACCTAATAACCAATGAAAGAAGATGTCTAAAGTTTCTTACAGAAAGAACAAATCGCGACACAACGAACAAGAAATAGTCATATCAAGCGAAAATTATGAAAACTAAACAAAAAACATTAAACTTGTCTCTCTCATTATAAAGAGTTCCCCCCCCCCTCCCTACAGTAAGTTCTTCAATGACAGTTATTGAATCTAAGCTAAAATATTCATAAATCAATAAAAGTAATAAAATAATGAATTGAAAGAGAATAATAAAACAATAAAATGAAAGACGTAATAAAATAATGAAATGAAAGAAAGTAATAAAATAATGACATGAAAAAATTAATAAAACAATGAAATAAAAGAAATTAATAAAATAACGAGACAAAAAGAAAGTAATAAAAAATAAAAATTAAATGAAAAATGTAATAAAATAAAGAAAGAAAGTAACAAAATAACGAAACGAAAGAAAGTAAGGGAACACAAAACAGCAAATGATAATTTCTTAAACGAAAAAGTGCATTTTTATTTCAGGATCTCCTGTATGACAGAAAATCCTCTTTTTTTACCCTCTGATACCGTCTCAGAGACAAATAACTGAAGAAAAACTGTCCTTGTGCTGCTGTCTGAAACACAATAAACTGAAGATAGAACTTTTAATTTGCTGCTATCTCAGACACAATAAACTGAAGATAGAACTGTTAATTTGCTGCTACCTCAGATACAATAAACTGAAGACAGAACTGTTAATTTTCTGATATGTGAGACAAATAAACTGAAGATAGAACTTTTAATTTGCTGATATCGAAGACTCAATAAACTGAAGATAGCACTGTTAATTTGCTGATATCGGACACTCAATAAACTGAAAATAGAACTGATAATTTGCTGATATCTGAGACACACTAAACTGAAGATAGAACTGTTAATGTGCTGCTATCTCTGACACACTAAACTGAAGATAGAACTGTTAATGTGCTGCTACCTCTGACACAATAAATTGAAGATAGAACTTTTAATTTCTTGATATCTGAGACACAATGAACTGAAGATAGCACTATTAATTTTCTGCTATCTCAGACACAATAAACTGAAGATAGAACTGTTAATTTGTTGATTTCGAAGACACAATAAACTCAAGATATAACTGTCAATTCGCTGATATCTGAGACACAATGAACTGAAGATAGAATTGTTAATTTGTTCATTTCGAAGACACAAAGAACTGAAGATAGAACTGTTAGTTTGCTGGTACCTCAGAAATAATAAACTGAAGATTCAATCATTCATTCATTTGCATGTCCCTTGCGGAACTTTCCCTCCATAACAGCACTCCTGTAGGCCTCTCGGTTGTGAGCAAGATGGCCTGCTACTGCAGCATCCATTTGCAGATCATCAACGATGTCTTGCAGCCATCTTCGCCTTGGTCTTCCTCTCTTTCTTTTTCACATTATATACCCTTCCAAGACGGCTTACTCTAGATTATCATGATTTTTAATGTCCAAAATATTTAATTTTTCTCTCTTTAATCCACTTTACTAGCCAGCCTTCTTCTATATTAAGTTCTTGTAGTATGGATATATTTGTTCTTTTTTGTGTTCATGATATTTGAAGAACTCTTCTGTAGCATTTACATTAAAAGGCATTTGTGTGTTTCTCAGCTGTTTTGTTAAGTGTCCAGGTCTCACGGGCATATGTTGCTATGGGAAAGATGCATGTCCTTAAAAATCTTATTTTTATAGTTCTGTCTGTTCCTCTCCACAGATTCTTTAGTTGTTTTACTTTCTGAAGAGCGATAGATGTCCTCCTTTTAATTTCCTTCATTGTATATCCATTATTAGTTTGTAGTGATACAAGATATTCAAAACTCTCCACTTCTTCCAATTTTTCTTCATTGATGCATATATCAGTTGCCTTGTTTGTTTTGTCAGTTGTCATCAATTTAGTTTTCTTCGCATTAAAATAGAGGTTTTGCCTTCACTATTCTTATGGACTGACATAATTATTTTTTCCATTCCTTTTTGTGTTGTGGACAGTAATAAAAATCTCTGGTATTTCATAACTTCCGACTGTTATGGCATCATAATACTCTTTGTCTACATCTTCTCTAACATTCCTCATTATATTTTCAGTATACAAGTTAAATAAGTAAGGCGATAGTATGCACCCCTGACGGACCCCTTGTTTTATGTCAAACCAAGTTGTTGTTTCACCATTTATTCTTACTGTTGCTTATTGGTCTAGATACAGCAGTGTTGTTAATTGTATCAAATGTGTTGGAAATCCCATTTTTTCCATTATTTCCCAAAGTTTCTGGTGTTCTACACAATCAAATGCCTTTGAGTAGTCTATAAAGGATAAATACAGATTCACATTAAACTCTCTGCATTTCTCAATTATTAATCTTATAATGAATATATGATCTCTTGATCCTCTTCCTTGCCTGAAACCAGCTTGGACCATATTAACTTTCTTCTATTTTCTTTCGAAGTCTATCCATTATGATTTTTAACAGAATTTTACTGGCATGACTAATTAGGGCAACAGTTCTGTAGTTTGTGCATAATTTCAGGTTACCCTTTTTTGTCAGTGGTATTAATATAGTTATTTTCCATTCTTTTAGCCAAATACCTGAATGCCATATCCTTTTACGTAGTGCATGATAAATTGTTGCACATTCCTTTCCTCCTGCTTTAATAAATTCAGCTGTTATCTCATAACATCCTGGTGCTTTACCATTTTTAAGATTCTTTATTGCTCATAAAACTTCTTCTATTGTCGGTTCGGGTTCTTTCTCCTCTAATAATAATTCACACTGTTGGTTTCTGCTTTCACAGTCAGTTGTTTCATACATTCCTCTGCAATATTTCTTCCATCTTTCTAGAATTTCCTCTGTCTCTGCCAAAGTATTCCATCTTGTCGCAAATTACATTTAGCTTATGTGTGACATTTCTCGTCAATGTCTTCATTTATTTAAACATTTCACTATCTCTTCCACACTTCTGGTGTCCTTCTATTCTTTCACAACAATCTTTTATGTATTGTTTTTTGTCATTTGTTATATTTCTTCGTACTTCTTTTGTTAAAGATTTATATTTCTCTTTGTTGTTGTTTGCCACTTTCCATTGCGTCTTCATTTCTCTACATTGTTTTATCAGTTCTAGTGTACTTGCTGTGATCCATCCATTCTTTTATGTTTTCTTTACAGGAACCATTTCTTTAGCCGTTGTTATTAAGATATCTCTGAAGATAGAACTGTCAATTTGCAGATTTCTGAGAAAAATAAATTGAAAATAGCTCTGTTAATTTGCTGATATCTGAGACACAATAAACTGAAGATAGAATTATTAATTTGCTGCTTTCTGAGACACAGTAAACTGAAGATAGAACTGTTTATTTGCTGATATCTGAGACACAATAAACTGAAGATAGAACTGTTAATTTGATGCTTTGTGAGCCACGATAAACTGAAGATAGAGCTGTTAATGTGCTGATATCTTAGAAACAATAAACTGAAGATAGAGCTGTTAATGTGCTGATATCTGAGGAACAATAAACTGAAGATACTACTGTTAAATGGCACCGTATGCTCGTGTGTGTTATTATAAATTTGTTAGAGGTAATAAGAAAAGAAAGAAAGCTCAGTTCCTAATACTGTCTTGCTACAGAGATATATGTGTCGTATGTTTTGATGTAAGTGATTAGCACATACAACATGGTTACCGTGCCTTACAATGTAAACATTTAATAATTCTATATTTCTACCCAAAAGCCGGATGTTGATTGGATCACCAAAACCTTGCTTGACAAAACAGATGATGTTGATGATATTGGTGACGACGCCAAAAATATCAATACCCTGGCAAATCACACTTAAAACTATCCACTGGAAAATAATCATCGTTGTGTAATCAGACGTTCTCCAGGCGGAAGTGAGGTATTGATGGCCTGTCAGCAGATGCGAGATATTTGCTGTGATCTTTGTTGTCTGCATAATTAGTCGGACACAGGTTAGCCACGTGGTCGACGGACACAGGTTAGCCACGTGGTCGACGGACACAGGTTGGCAATGTAGTCGACTTCTGAAAGAGATATGTTTTTAACCATATATTTTTCTTGCACACTGAGAACGAAGGGTGTGTCCTTAAGAAATTTAAGAGGATAAAATAATTATCTCTCTTAATATTTTATGTGAGACACTACAGTTTTACTGTAGTAGTTACAAAATAGAGGGTAAGTGAGAAGATTTAAACCGTTGCTGGTGTATATGAGGTAAATCTAAAAAAAATCGGTGAATGGTATCAGAAAACAAACAAAACAGAAGATACAAACAAATAACCTTTATCAGCCGTCAAAATAATAGCCATTCTTCATAACACTTTTTTTGTGCACCTTTCATAAAGCTTCTGGAAACTGTTAGCAAAGGCCTCTTTAGGAATCTTAGCAGAACCGCTGTCACATCTATAAAACGTCTATAAAACGGCAAAAACCGGGAACAGATCTTCCGCTTACCCAAATCTACGTGGACGATGGTGCGCACCATGTCCTTGCTTAATGCCCAATTCCTTTGCCATCAGTCGAAGAATCAGTCGCTGATCTCGTGTCAGCATTTGTCGCACTGGCTCGAACATGTATGTATTTCTGCTTGTCCACGGCCGACTCGAACTTGGCTCATCCTCAGTCTTTTCCTTCCCGTCGTGAAAGCGTTCTATCTTCAGTAAACACACGTTCTGTGGCTGCTTCCGTCCCGTACACTTGCACCAACATTTCATGCGTCTCTGTCGCTGTTTTCCCCCAACTTCTAGCATAATTTGATGCTCACTCGTTACTCCATTGCGCTGTGACCCTAGCTCTCACACTGACCACGCTCAACTGCCCACAGCGGATTTACCCTGTCGGTCACGTTACTCCACGCTAGGTGGCGCTTCCCGATGTGTCTCCGGATAGCCATGGCCACGCGCCTGGCCCTTGTTGCCTTTGAGATATCGGACCATTCAGCAAACTTTTTAGAAACCCCAAGTATTTGTACCTGCATGAGTTGAATGGGATGAATTCCCTTGTCCTGTCGGACTCACAAACATGAAACAGTAGTCGCTAGGTTGACAGGGTGATACAGTCGTCGCTGGGGGGGGGGGGGGAAATTGGGGTGGAAAAGGGGGCAGGGTGATACAGTCGCCGCTAGGGGGCAGGCTGACATAGTTGTTGTTGGGGGCAGGCTGACACAGTCGTCGCTAGGGGACAGGCTGACACAGTCGTCGCTAGGGGGCAGGGTGATACAGTCGTCGCTAGTGGACAGTGTAGGGTGACACAGTCGTCACTATGGGGTAGGGTGACATAGTCGTCACTATGGGGTAGGGTGACACAGTCATCCCTATGGGGTAGGGTGACATAGTCGTCGCTTTGGGGCAGGGTGACACAGTCATCCCTATGGGGTAGGGTGACATAGTCGTCGCTATGGGCCAGGGTGACACAGTTGTCGCTATGGGTAGGGTGACACAGTCGTCGCTATGGGGTAGGGTGACACAGTCGTCGCTATGGACCAGGGTGACACAGTTGTCGCTATGGACATGATGAATTTTCTAAAGTAACTATAGGTCAAGCATAAATCTCAAACATAGGTCTCTTTCCGTGCGGCAGAAGAAACACGGACGTGTCATGGAGTGCGGGAGTAAAACGCGGGTCTTTGTCAGTAAGGGGGTATAGTTGTAAAATGGAATGGAAAACAGTATTTCCATGTACTTCCGTATACGTAATATGTGTCAAAGTGTAGCTAAATGAATGAAAATTTCATAAATGCAGAGTTTTTTAGGAAAAAAGAAGTAATGTGATGTTTTTAGACACTGATTGTGGCCAGCTCACCATCGGCTAGGTCTAGATTCGCGCTACTTACCCCTACTTACCATCTAAGATGTGTAGATCTACTTGTCGATCTCGTATTGTGACTCCGTATTGCATTTCCGCTGCATGAATGTCTGAAATAACCTCCTAACTACTCCTAACTACTTCTCCAGTCGTCTAAATATGTCTAAATCTACTTAGAAAACATTCAAGAGCAGCGGGGTGGCGATAGGCTATGTCCATACCCCTATCTACATCGTCAAAAATTGAAAAATTTCCATGCTTCGCGTCCTTGTTCTCGCTCGGCATCGCTCGTAACTAGGCACGCATTCTCCATTTTGAAAGTGTCATCGGAATGTTACACCGCCTGTTTTAATGGAACAAACAATGTAGAATTTTCGACCATACGCACGCACATGACCACCGGAAATGTCGAAAATTCGACCTGCCGCACGGGAAGAGTTAACATGCCTTGATAGGACAGAAGTTGTTCTTTATTCTTCTAGATAAAAAAAATTAGTCAGTCACAAAAGGAAATGGTCAAACAGTTTGTTTAATAAAACACCATCATTACTGAGAAATATAAAAAAGGAAAAAAGAAATGAGAGCATAGAAGAAGAGAATGCTGAACTAAGTGATGAGGGTGCTGCATTTTGTTTGACTAAGTGATGAGGGTGCTGCATTATTGTTTGACTAAGTGATGAGGGTGCTGCATTATTGTTTGACTAAGTGATGAGGGTGCTGCATTATTGTTTGACTAAGTGATGAGGGTGCTGCATTATTGTTTATGTCTTGTCTGAAAATAATATATGAGATGTTTACTGTGATATGTGTCTTCAGAAAACAAACGAAATAGTAGCAGGTCAGGTAAATGAGAAGTCGTTGAGAGTCCGAGAGAGAAGACTATATCCCATCTGCTGGAAGTTTGATACGTCACATCGAAGATCGATACAACACATACGTCCAACTATACATTTCTACCACTAATTATACATTTTTTTTTCAGAATCTATTAATAATTATTGTTCTGTAACCTAACATTTTTCTTTTAACCATAGACGAATGATAATGAATAATGTTAGCCATGCTGTCAAAAGCTGCAAATAATCCAACAACTGCGCACTAAATCAGGTATCTACGTCGTACATTAGTGCCACCTGAAGATCACGTGTCGCAGACAGAATGTCAGTGTAGATGATTAGCTGTCAGTTTCGTGATGTGAACGACACGACGAAGCTTGGAGTGAGAGAACTTTCTGGGCTAATGTATAATCTAGAGAATGTTGGTAGAGCAAGACGCTATATAATTTTGTATGCTTATAAAACTGGAAATAGCAGAGTCAGGCATGACTAGTTATTTGCAACCGAATCAACATCTTATCAATGCGCAATTGGCATACTTTGAATAAAATACAGGTTATACCTTCACCTAGCAAAATAGGACTTGAAATTAACAAGGACAAAACAAAAATAATGAAACTTCCCATTAATCAAAATGAAAAAATTCACATAGAAGGGACAGATATTGAAGAAGTCAATCAATTTGCATACTTTGGCAGCTACATAGACCAGGATGGTGACACTAGAAAGGAAGTTAGAACTAGAATTGCAAAAGCAGCATCGATCTTCAAGAATTTTGAGAAATTATGGTATTCAAAGTTATAAGCACAAAAACCAAATTAAGAATATTCAATTCAAATGTAACATCCACCCTCATTTATACATGTGAGAGCTGGAAATCAACTAAAGAAATAGACAAGAAATTAGACTCTTTTGAAAACAAATGCCTAAGGAAAATACTCGGCATCAAGCGGAACGAATTAAAAAACAGTGCAGAGACAAGACAGATGACTGAACAACAACCAGTCTCATGGGTGATCAGGAAAAGGAGATAGACATATGTTGGTCACGTGATGAGAAGAAACAGCCAGAGAATCCCAAAGCAAGCTATAAAGTGGAACACAACAGGCCAAAGAAAAAGAGGCAGACCGCGTGAAACTCTGAAGAAGATATTGTTAAGAGAGGCCAAAGAAATAGGCATAAAATCCCTTGATGAGGTTGAAAGACTCGCCGAAGAGAGAAAAAAATTGACGAACTACCTTTGCGAGCCATATGTGACGTTTAACGGTACAGGAAGGATATCAGATATAAGATATACCTTCACCTGTTGTTTATTTATTTTTTAATGGAATTAGTTTCATTACTTAAATGTCAGACCTTGTATTTCTATAGCTGGCTGATTCGTCTTTAGCTGGTGCCAGTGAGTTGGGCACATATCTCTTATCTCTTATATAATATTTTGGTACGTCTTTAGCTGGTGCCAGTTAGTTGGCCACATATCTCTTATCTCTTATATAATACTTTGATACGTCTTTAGCTGGTGCCAGTTATTTGGGAACATATCTCTTATCTCTTATATAATATTTTGATGCTATCTTTAGTTGGCGGCCTTGCCAGTCGCTTACTCACTGTTCAATTTTCATTGGGAGGTCTTGGCATGTTTGTTATTTCCATGTTTTAAGAAACGCTGTAGTTTTGGAGAGTTGTTTCAGGTTATGAGAGCTGTTGTAGCCTGGCTGTGATTAGAATGGGCTTTGTTAGATTTGAGTAGTCTTGGAAATTGTCTACATAGGACAACCATATGAGGTTGCTCATGGAAGGTGTAGTTTTTGTTAGATTTGTAGCAATTCAGGTTGGCATAGTTTAGTTTAGTTTTGTTTGTCGGGATAAAGTTCTTCAGCTTGAGGGGTCCCAACTCCGAAGATGGAGAAAAAAAGAAATGGAGTTTTTGAACTGGCGTCAGGGGTGTTTTGGCGAGGTTATTGCCAAGAATTCAAGGCGGCCATGATGCACAGACTGGGCAGATGACTTGGGCATATCTAGTGTCCTTCACCTCATGCAGTACTAGACTCCAGCCATACCTCCTGCTGGAGCCGGTCCTGTGAAGTGCTGATCCCGCGTCACCTTGAGCTTTGTTCCAGGAATCAGAAACTGTCATGACCTTATCTTCTTGCTACGGCTTGAGGACAGGTAGCCATATATTTAATTTCAGCCAAGCTTCCCAGTTACGTCGATCAGAGCAGAACATTGTAGGATATTGTAGGACATTGTAGGATATTGTAGGATATTGTAGGATATTGTACTTTTTCAGAGCATTCTTCACATCGGTAAAGTATTTCGGAATGAACATTTTGCTGTATTGTAGTCGTAGGGTGTCCTCCTTCTTTTGGATGTTTAACAAGCAAATTATGGAACATTGATTTTGGGGACATTCTGGATAGTGTGCATTCATATTCCTTTGAGGATAATGAAAAATTTGAAGCAGTTAGTGTTTAGATATTAATAATATTTTTTCTGTTTTATTATTATTATTATTGTGCATTTGTACCTTGGTATTTTCTGAGTAACATTTATATTTGCCGAGCAGCTTGATGTTTGCCGACTGAAAGTCGTTACGATGGCCTCTGCTCCGCCTATGTCAGATTTGCGGGTATATTGCAGGGCACCTTGTCAAAAGTCAGTGATGACTTGAAGTTCTCACATGTAATATCAGCTGTGGAAAAATTCGACGGGGACCCAGCAAAGTTTAAGCAGCGGCTGGTAGAGTTAGATAAGATCATGGAGGTCAGAGCGCCGATCTGCTCGTGAAGAACTTGGTGTATCTCCGCACCACAGGTCCCATGGCAGAGTTTGTTAGGCAGCGCCTCCACCTTCAGGAGTCGTGGGAGGAGTTTGTATATGTACTCTTAGCTCGCTATGATGTTTTGCACACTCTGCAAGAGGCGTGGCATAAGCTCGCCTTCATTTGTCAGACTACTGGATAGTCAGTCCAAGCACTGGCTGCCAAAGTTGCCTACTCTGAGGCGGAATTGGTCTCCCCACTGGCGCAGAGGCAACTAGTACAGACTTTCATAGATGCTTTTATTCCTCGTGATATTACAACAAAGTTGATTAGAGGCAGACAAATAACATTTGATAAGGAAGTTGACTTAGCCTTGAAGGAAAACCTCAGCTGTAGTTCCCGACAAAGGGTTTTTTCAGACAAAACAGCCACCAATGAGCTGACGGTAGTTGACAGGTCACGACTTCCTACATCCCAGAAGATGCAGCTGGTTTCTCGACAAGAGAGGTCACCAGGGCCTGCATCACACGGGAAAAAAGGTAGGGTCGACCACCAGAGGTCCAACACAGGCACTATAAGACCTGGAGTACACAACAACCAAAAACCAGGTCTTGTTACAAATGTGGCTCGTTTTTGTGGGCGGAGTTCTAGAAAGGATCAGTCAAACTGACAAGTCGGAGCACTGTGAGATCATGTGCGTCCGACACGGTCTAGAACTGTCAAAAGATCTGTCTCATTTTCGCGTGCTTCACCTCTACTCTCGGTGACTGCGACTCCCCCTACACTGACTTTTGTTCTTGTTTCTATAGCATCTTGTAAAGTTAGGGCCTTATTAGACACAGGTGCTAGTGTCTGTCTGATGAAGAATTCGATTTGCAGATCCTTATCTGCTTCTACTAACTCCTGCCTACTAGAGTTACCCTGCAGACTGTAACTGCAGCTTCAATGAGAGCCATTGGCAGAGTTTATCCTTCTCTTTCTATTGCTGGAGCCACTGTTTCTCATTGCCTCTATGTGGTTCGAAACGTGAACCGATCCGCCATTCTTGGGCGTGATTTTCTGTCTCATTTGGGAGCTGTTATAGATTACAAGTCTAACACTCTCAACAAGAAGATTCCATTAGAGCAGGATGCACATATTGCTACTATTCTTTGGGTTCAGCGCTTTTCTCTTTTTTCTCCACGTTCTGTCAATCTTATTCCTCTTAAACTGAAGGCTCAACCATATTTTCATTCTGGAAACTCATATATGGTTCAGGCTACTGAAACAACTTTTATACTGTCACAGCCTGAGATAAAGTTCATGGACTCAGCCTTTGAGCTCCACTGTCGGCAATTTCCAGTGATGAAAGTAATTAATCACTGCAGTAAACACATCGGCTGGGTAAAGCTGGGGCGACCATCCCCAACCCAGCGCGTCACAGGTGGCGGATGGTGAAAGTCCTCCAGATATGGAGGATCCCTGTGAATAAGGAGTTGTCCAAATAAGCAGGCGCGGACCAACTGGCGGTAGACTCAGAGAGCGAGGTGGGGTAGTAGGTGGCTCTACTACTCCTATAAAATACCTCAGGTGCTCAGTGAAGGGAATACCAGGCGGGTCAGAGGCGACTTAAAACCTCTCGCTCCCGCTGCCTTGGGGGTAGGACAGGGAGTCCAAAGGCTAGCGGAGCGTCCGTACACAAACCGACAGAAGGCAAAGGGAAACCACTGTTGTAATTCCCAAGAATAATTATACTTAAACAGAATAATCGATTCATCATGAACGACGTTAATGGATGTTCCTCTGGAACAGCCTCGTCCGGTAGGGCAGCTAACGAGCCACAGGTGAGGCCAGATCGTCATCAAGCAACTGGTGGCAAAACTAACAAGTTCAAAATAGCAACATGGAATGTTAGAACTTTATTCCAGGCTGGAAAATTAGAAAATGTAAAGATGGAAATGGAAAGGATGAAAATCAACATATTAGGAACGAGTGAAGTTAGATGGACAGGTGCAGGGAAGATAAACTCAGATAAATATACAATAATATATTCAGGAAGTGAGAAACATGAACGAGGAGTAGGAATTATATTTGATGAACAAACGGCAAGGACAATTGTAGGATATTTGAACATCTCGGACCGAGTCCTGCTAGCCCAACTGAAAGGACAACCAATAAACATAAATATTATACAAGTGTACGCTCC
Organism: Achatina immaculata; assembly: GCA_009760885.1. NCBI lineage: Eukaryota > Metazoa > Mollusca > Gastropoda > Stylommatophora > Achatinidae > Lissachatina > Lissachatina immaculata. The sequence continues at coordinate 50,347,695 of CM019702.1, read as the reverse complement.
AACATCTGAAAGCTCTGAAGAAGATTTACAGCTATTTTATAATGACATAGAGACAGCACTAAAATACACAAAATCACATGAAGTTACCATAGTCATAGGAGATTTTAATGCCAAAGTTGGTAAAGGAAGAACTTCAGACATCGTTGGTGACTTTGGACTGGGGGAGAGGAATAACAAAGGTTATAAATTAATTGAATGGGCAAGAATACACAGCATGGTTGTAGGAAACACCTGGTTTAAACAACATCCTCGAAGACTGGCAACGTGGTGCAGTCCAGACAAAATGACTTTTAACCAGATAGACTACATATTAATCAACAAAAGATTCCGCAATGCATTACTGACAACAAAAACCATGCCAGGAGCTGACTGCAATAGTGACCATGATCCACTCTGTCGAAAAGTTAGAATAAAACTAAAGAAAGCAGGCAGAAAAGTGAGAAACATCAATCTGAATACAGAACTTCTTAAAAATGACCAAGAACAGAGAGAACAATACAAAGTTATTATAACAAATAGATACAATGCAATAGCAAAGATAAATAGTATAGATGAACAATGGGAAATGTTAAGAGATTCTATCCACCAAACTGTTAAGGAGATAATACCACCAAAAAAAGAAGCCCCGAAGAATAAATGGATGACAGACGACATCTTAGGACTGATGAACAAGAGGAGGAGGAGTAAAAATAACGAGAAAAAATATAACAAGATAAATAAAGAAATAAGACGCAAATGCAGAGAAGTAAAAGAAGTGTGGTTAAATGATCAATGCAGACAGATAGAGGACTCTCATATTTAAGACAGCAAACACATGCACAAACGAATTAATGAACTCACAGGCAGGAAAACAAAATATACCACAGGATGCCTGAAATCGAAAGAAGGTAAAATGTTAATGGGAAAAGAAGACATTGTGGACAGGTGGACAGAGTATATCGATGAGCTATATGGAGGAGAAAGACCAGAATTAACACCAGATACTGAAAACTGTGAGGGACCACCAATACTTGAAGATGAAATCATAGATGCCATCAAACACACGAAGAAAGGAAAAGCGACTGATAATATAACAATAGAAGAAATAGAGGCACTAGAGGAGACAGGAATAAAAATAATAACCAAGTTACTGAATGACATTTACAACAGTAATTATATTCCAAGTGACCTGATTAAATCCACGTTTATAGCACTACCAAAGAAACCAGGTGCAAAGGAATGTGACGACCACCGGACTATCAGCCTCTCATAACGAAGCTACTTCTGAGAATAATTATGAGAAGAACAAGGGAAAAGATAAAAATGGAAATAGCAGATGAACAGTTTGGATTTGTTGAAGGAAAGGGAACACGCAATGCCATTTATGCTTTACGAACACTAACATAAAGAGCTTTAGAAGTACAGAAAGATCTCTACTTATGCTTCATTGATTACACCAAGGCATTTGACAAGGTGAAACATAATGAAATTATTAAAATGCCTGGAGACATCAATATAGACGGCAAAGACCTGAGAACTGTAAAACATATATACTGGCAGCAAGAAGCAGCAGTTCGAGTTCATAATAGAACTGGAAAATATCAACCTATAAAACAAGGGGTGCAACAAGGATGTGTACTATCTGCAGACCTTTTTTCTCTGCATAGCGAGAATATTCTAAGAACAATCATCACAGAACCAGGCATAAAAATTGGAGGATACAATATTAACAACCTTCGGTATGCTGACGACACAGTACTGATAGCTGAGAACCAACAAGACCTGCAAAATCTCTTGGATAAAGTCGCCAAAGAAAGTGAACAGAAAGGCCTTACTTTGAACATCAAAAAGACAGTGACTATGGTTATATCTAAGAAACAGAATCCACCAGCATGCAGTATTAAATTAAACGGAACTGTTCTAAAGCAGGTGCAGAAATTCAAATACCTTGGAGCAATAATAACTTCAGATGGGAAATGCAGAACATAAATTAGGAACAGAATAGGCCAAGCAAAGACTGCTTTTCAGAGAATGAGAAACATATTGACCAACACATCCTTATCAATGAATGTTAGAAAACGAGTCCTAAAATGCTATATTGAACCTATCTTGCTATATGGAAGTGAATCATGGAAATAGGCAAGTCTGCACAAAAATCATTGGAAGCAGCAGAAATGTGGTTTATTAGAAGAATGTTGCGAATCCCCTGGACAGCAAAAATAACTAATGAAGAATGTATGAGAAGAGCTGGAGAGACAAAAAACCTTATCAAAAAGATAAGAGAGAGACAATGTACTTTCATAGGACATGCAATGAGAAGAGGGGGCATTGAAAATATTATAACAACAGGAAAAATAGAAGGAAGAAGATCAAGAGGAAGACCAAGAGAAATGATACTGGACAGTCTGACGGGATGGTGTGAGAGGAGATCACCAACTGAGCTGATGGCCTGCATGATGGATCGTGTACTCTGGAGAAGCATAATAGTCAACGCCAGTCGGCACGGCACATGATGATGATGATGATGAAACACATCAGACTAAAACGTGGATGTGTTCTCGGTAGAATTACTCCACTCATAGAGTCAGTGGACTCTGTTGAGGAAGATTCTGGTACTATATAGTTGACAACTGAAGGTCGTTCTGAGATTATCATTCGACAGGTTCATCGCCCTGAGAACATTATTTCCATGTTCAGTGCCATGACGTGCACAGGAACACTATTTCCAGTTTGTTGCCACAGAATACAGATGGCTTTTCCTTGGCTGATTCCGATATTTCTCACATCTGGACAGTTCAGATGGAGATTGATACAGGCGATCATCCGCCGATCTCCATAAAACATTATCGTATTCCTTTGGCGTGTAGGGAGGCCATAGAACAAGCCGTTTAGAACATGTTGCGTGACGGAATCATTTTCTGCACCATTTCAGAATGGTCGTCACCGGTAGTGGCGATGACAAAGAAAGTTGGTACGCACCGTTTCTGTTGCGACTACTGTGCACTCAATACTATGACTCGTTCAGTGTCGTATTCATTGCCACGCATTGAGGATATTCCGAGCACGATAGATAAAGCTAAGTTTTTCAGCACTTTGGTTGCTCGTTGTGGCTTTTACTGTATTCCCTTGTCTGAAGATGCACAGCAGAAGTCAGATTTTAGCTGCCATCTTGGCTGTTTCAAGTTTAACTTCACGAGTTTTGGTTTAAAAGGGGCACCATCTACCTTTGTCGCTCTCAAGGACACAGTATTGCAAGGCTTAGGAAAGTTTACATAAGCTTATATCGATGATATACTGGTGTTCACAGATGGAACGATCGAAGAACGGTTTCGCGACTATAAAGTCAAGCTCAAACCATCAAAATGCCACTTTTCGGCCTCTGAGACAAATTATCTTAGATATGTGATTATTCAGTCGCGCTGTCTCGTGATACTGAGAAGGTCAGAGCCATCTCCGAAATGCCGTCTCCTTTGAGTGTGAAGGAGGTGCGCTCTTTTCTGGGGACGTGTATCTATTATAGAAGTTTTATTCCCCATTTTTCGGAGATCGTTGCTCCTGTTGTGGACCTCACCAAAAATAGTCACAGATTCAAATGGTCTACTGCCTGACAAATGACTTTCGAGTTTCTGAAAGATCGCCTTGCGATGTTACCGCTTTTCTCGCATCCTGATTTGCAGAAACCACTTACCATATACACAGATGCCTCCAATGTTGCGGTTGGAGCCTGTCTGGTGAAGACGGCTTCCAATTCTGGTGGGCTCTCTGTTGAAGAGCCAATTTATTTTCTTTCGCAGAAGCTGTATGGATCCCAGACTAAATGGTCCGCTTTCGAGAGAAGCATATGCTGTCCATTACGCCAGGAAGAAATTGAAGTGAAGTCTGGCCATAGACCCTTGACGGATGCGTTCCTTAGTCGACAGGAGATGTCAGACGTCGACCTGCAGAAGTGGTTTGCTAATCTCCACACCATGGACCTGGAGATGTTGTTTTATCCGGGTTCGAGGGAGGAAATCTTAGCAAGTTGTCACCTCTGCTTCAGTGCCATTACAATTTGTTACCAGGGACATAGCTCAGCCACAGTGGACTGAGACTTTAATGTCAGGTCAGTTAGCTTAGTTGAAGCCTATTCCCAGGCAAACACACCGCCCAGGGTGGATTGCTCTCTACAGACTGACATGCCGTGTCCCTGTCAGTTGAAGGTGAAAGTAGATAGGGAGACAAATACCTCGCCTCACATAGTACACGACGTCGCCATCAATGTTCGATGCCCAGTGGGACCTTCCAGATGCAGTACATTCCCGATCGTTTTAGATCCAAGATCCCGCGTCCCACTTGGGAAAGATATTGTCTTCCACCGCCTCCTCGTTGTGTTCCAAGGGTTTCATCATGGTTCTCAAAAGAAATCAAGCAGCGAGTGGAAGCTGGGGTTCAACGCACAGACCACTATAAGGAGGTGGATGCCCCCGCATCAACAGTTCCCATGTCGGTGGATTATTGTAGACCCCGGCATATGGGTACGTAGAAAAGGAGTGGAGATATCTGTCATCAGTCTCTAAAGGAACACTGTCCTATCTCTTATGCACGAAATTGGCGTGAAATAGAGCTCAATTTTAAAATGTAATTATGTACATATTTTGGTTAATCACTAGAACTCAAAAACGTACTATTTTGTACATATTTTGTGTGCAACTATCCTACTGGGGGATAAGCTTCTTTAGTGACTGTATGCATTTTTGGTGAGAGATTTTATAGGGAATCTCTACCTTGGGGGAGGGGGGGGATAAATATAACAGAATCTTGAAGTAGATATATTAGAAAGCTACGTGTGTTTTTTTTTTTTTTTCAAAGGAAGACAAATCCTGATAAAGGCAATTAAACAACACTGACTTCTGGTTAGTGAACTTTTGAACCGAGTTGTTCGTTTAAACTCAGAGAGCAATCTAAAATTAGAAATGTCAAAGTTGGAGATATTCAGTGTTTTGACTCGGTAAAAAATGTAAAACTGCACAGGATATATGACTTTAGTGTTAGTGGAAAGTTTAATAATGAGAAACAAGTGTCACGCTTTTGGTGACAGAGTGCAATGTAGGAGACAGGTGAACACGTACGGAGATTATGATTTTTTGCGAAAGCGAAGGTAAAAAAACAATGTTTGTTCACTTGAAGTTCAACTTCACGAGGCAGAATCTTCGGGAAGAATTGAAGCAAAATGGGAATAATATATATATATAATTGGATGAGAAATAGAATAGTGGTGGCACAGGGCTTAGGAGCCTTTGAAGTCAGCACTTCAAGCACGCCAATGAAAACTGAGCCTGTGTCCTGGACAATGAAATGGTTAGTTGCTCATGGTGTGGTTAATGGTGTCATTGTGACGGATTCATAGAGTATGCTTCGTAAGATTGAGAAGAATTTGCTTGGAAAAGAATAGGTTCATATGTTAAGCCAGTCAGCTGTGACAAACCTAACGTGACTTTACTGACCAGGCCATGCGGGAGTACACGGCAATGATGTGGCAGACAGACTTGCTGGACAGGCTAAAACAAATGGTAGTGACAATGGACAAGAGGGACATTGCTAAGGCTGTATTGGACAGACTGACTGAAAATGAGCAGGAATGGAAGAACATTGTAACTGTGAAGAGAATGCTGGAGCTAGGACAAATTAAAGATGCTGGCAGGAAATCTGAACTGTGTGGCAGAAAACACATCGTAAACAACCAACATTTGACAGGAACTATTAGCAGACATAATCTTGGATACATGCTGCGGCATGCGGCGGGGCATATATAGGGTTGTCCAGAATGCAGTGAAGCCGGAGTCTGTATTTTGGTGTTTATACCACTGGAAGAATATTAATTACTTAATTACCACTCTCACAAGTCCCTCACTCCCCTCACTCTCTCCCTTACAACACAAATGGGGAAGTGCTATGTTACAGTGAGCATACAATAGTATTACTGCACACACTAAACATGTATTACATGTATTGGGCCTGATGTTGGCTTACTATTTACGTGTATTGCATCTACTCTACGATGGTGTGTGTGAATGTGTTTCACACCAGCTAAACAAGTATTTGACTGAATACTTCACATCATTATTTACAGAGCAGTTACTGGCTTACTGCTACACAAGTGACAACGAGACGTTACATTGATATACACCGTGTAACACACGAAAACTCAGGACAAAACATAACACTACAAGTCAGTACACGAACATGACCAATTTAACACTCATCACTAGCACAACATTTGGCACACTCAACATAGATCAAAACAACACAGGATTCAGCAGTTACAAAAGATAACAATAGTTTAATGATGAGAAATCTAACTTGTATTCGAGTGTTGTAAATGAATGTGGACTTAAAAATGATGAAACAAAAACTGATTAACGATTACAATGGATAAAGAAAAAGATGTCCGGATGACTAACATCGCCATGGGACACTCAAGCTATCACATAAAACATTGGACGATATACTAACCTCATATACACTGAGAACTGCAACATATCTTTCAATCTATAATCACAACTTTGTCCAAAAAGGGACAGTCAACACAAACTCTACATGATAACTTGCGACAGTTGCCTTAAAAATCAATTACAACTTCTACATACTAACTCAATCACATTTGTCCTGAAAGGGACAACCATCCACAAAAACTTGCATTACGAACTAATCAATCCTAGCAGACATTCCAGAACAAACCAAGACGTCCACTCAGTTCAACATCAGAACAGAACTATCCGTTCTCTAACAGAACTCATCTCAACATCAGAACAGAACTATCCGTTCTCTAACAGAACTATCCGTTCTCTACAACATCTTGTACAGAGCTCACTCTTTCATGTACCCCGTCATCTCAACATCAGAACAGAACTATCCGTCCTCTAACAGAACTATCCGTTCTCTACAACATCTTGTACAGAGCTCACTCTTTCATGTACTCCGCCAGCTCAACATCAGAACAGAACCATCCTTTCTCTACAACATCTTGTACAGAGCTCACTCTTTCATGTACTCCGCCAGCTCAACATCAGAACAGAACTATCCTTTCTCTACAACATCTTGTACAGAGCTCACTCTTTCATGTACCCCGCCATCTGAACATCAGAACAGAACTATCCTTTCTCTACAACATCTTGTACAGAGCTCACTCTTTCATGTACCCCGCCAGCTCAACATCAGAACAGAACTATCCTTTCTCTACAACATCTTGTACAGAGCTCACTCTTTCATGTACCCCGCCATCTGAACATCAGAACAGAACTATCCTTTCTCTACAACATCTTGTACAGAGCTCACTCTTTCATGTACCCCGCCATCTCAACATCAGAACAGAACTATCCTTTCTCTACAACATCTTGTACAGAGCTCACTCTTTCATGTACCCCGCCATCTGAACATCAGAACAGAACTATCCTTTCTCTACAACATCTTGTACAGAGCTCACTCTTTCATGTACTCCGCCAGCTCAACATCAGAACAGAACTATCCTTTCTCTACAACATCTTGTACAGAGCTCACTCTTTCATGTACCCCGCCATCTGAACATCAGAACAGAACTATCCTTTCTCTACAACATCTTGTACAGAGCTCACTCTTTCATGTACTCCGCCAGCTCAACATCAGAACAGAACTATCCTTTCTCTACAACATCTTGTACAGAGCTCACTCTTTCATGTACCCCCCAGCTCAACATCAGAACAGAACTATCCTTTCTCTACAACATCTTGTACAGAGCTCACTCTTTCATGTACCCCGCCATCTGAACATCAGAACAGAACTATCCTTTCTCTACAACATCTTGTACAGAGCTCACTCTTTCATGTACTCCGCCAGCTCAACATCAGAACAGAACTATCCTTTCTCTACAACATCTTGTACAGAGCTCACTCTTTCATGTACCCCGCCAGCTTAACATCAGAACAGAACCATCCTTTCTCTACAACATCTTGTACAGAGCTCACTCTTTCATGTACCCCGCCATCTCAACATCAGAACAGAACTATCCGTTCTCTACAACATCTTGTACAGAGCTCACTCTTTCATGTACCCCGCCAGCTCAACATCAGAACAGAACTATCCTTTCTCTACAACATCTTGTACAGAGCTCACTCTTTCATGTACCCCGCCATCTGAACATCAGAACAGAACTATCCTTTCTCTACAACATCTTGTACAGAGCTCACTCTTTCATGTACTCCGCCAGCTCAACATCAGAACAGAACTATCCTTTCTCTACAACATCTTGTACAGAGCTCACTCTTTCATGTACCCCGCCAGCTCAGACCTGGTGGCTGAACTAGCCAATCAGAACACGGATATAGCTCTTCCTTCGTGCTCACTTAAACAAAAACGTTTGACCAGAACAAGCGGGTGTCAATTCCCATTCTGCAACAGAATAAACATTCCCTATCCCCAAAAGTAGAGGAGAGCACCCCAAAGAGGTCAATGACTAAAGATTATTTGGAAGTCTCTTGCAAGAAAAAAATGCAAAACAGGAAAAATGACATTCAATCACATTATGCGTACAATATAGTACAATTCAACACGTGAAGCAAACACTGTACATACATTATATACAATATTTTAGAGCGCTTTACACACCTTATCTGGAGATAGAAATAGACTGGATTATCTCCATCACGTCAGAACACTAACTTCTTAGTGTCATCTTGTGAGTAGCTTCCATCTAGCTAGAGGAATATCCTCCGAACTCACAGAGGATGAAATGTTGGGAAGGGCCACTGTAGGTGCAGGCCCTTCCATGCACCAGGGGGGAAGTAGAAACGACATTTGACAGGAAATATTAGCAAATATACTCTAATACATACTCTGCTGTTGCCTGAGCATAAAATTCCTGAAGTGGAATAGGTGGTTTCCTATGACGACCCGTCCTGTTCGTTGCGAAAGTTCCAAAGAAGACTCCGACCATTCCAGCATGTGCAGAATACAACTGACCTCAGATTCTACATTTTTGGCGTCACTTTCGTTGGAACTGGATCCTTCCACACCAGGAGGAAGAACAAAGCGCGTGGAACGCAAACTCTGCAATCTCTGGGAAGGAGGCAGCCGCCACTGGAGAACCACTTTGTGCACATCGCTAGCGTGGACCCTGCGAGTTCTCACATCAGCTTGATTCTGTATCAGGAAGGTAACCGGAGTTGGGTGCCTCACCACCGTATAAAAATCATCCAACGGTTTCTAGCCAGGGGCGCCTGCCGCACAAAAAGAAGAAGGGAGGCACCCCGGTACTCTCATTCACATTGATACGAATGGCGTCCACAGCTATGGGCAAGAACACATCCCACATTTCTGGTATCTCATGCACATTCTTCGACAAAATAGCAATGAGGGTGCGATGCATCCTTTCACTCTTGGGCTTGCCCTGGTGACATACTAGACATGGGGCTGCTTAAACAGTTGCTTAGCGACCTATTAACAAACTCAGCTCCATTGTCCGTAACTACTACTGATGGAGCAGAACAACACGGAATAATCCGTTCTAACACGATCTCAGGCAGGTTGTGTACTGTCTTATCCAGCACAGCGAAACACTCTGGCCACAACGTAAACCAATCGGCCATGGAGATATCTCTTCCTCCAAACTTACCTGGGGAGGCTAAAATGTTTATTGTGTGCACTAACACTATGTATTGTGTGTAGTAACACTATGTATTGTGTGTAGTAACACTATGTATTGTGTGCAGTAACACTATGTATTGTGTGCAGTAACACTATATATTGCTTCTCGCCTTTTGGCTAAGATCAAAGTGTAGTTCTGCGCTCTGTAGCATCTAGACTTTGATCGTTATTTTGGAACAAACGAGATGCTTGAGGCCTGCCCTGCACATTGAATGCCGGGGGCATAGTCCACATCTCGTTACGGGTGGACCTGGTTTGCAGTACCACCGGGTCACAGCCTGTTGTTTTCGTCGTCCTAAAAAAAAACTATTTGTCCACAACAAGCAGGTGTTAATCTCCATTCTGCAACAGAATAAACATTCTGTTACAGCCAACGTTCCGTGGAGATACTAGTGGGGACATGCTATGTTACAGTGTCCTGTGGAGGTAATAGTTCGGACATGCTATGTTACAGTGTATTGTGGAGGCACTAGTTGGAACATGCTATGTTACAGTGTCCTGTGGAGGTAATAGTTTGGACATGCTATGTTACAGTGTCCTGTGGAGGCACTATTGGGAACATGCTACCAAAAACTTTTTTCTTGTCTAAAGGAGAAACTGACAACTTGCCCTCTTGCTTTTTTTTTAGTTGCTTTAGTTTATGTGGTGTGTGATGTTTCATATATAAAATGTGTATTGATGTATGTCTCCATTCTCCACATTTGTCGTATTCAAAGTTCGCATATCATGAACTAGTTTCAAATAAATATGCAATCTCAGAATAATTTATGAGTAACAAATGCCGATACATCTTGACAGTATTCGATAGAGACATCCAGTAACTAGACAAGGATATTCAGGAACTAGACAAGGACATCCAGTAACTAAACAAGGACATTCAGAAACTAGACAAGGACATCCATTAACTAGACAATTTGAACTTTTATCCTGAGCATATAATGAACTCTCAGAATAGGCAAGTACATAGTAAGTACTCATAGTAAGTGAAATAATCCATCAATCTGCATTAAGTAGACTATGTCAAACATCAGTTTGTAGTAAGTAGACTATGCCAACCATCAATCTGTAGTAAGTAGAACCATAAATGTCAAACATAAATCTGTATTAAATAAATTATGTCAACCATCAATATGTATAAAGTAGATCATATCAACCATCAATCTGAACATGTATTAAGTAGAGCATGTCAATCATCAATCTGTATTAAGTAGATCATGTCTACCATCAATCTGGGCATGTATTAAGTAGACCAATGTATTAATCAATCTGAGTGCGCATTAGAGCATGTCAATCATAAATATGTATTAAATAAATCGTGTCAACTATCAATATGTATAAAGTAGATCATATCAACCATCAATCTGATCATCTATTAAGTAGAGCCTGTTAACCATCAATCTGTATTAAGTAGATCATGCAACCATTAATCTGTATTTAGTAGATCGTGTCAACCATCAATATGTATAAAGCAGATGTCAATCATCAATCTGAGCATGTATAAAGTAGAGCATGTCAACTACCAGTCTGTATTAAGTAGACCATGTCAACCATCAATCTGAGGATGTATTAGGTAGAGCATGTCAACCATCAATCTGGGGATGTATTAAGTAGACCATGTCAACCATCAATCTGAGGATGTATTAAGTAGACCATGTCAACCATCAATCTGAGGATGTATTAAGTAGACCATGTCAACCATCAATCTGGGGATGTATTAAGTAGACCATGTCAACCATCAATCTGAGGATGTATTAAGTAGAGCATGTCAACCATCAATCTGAGGATGTATTAAGTAGAGCATGTCAACCATCAATCTGAGGATGTATTAAGTAGACCATGTCAACCATCAATCTGGGGATGTATTAAGTAGACCATGTCAACCATCAATCTGAGGATGTATTAAGTAGACCATGTCAACCATCAATCTGATGATGCATTAAGTAGAGCATGTCAACCATCAATTTGAGGATGTATTAAGTAGACCATGTCAACCATCAATCTGGGGATGTATTAAGTAGACCATGTCAACCATCAATCTGAGGATGTATTAAGTAGACCATGTCAATCATCAATCTGATGATGCATTAAGTAGAGCATGTCAACTACCAATCTGTATTGAGTAGACCATGTCAATCATCAATCTGAGGATGTATTAAGTAGACCATGTCAACCATCAATCTGATGATGCATTAAGTAGAGCATGTCAACTACCAATCTGTATTAAGTAGACCATGTCAATCATCAATCTGAGAATGTATTAAGTAGACCAAGACAACAAATAAATCTGAGTGCGTAGCAGACCAGGTCGACCATCAATCTCTATTAAGTAGAGCATGTCAACCATCAATCTGTATTAAGAAGAGCATGTCAACCATCAGTCTATATTAAATAGATTATGTCAGCCATCAATATGTATAGATCATGTCGACTATCAATCTGAGCATGTATTAAATAGACCATGTCAACCATCAATTTGAACATGTATTAAGTAGAGCACGTCAACCATCAATTTGAGCATGTATTAAGTAGAGCACGTCAACCATCAATTTGAGCATGTATTAAGTAGAGCACGTCAACCATCAATTTGAGCATGTATTAAGTAGAGCATGTCAACCATTATTACTTTGAGCTTGTAGTAACTGAATGATTGACAGATCCTAAGACACTGCGGCCCTGCAGTCAGGACATTCCCATATCTACTCGGCCACCAGCTCTAGTAAGCACGTCTAGGTACGTGTGCTAAATGATGACATCGCTTCTGTTCACAGAGTCCTACCCATACACCACTCTAATCTGGTACTTTACAGTACAAAAGTCTCCTTGTTTCTTATTTGTAAACATTTGCAGCACAGAGGTAGTGCTGCCAGAGTGTAAGCCTTTTTCTTATAATGAATCTTTCCAAGTGTTATCTGGTAGATTTATATCTACATAGATATGTCATGTCTCAGTGTTCCCTGCTAGATTTATAACTACGTAGATATGACATGTCCCAGTATCCCTAGATTGAATTATACCTACATAGATATGACATGTCCCAGTGTCGACTGCTAGATTTATACCTATATAGATATATTATGTCGCAGTGTCCTCTGTTAGATATATAACTCACATAGATATATCATGTCTCAGTGTTCACAGATACACTTATCCCTTTATAGATATGAAGTGTCTTAGTGTCCACTGTTAGAGTTATAATTCACTTGGATGTGTCATGTCCCAGTGCCCACTGCTACACTTACACTTCCGTATATATGTCATCCCAAAGTGTCATATGTTAGATTTATAAACTCACAAAGTTATATCATGTTCCAGTGTCACTTGCTGTACTTATACGTACATATATATGGCATGTCTCATTGTCTCTGGCTAGACTTATTCCTACACAGATATGACATGTCTCATTGTCTCTGGCTAGACTTATTCCTACACAGATATGACATGTCTCATTGTCTCTGGCTAGACTTATTCCTACACAGATATGACATGTCTCATTGTCTCTGACTAGACTTATTTCTACACAGATATGACATGTGTCAGTGTCCCTGGCTAGACTTATTCCTACACAGATATGACATGTGTCAGTGGCACTTCCTAGACGTATACCTACATATATATGACATGTTTTAGTGTCCCCTACTAGACTTATACCGACATAGATATGTCGTGTCCCAGTGTTCCCTGCTAGAGATATATCTACATAGATATGACATGTACCAGTTTCCTCTGTTAGATATATACCTCACATAGATATGTCATGTCATAGTGTCCTCTGCTAGATTTAAACGTCACATAGATATGTAATGTCTCAGTGTCCACTGCTAGATTTAAAGCTCACATAGATATGTCATGTCTCAGTGTCCACTGCTAGATTTAAAGCTCACACAGATATGTCATGTCCTAGTGCCCACTGCTAGATTTAAAGCTCACACAGATATGTCATGTCCTAGTGTCCACTGGTAGATTTAAAGCTCACATAGATATGTAATGTCCTAGTGTCCACTGCTAGATTTAAAGCTCACATAGATATGTAATGTCCTAGTGTCCACTGCTTGATTTAAAGCTCACATAGATATGTCATGTCCTAGTGTCCACTGATAGATTTATAGCTCACATAGATATGTCATGTCTCAGTGTCCTCTGCTATATTTGTACCTCACACAGATATACCATGTCCTAGTGTTCTATGCCAGATTTGTATCTCACACAGATATACCATGTCCTAGTGTTCTATGCCAGATTTATACCTCACACAGATATACCATGTCCTAGTGTTCTATGCCAGATTTATACCTCACTCAGATATACCATGTCCTAGTGTTCTATGCCAGATTTATACCTCACACAGATATACCACGTCCTAGTGTTCTATGCCAGATTTATACCTCACACAGATATACCATGTCCTAGTGTTCTATGCTAGATTTATAAATCACAGATATACCATGTCCTAGTGTTCTATGCTAGATTTATAAATCACAGATATACCATGTCCTAGTGTTCTATGCCAGATTTATACATCACAGATATGTCACTCTCAAAATCCGCTTCTGGATTTATACCTACACAGATATGATATGTGCCAGTGTCCCCTGCTAGATTTATATCAACATAGATATATCATGTCCCAGTATCCTCTGTTAGATTAATACCTCACATAGATATGTCATGTTGCAATGTCCCCTGCTAGACTTATACCTACATGGATATAACATATCCCATAGTATCCTTCTACATTTATACCTACATAGATATGTCATATCGCAGGGTCCCCTGCTAGAATTATGCCAACATATATATGTCATTTGCCATTGTCCTCTTATACATTTATACCTCACATGGATAAGTTATGTCCAAGTGTCCCCTGGTTGATTTAAACCTCATATAGATTTGTCATGTCTAAGCTTCCGTTACTAGATTTACACGTTCCATAGATATATCATGTCTCAGTGTCCCATTCTAAATTTATACTTCACATGTATATGTCATGTCTCAGTTTCACCTGCTAGATTTATACCTCTCGTAGAACTGGCACTTCTGTGTATCCACTACTAGATTTATACCTTACGTAGAAATGACATGTACCAGTGTCATCTGTTACATTTCTAACTCACATAGATATGTCATGTCCCAGTGTCCCCTATATACTGATGTTTTCAAGGATTTTAATAATTTCATTATGTTTTCACCTTGCGAATGCCTTGGTGTAATCAATGAAGCATAAGTAGAGATCTTTCTGTACTTCTAAAGCTCTTTATGTTAGTGTTCGTAAAGCATAAATGGCATTGTGTGTTCCCCTTCCTTCAACAAATCCAAACTGTTCATCTGCTATTTCCATTTTGATCTTTTTCCTTGTTCTTCTCATAATAATTCTCAGAAGTAGCTTCGTTATGTGACATGAGAGGCTGATAGTCCGGTGGTCGTCACATTCCTTTGCACCTGGTTTCTTTGGTAGTGCTATAAACGTGGATTTAAGCAGGTCACTGGCCATATAACAACTGTTGTAAATGTTATTCAGCAACTTGGTTATTATTTTTATTCCTATCTTCTCTAGGGCCTCTATTTCTTCTATTGTTATATTATCAGGCCATGTTGCTTTTCCTTTCTTCATGTGTTTGATGGCATCTATGATTTCATCTTCAAGTATTGGTGGTCCATCACAGTTTTCAATATCTGGTGTTAATTCTGGTCTTTCTCCTCCATATAGCTCACCGATATACTCTGTCCACCTGTCCACAATGTCTTCTTTTCCCATTAACATTTTACCTTCTTTTGATTTCAGGCATCCTGTGGTATATTTTGTCTTCCTGCCTGTGAGTTCACTAATTCGTTTGTGCATGTTTTTACTGTCTTTATTATGAGAGTCCTCTATCTGTCTGCACTGTTCATTTAACCACACTTCTTATGCTTCTCTGCATTTGCGTCTTATTTCTTTATTTATCTTGTTATATTTTTCTTGGTTATTTGTACTCCTCCTCCTCTTGTCCATCAGTCCTAAGATGTCGTCTGTCATCCATTTATTTTTAGGGGCTTCCTTTTTCGGTGGTATTATCTCCTTAACAGTTTGATGGATAGAATCTCTTAACATTGCCTATTGTTCATCTATACTATTTATCTTTGCTATTGCGTTGTATCTATTTGTTATAATAACTTTGTATTGTTCTCGCAGTTCTTTATTATTTTTAAGGAGTTCTGTATTCAGTTTGACGTTTCTCACCTTTCTGCCTTTAGCTTTATTCTAATTTTTCCACAGAGTGGGTCATGGTCACTATTGCAGTCAGCTCCTGGTATGGTTTTTTTTGTCAGTAATACATTGCGGAATCTTTTGTTGATTAATATGTAGTCTATCTGGTTAAATGTCTTTTTGTCTGGGCTGCACCACGTTGCCAGTCTTCGAGGATGTTGTTTAAACAAGGTGTTTCCTACAACCATGCTGTGTATTCTTGCCCATTCAATTAGTTTATAACCTTTGTCATTCCTCTCCCCCAGTCCATAGTCACCAACGATGTCTGAAGTTCTTCCTTTAACAACTTTGGCATTAAAATCTCCCATGACTATGGAGACTTCATGTGACTTTGTGTGTTTCACGGCT
The DNA here is from genome assembly GCA_009760885.1 of Achatina immaculata. NCBI lineage: Eukaryota > Metazoa > Mollusca > Gastropoda > Stylommatophora > Achatinidae > Lissachatina > Lissachatina immaculata. Next base: position 50,331,470 of record CM019702.1, on the reverse strand, counting down.
CTCTCTATGTCATTATAAAATAGCTGTACATCTTCTTCAGAGCTTTCAGATATTGGGGCGTACACTTGTATAATATTTATGTTTATTGGTCGTCCTTTCAGCTGGGCTAGCAGGACTCGACCACATATGTTTAAATATCCTACAAATGTCCTTGGAAGGGCACATAATGGGGAAAAGAAAGAGAGGATGGCCAAGGCGAAGATGGCTGCAGGACATCGTTGATGATCTGCTAATGGATGCATCAACAGCAGAGCATCTTCCTTGCAATCGAGAGGCCTACAGAAGGGCTGTTATGGAAGCAAAATTCAGCAAGGGAAATGCAAATGACTGACTAACTGAGATTTGTGGCATTCTCCTCTTAGTACAGGGTCGAACAAAGGAAGATAACTTTGACCGAACGGAGGCCCATGACGTAGGCGGTAACAGGATAAAACAATAGAGGAAGCTATTAACACCTTGTGACTGTTAGAGAAGAAGGGGAGGGCTGGGAGATAACGCTAAAACTTATGGATGAAAAATTGCAGCGAAATGAGTGAGGCTAGGACAAGAAAGTGCAGCGAAATGAGTGAGGCTAGGACAAGAAAGTAGAGCATGAATAGTAGAAAGTATGTGGAAATACTGAGGGATGGATGGAAGTGTCCTTGTACACATCCATCCCTCGTGACCTGGGACTTCAGTCTGTCAAGTTCTTTCTGAATAAAAGATACCATCCTTCTATTCCTGCATCTAATATTCTGCTCCTTACACGACTTGTCCTCGAACCCAACTCGTTTGTATTCAATGGCCTGCACTTTGACCAGATTAGCGCCAAAATGGGCCCAATCTACGCATGTCTGCTCACGGATCATTTTGAATACAAGGTTTTGGAATCCTATAGGGGTCCTTTTACACCTCTGAAGATAGACTGATAGATAGTAGCATTCAACAGATAGACTGATAGATAGTAGCATTCAACAGATAGACCGATAGATATCAGTGTTCTAATGACTAACTGACAGACAGCAGTGTTCTAGTGATTGACTGATAGATAGCACTGTTTCAGAGATTGATATATACCAGTATTTCTATTTTTGCTCGAACTTTCACCTTGTTAGTTCCCTGTAAACTTTAGTGATTGTGTTCATCTTGTTTTGTTCAAGTGGAAACTTTAGTGATTGTGTTCATCAAGCTTTGTTCAAGTGGAAACTTTAGTGATTGTGTTCATCAAGCTTTGTTCAAGTGGAAACTTTAGTGCTTGTGTTAATCTTGTTTTGTTCAAGTGGAAACTTTAGTGATTGTGTTCATCAAGCTTTGTTCAAGTGGAAACTTTAGTGATTGTGTTCATCAAGCTTTGTTCAAGTGGAAACTTTAGTGCTTGTGTTCATCAAGTTTTGTTCAAGTGCAAACTTTAATGTTTGTGTTAATCAAGTTTGTTCAAGTGTAAACTTTAGTGCTTGTGTTAATCAAGTTTTGTTTAAGTGTAAACTTTAGTGCTTGTGTTAATCAAGTTTTGTTTAAGTGTAAACTTTAGTGCTTGTGTTAATCAAGATTTGTTTAAGTGTAAACTTTAGTGCTTGTGTTAATCAAGTTTTGTTTAAGCGCAAACTTTAATGTTTATATTAATCGAGTTTTGTTCAAGTGTAAACTTTAGTGCTTGTGTTAATCAAGTTTTGTTTAAACGCAAACTTTAATATTTGTGTTAATCAAGTTTTGTTCCAGTGTAAATTTTAATGTTTGTGACAATCAAATCTACACAACTAAAAAAATAAAATTTTAAAGGGCATGCACCTTTCCCAATCTACATATGCATGTGAGACCTGCACACTTAACAAAACAGCTGAGAAACACATAAATCCCTTTGAATGCAAATGCTACAGAAGAGTTCTTTACATATAATTGACACAAAAAAGAATAAATATATCCATACTACATGAACTTAATATTAAAGAAAGTTGGCTAGTAAAGAGGATTAAAAAGGAGAAAATTTTAAAATTTTGGACACATTAAACGTCATGAGAATTTAGAGAAGACCGTCTTGGAAGGATACATAATTGGAAAATGAAAGAGAAGAAGACCAAGGCGAAGATGGCTGCAAGACATTGTTGATTATCTGCAAATGGATGCATCAGCAGCAGAATATCTTGCTTACAACCGAGAAGCCTACAAGAGAGCTATTAGGGAGGCAAAGTTCCGCAAGGGACATGCAAAATTTGTTAAAGTGTAAACGATAATGTTTATGTTAATCAAATTTTGTTCAAGTGGAACTTTCGAGAGATCCCAGCGACATCTTCCGGAGTCTTTCTTATAGTCAGTGTCTAATGGTATGTCAAGGTCACTGCTGGCGTTCGGAGTTATAGTTCTGGTTTAAATGAACTGTAAAATTAAGTGGCACAATGGCCAAACTGGTACTAACACTAAAAAAAGAAAGAGCGAATAAGCAACAGGATAATGGTGGTGGTGATGATATGTGTTTCTGCTGTGATGATAAATATCTTTATGATATTACACTTGGATCTTATTTTATTCACTCGTTTTTCAAGTTAAACTTACTCATTTCAGTTATCAGTAATCTTCATGCCAATATTACTTAATTTAGTTATAATTGATCTTCATGTTAACATTCATCATCATCAGGTGCCGTGCCGACTGGCGTTGGCTATTATGCTTCTCCAGAGTACACGATCCTTCATGCAGGCCATCAGTTCAGTTGGTGATCTCCTCTCACACCATCCCGTCAGACTGTCCAGTATCATTTCTCTTGGTCTTCCTCTTGATCTTCTTCCTTTTATTTTTCCTGTTGTTATAATATTTTCAATGCCCACTCTTCCCATTGCATGTCCTATGAAAGTACATTGTCTCTCTCTTATCTTTTTGACAAGGGTTTTTGTCTCTCCAGCTCTTCTCATACATTCTTCATTAGTTATTTTTGCTGTCCAGGGGATTCGCAACATTCTTCTAATAAACCACATTTCTGCTGCTTCCAATGATTTTTGTGCAGACTTGCCTATTGTCCATGATTCACTTCCATATAACAAGATAGGTTCAATATAGCATTTTAGGACTTGTTTTCTAACATTCATTGATAAAGATGTGTTAGCTAATATGTTTCTCATTCTCTGAAATGCAGTCTTTGCTTGGCCTATTCTGTTCCTAATTTCTGTTCTGCATTTCCCATCTGAAGTTATTACTGCTCCAAGGTATTTGAATTTCTGCACCTGCTTTAGAATAGTTCCGTTTAATTTAATACTGCATGCTGGTGGATGATTTCATCTTCAAGTATTGGCGATCCATCACAGTTTTCAATATCTGATGTTAATTCTGGTCTTTCTCCTCCATATAGCTCACCGATATACTCTGTCCACCTGTCCACAATGTCTTCTTTTCCCATTAACATTTTACCTTCTTTCGATTTCAGACATTCTGTGGTATATTTTGTTTTCCTGTCTGTGAGTTCATTAATTCGTTTGTACATGTTTTTGATGTCTTTATTATGAGAGTCCTCTATCTGTCTGCACTGATCATTTAACCACACTTCTTTTGCTTCTCTGCATTGGCGTCTTATTTCTTTATTTATCTTGCTATATTTTTCTTGGTTATTTTTACTCCTCCTCCTCTTGTCCATCAGTCCTAAGATGTCGTCTGTCATCCATTTATTTTTAGAGGCTTCTTTTTTCGGTGGTATTATCTCCTTAACAGTTTGGTGGATAGAATCTCTTAACATTTCCCATTGTTCATCTATACCATTTATCTTTGCTATTGCATTGTATCTATTTGTTATAATAACTTTGTACTTTTCTCGCAGTTCTTGGTCATTTTAAGAAGTTCTGTATTCAGTTTGATGTTTCTCACTTTTCTGCCTGCTTTCTTTAGCTTTATTCTAACTTTTCGACAGAGTGGATCATGGTCACTATTGCAGTCAGCTCTTGGCATGGTTTTTTATGTCAGTAATGCGGAATCTTTTGTTGATTAATATGTAGTCTATCTGGTTAAATGTCTTTTTGTCTGGGCTGCACCACGTTGCCAGTCTTCGAGGATGTTGTTTAAACAAGGTGTTTCCTACAACCGTGTTGTGTATTCTTGCCCATTCCATTAATTTATAACCTTTGTCATTCCTCTCCTCCAGTCCAAAGTCACCAACGATGTCTGAAGTTCTTCCTTTACCAACGTTGGCATTAAAATTTCCCATAACTATGGTAACTTCATGTGACTTTGTGTGTTTTAGTTCTGTCTCTATGTCATTATAAAATAGCTGTACATCTTCTTCAGAACTTTCAGATGTTGGAGTGTACACTTGTATAATATTTATGTTTATTGGTTGTCCTTACAGTTGGGCTAGCAGGCTCTGTCCGAGATGTTCAAATATCTTACAACTGTCCTTGCCGTTTGTTCATCAAATATAATTCCTACTCCTCGTTCATGTTTCTCACTTCCTGAATATATTATTGTAAATTTATCTGAGTTTATCTTCCCTGCACCTGTCCATCTAACTTCACTCATTCCTAATATGTTGATCTTCATCCTTTCCATTTCCATCTTTACATTTTCTAATTTTCCAGCCTGGAATAAAGTTCTAACATTCCATGTTGCTATTTTGAACTTGTTAGTTTTGCCACCAGTAGCTTGATGACGATCTGGCCTCACCTGTGGCTCGTGAGCTGCCCTACAAGACGAGGCTGTTCCAGAGGAATATCCATTAACATCGTTCATGATGAATCGGTTATTCTGTTCAAGCATAACTATTCTTGCGAACTACAACAGTGGTTTCCCGTTGCCTTCTGTAGGTTTGTGTACAGACTCTCCTCTAGCCTTTGGACTCCCTGTCCTACCCGCAAGGCAGCGGGAGCGAGAGGTTTTAAGTCGCCTCTGACCCGCCTGGTATTCCCTTCACTGAGCACCTGAGGCACTTTATAGGAGTAGTAAAGCCACCTACTACCCCACCTCACTCTCTGAGTCTACCACCAGTTGGTCCGCGCCTGCTTATTTGGACAACTCCTTATTCACAGGGATCCTCCATATCTGGAGGACTTTCACCATCCGCCACCTGTGACGTGCTGGGTTGGGGATGGTCGTCCCAGCTTTACCAAGATGTTAACATTACATAGTTTATTTGTCATTGATCTTCATGTTAACATTATTTATTTTATTTATCATTGATCTTCATGTTAACATTATTTATTTTATTTATCATTGATCTTAATGTTAACATTACTTAGTGTATTTATCATTTATCTTCATATTAACATTACTTTATTTATCATTGATCTTCATGTTAACATTCTTATATCTTATATCTTATATCCTTCCCGTGCCGTTAGACGTCACATAGGGCTCGCATAGTAGTTCGCCAATTTTTCCTGTCTTCGGCGAGTCTTTCAACCTCATCAAAGGATTTTATGCCTGTTAACTTGGCCTCTCTTAATAATGTTCTCTTCAGAGTTTCACGCGGTCTGCCCCTTTTTCTTCGGCCTGTTGTGTTCCACTTGATAGCTTGTTTTGGGATTCTCTGCTCACTGTCACATAGGGCTCGCAAGGTAGTTCGCCAATTTTTACTGTCTTCGGCGAGTCTTTCAACCTCTTCAAGTTATTTTATGCCTATTAATTTGGCCTCTCTTAACAATGTCTTCTTCAGAGTTTCACGCGGTCTGCCTCTTTTTCTTTAGCCTGTTGTGTTCCACTTTATAGCTTGTTTTGGGATGGATTCTCTGACTGTTTCCTCTCATGACGTGACCAACATATGTCTATCTCCTTTTCCTGATCACCCATGAGACTTGTTGTTGTTCAGTCATCTGTCTTGTCTCTGCATTGTTCTTGAATTCGTTCCACTTGATGCCGAGTATTTTCCTTAGGCATTTGTTTTCAAAAGAGTCTAATTTCTTGTCTATTTCTTTAGTTATTTTCCAGCTTTCACATGCATAAATGAGAATGGATATTACATTTGAATTGTATAGTCTTAACTTGGTTTTTGTGCTTATAACTTTTGAATGCCATATGTTCTCAAGATTCTTGAAGATCGATGCTGCTTTTGCAATTCTAATTCTAACTTCCTTTCTGGTGTCACTATCCTGGTCTGTGTAGCTGCCAAGGTATGCAAATTGAATGTTTCTTCAAAATCTGTCCTTTCTATGTGTATTTTTCATTCTGATTAATGGGAAGGTATCATATCCTACATATGACAGCATCTAATTACACATTTTTTCTATGAGTGATGTCCTACATATTACAGCATCTAATCACACACATTTTCTTTTCTCAGATCTAGTATGTCAGATATCTCATTTATACAACTAAGTGCGCTGGAGAGCGTCAGTAATTTCTGCTGAATCTACTGTAGGGTGTCATTGACATGTCTGCTGAATCTACTGTAGGGTGTCATTGACATGTCTGCTGATTCTACTGTAGGGTGTCATTGACATGTCTGCTGAATCTACTGTAGGGTGTCATTGACATGTCTGCTGATTCTACTGTAGGGTGTCATTGACATGTCTGCTGATTCTACTGTAGGGTGTCATTGACATGTCTGCTGATTCTACTGTGGAATGTCATTGACACGTCTCTGAATCTACTGTAGGATGTCATTGACATGTCTGCTGATTCTACTGTGGAGTGTCATTGACATGTCTGCTGATTCTGCTGTGGAGTGTCAGTGACATGTCTGTTGAATCTATTGTAGGATGTCATTGACATGTCTGCTTAACCTACTGTGGAGTGTCATTGACATGTCTGCTGATTCTACTGTAGGGTGTCATTGACATGTCTGCTGATTCTACTGTAGGGTGTCATTGACATGTCTGCTGATTCTACTGTAGGGTGTCATTGACATGTCTGCTGATTCTACTGTAGGGTGTCATTGACATGTCTGCTGATTCTACTGTAGGGTGTCATTGATATGTCTGCTGAATCTACTGTAGGGTTTCATTGACATGTCTGCTGAATCGACTTTAGGGTGGCAGTAACAGGTCTACGTCGGTGACACGTCTATGTCAATGACAGGTCTACGTCGGTGACACGTCTATGTCAGTAACAGGTCTATGTCAGTGACACGTCTATGTCAGTGACAGGTCTACGTCGGTGACACGTCTACGTCAAGGACAGGTCTACTGATTGGACTGTATGTGGTCACTGGCAGGTCTGAAACCCACAAATGTGTGTGTGTATGAAAACATTCGATTATCTAGTCTCTTCTCTAATTATTCATCCATTCAGTCAATGTAGTATTGTTAAACACACAGTTGATATTAGGTCCATTTGTAGATCAGGTTAATGTAAGATTAAACACCAAGTTTCAAGAAATTAACTGCAACCAATTTCATTTTTTACAGGCTACTGAAGTGGTAAGGGGTGACAGAAATTGTGAAAATGGATAACATTTCTCATCGAGCAGTCATTCGTTACCTCTGCATCAAGGGCTTATCATCGATGGAGATCCATGAGGATATGGTGGAGACGACTCTAAGGGTGAGTGCTCTCTTTACAGCACAGTGAAGAAATAGGCAGCTCAGTTCAAACATGGAAGGGTGAGCCTGGAAGATGATCACCGTCCGGGGAGACCGAGAACGATAACCACCGATGAAACCACTGGCAGAATCCATGACATGAGAATGGATGATCGACGACTAACTGAGCGGTACATTGCTACTGAGTTGGGCATCTCCCAGGAATGTGTTCATGCCATTATTCACAATGATAATCTAATGACAAAGATCTCTGCTCGATGTGTCCCGAAACTTCTTGGAGCTGATCACAAACGACAACGTCTCAACATGTCAAGAAACAATCTTGGCCATTTTTATGCAGATCTTGAAAAGTTTCTTCAGCAATTTTTGACTATGGATGAGACTTGGGTTCAACATTTTCAACCAGAAACCAAAGAACGGTCAAAGCAGTGGAAACATCATGGATCCTCACCTCCAAAGAAAGTAAAGGTGGTTCTGTCTGCAGGCAAAGTGATGGCTTCCATCTTTTAGGATTCAGAAAGTGTGCTATTGGTAGACTATCTTCAAAAGGCCAGAACGGTCACTGAGGAATATTACACTACTCTTGATAAGCAACTGCGGGTCAAATTGAAGGAAACGCGTCGAGGGGAATTGACGAGTCGAGTCATCTTTCATCAAGACAATGCTCCAGTTCACAAGTCGGCGGTGGCAATGGCTGCCATTCATGAATGTGGCTTCCAGCTTCTTGAAAATTCTCCTTGTTCCCAAGATTTGGCTCCTTCGGACTATTCCCTGTTTACCAAACTCAAAAAGGAGCTCAGTGGTCACAAATTTGCTTCAGATGATGACGTCATTTATGCTGTAGACCACTTTCTACTGGCACAAGATGCTGACTTTTACAAAGAAGGGATCACTATGCTCCAGGATCGCTGGAATAAGTGCATAAACTTGCAAGGGGACTATGTTGAGAAATAACCCAAAAAAAAGTTGTCCACAAATAATCCATTGTACCTTATGCCACGAACTTATCTGTCACCCCTCGTATTAGTATCATGGCGCACTCACTCTTCTCACACTGCTCATGATGTCTTCTCTGTATAATGATGTTTCTTCACATGATGTCTTTTCTGTATAATGAGTGTTGATGTTTCTTCACATGATGTTTTCTCTGTATAATGAGTGTTGATGTTTCTTCACATGTTTTCTATTCTCTGTATAATGAGTGTTAATGTTTCTTCACATGATGTGTTCTCTGTATAACGAGTGTTGATGTTTCTTTATAATCGCAGTTTTGACTTTCTTGCTGCATTTTGCTTTCAGTAAACCAGTTGTTTTATGTGCTAGAGTTATGGTTCAGACTACTACTTGTTAGTGTATTTAAGATAAGAGAATGATGACTGCGGTAAAACTAGTTCTAGTAAAGAAAGTAGACAGAGGTGGATCAGCCATTCACTCCCGACTACTTTCATTAGTGCATCAAATGCTAGTGTTTTCAGTGCATCAAATAATAGTGTTTTCAGTGCATCAAATAGTACTGTTTTCAGTGCATCAAATAATAGTGTTTTAAGTGCATCAAATAGTACTGTTTTTAGTGCATCAAATAATAGTGTTTTCAGTGCATTGAACCGTATTATTACTGCACAATCAAAGTGTATTGTTGTTATTGTATAATCAACCTGATTTTGGTGTTACTGTGTCCAGAAAAAGGAGCTACTGACTTATGTAATAATGGTAAATCTACCAAAGAAAACTTGTTTTAAGAAAGCATAGTTATGAATATTCTTGAACACAAGTTCAAGAAAATAGAGAAAATGTTGACAAGATCAATTTTGCTGTCAACAATATTGCCCTTCCGTTTAGTGCTTTCACCATCACATCAACATCGTCTGCACTATTAAACTGGTTAATATGTTCAGAAAACAGAATAGCGACAGACGGTAGCGACAGGTATACAATCTGACCCAGTTTCAAATCTCGACCAAAAAAGTTGCTAAAATGGCCATAATGATTTCTACGCTGTGTATCGTCCATTTTCCTGAACTAATTATTATATTCCTAGCTGTTGTGTTTGAACCTCAGCTCTCTGTCATTGGGAGATATGTTGATTTGCTAACTATATCAGAAGCTGTGTGCCTTGTTCTAAAATCTGTGAATTCATCAGCCAATATTTTCATTTACTATCACATGAGGAGCAAGGATAGATAGCGTCTGGGCGGAATTTTTTCAGTGCTACTCGCATACATAGAAAACCTCAGAAATAAAAACAATACAAAGAACTGCTGATGATTTCGTTAACTAAAAGTTTGAACTATTTGGAAACTGAGCAAAGTGTTTAAAACATTTGGAAACTGCCCAGCATAATGTTAAAAATATTTGGAAACTGCCCCAAAAAGCGAGATACTTGCATTTCTTGAGATTTGAACAGAGATCCACATGAAGTGTCAGGACAAGTTTTGAGAGATCGAGCGCATTGTTCATGCTTATAAAACAGAGGACAAAATAAATCACTGTTAGAACAGAAAATAATTTAAAAGAGGTAACCGACGAAAACATAAATTATTGATTAAAGAAAGGAAGTTTAAAAATCATGAATTTCTGAACAATTAAATATTTCCCTGTACGTGTTCAGAGACAATGAGTGTGAATCGTTTGAACATTATGTTAAAGTTAGTTCTTCTGCATGAATTATTTAAACATTATGTTAAAGCTATTTCTTCTATTTGAACATTATGTTAAACCTAGTTATTTTATTTGAACAGTATTTTAAAGCTAGTACTTCTGTTTGAACATTATATTAAAGTTAATTATTATATTTGAACATTATGTTAAAGCAAGCTAAGAGAAAAGTAGGAACAGACAGCTTGTTTACGAGACTGAGAACCGCTACATTCAGGAATATGGGACGCTGGAACCATACGGTTTGAACTCGAAATTCAGCTACACATAACATTCCCTTTCTTCACAGTCATATTCCTTCTGTACTAAGTTCTACTCTTTCCTCACCTCCAATACATATATCAGAAACTCCACGCTGCATTAGATTACAAACCCTATACCGCAAACACATTCATTTATTCCATCTACCTTCTCTCGGCTAGATTATCACTGTATTACGTTCTCTCCTTCCCGCGATTCTCCCTTTACTAATAACCTATCATGTATTGCAAGTTTACATTCAAACATTCTAAATTCTCTAGCACACGCACTCCTGGACAAAATGTCTTACAAGTCACAACTAAGTGCTCCATTTATTCATTTTTCCCCATTCCTATTTGTTGTAAGCATTCATGTTATCTTCTTTCCCCATTTTTTTGTTCCGTGTGTTTCTACAAACCGAAATGTTACAACTGTGCGTTTGTGTAAGGTTAAGGTGCAAAATCGAAACGTTACAACTGTGTGTGTATGATTAAGGTGCAAACTGAAATGTTACAACTGTGTGTTTGTATGATTAAGGTGCATATTGAAAAAAATGTGAAACTGAACATAAAACCGGACACATAAGAATGTGGAACTGAACATAAAACCGACATGTACGAATGTAAAAATGAACATAAAACCAAACATATAGGAATGTGAAACTGAATATAAATTTTGACATAAAGGAATGTGAAACTGAACATAACATTTGATATATAGGAATGTGGAACTGAACATAAAATCGGACACATAGAAATGTGAAACTGAACATAAAAATGGAAACATATGAATATGAAACTGAACATAAAAATGGACACATATGAATATGAAACCACACATAAAACCAGCATATAGGAATGCAAAATTGAACATAAAACCGGACATATAGGAATGTGGAACTGAACATACAATTTGACATATAGGAATGTGGAGTTGATGTAACATCTGAACATATGTAAAATGTGACATATATGAATATGTAGTTAATGTAACGTCTGAACGCATATAAAATGTGACAAATAAAAATGTGGAGTTATGTAACATCTGAACACATATAAAATGTGGCATATTGGAATGTAGAGTTAATGCACCACCCCATAAAGACATATAATGTTAATGTAACATATAAACACATATAAAATGGGACATATTGGTATGTGGAGCTAATGTAACACCTAAACACATATATAATTCGATACATAGTAATACGGAGGTGAGATAATACTTCAGGCATATTTGCTTCCATATTTGTTTATAAAATACGCCTTAGAATTTTGTGCAGACTGAAAAACTTTAGTAAGTTTGGTTTACATTTTCAGGTGCTCCTTGCGTAAATAGTTTCTGTTGTTCCATAGTTTGTCAAAATATTTTTTCTGCAGTAGCTTCATCATTTATATAGCTTGTATTTAGTTCTGAGTTGAGAGAATCCGTCCGTCAAAAGATTTTTCAGATTGGCAGAAGACAGACGAAGTAGTAAAATACTTACACTGAACTGAACATACTGATGTATTTATAAGTCAGTTTTTGAGTTTGAAACATTTGGAACTGAACATACTGATGTATTTATAAGTCAGTTGAGTTTGAAACGTTTGGAAAATATTTCGCGAAAAGCCAGCCTGTACTTGCTGCTCATGTTATAGTAAATGAAAATGTTCATGGAGGAATTGATGGATTCCATAAAAATGACAACCATAGCCAAGGTGACGGTGACGTTTCTGTATGGACCATCAAGGGAAAGTCCTGGGACAAACGACATGGCCAGAAAGAAGATGCTCAGTGGAGCGAAGCAAGCAATGAAGAGTGCTGAGATTACAACAACCATCCTAGCTACTTTCTGGTCACGTCTGGAGAGTGTTTCTGCCTGTTCACAGCTTGCAGATGTTTTCCTCCACTTCATCTTCTCCTTGAGTTTGATGACCAATATAAGAGTACAGACAATGATAATAAGGAAAGCTGCAAATGGAACGATAACATTATTGACGACGAAGGAGATACTCTCAACTTGGGCTCGATCTTCGGCGTAGATAAGACCGATAACAGTTTTGTTTCTGTGTGGAAAATATTTCATGCCTAGCTTGTTGACGGTGTAAACTGGGGATACACTCGACATAAAGATGACGAAGACACAAATGATAGTTACTGACACTCTTTTTGAAGTGATGATGTTGTTTACCTGATAAATTAAACAAGAAAAGACAATGTTAGCAAACGAGAACTGCGAGGGGAAGTAACTAACTCGCAAATGCCTATTACAAAAAACTAAACGCGACAGTAGTTTGAAAACTTTTAATTTTTGAACCTACATTATTCCCCTATTTCTCAACGTAATCGCCTCCAACATTGATACGTTTGTTCCATCGTGTAATCAGTGATGGAATACTCATTGCGTAAAAATCGAGATAACCGATTTCTGAACCATTTTTTTACTTCTGTTTCCACCTCTTCGTCACTCGAGAATCTTCTCCCGCCAAGGTGATTTTTCAATGGACCAAACAGATGAAAATCACTTGGAGTTAAGTCAGGACTATAGGGTGGATGTTCAAGAACTTCTCGACCCAACTGGCTAATTTTCTCTTGGGTTAACCGATCCATATGTGGTCTGGCATTGTCATGAAGGAGAAGCACACCTCTAGTCAGCTTACCAGGACGTTTTCTTCGAATTGCATCCCGTAGCATCGACAGAACTTCATAGTACGATACAGAATTCACATTGTCACCATACTTCTTGAACTTGGTTAACAACACTCCTTGATAATCCCAGAACACTGTCAGCATAACCTTCCCCGCAGAAGGCGTAATCGTGAATTTTTTTGCGCATGGCGATGACGAGTGTTTCCATTGCATTGAGGCACGTTTTGATTCGGGATGGTAGTGGTGCACCCAAGATTCGTCTCCAGTAATAATCCTTTGGAGCATGTCTTCACCTTCATATGCGTAATGACAGAGATGATGCAATGACAAACCAAATCGGTTCATTTTCTGTTCATCATTCAGATCTCTAGGTACCCAACGTGAGCAAACTTTCTGAAAATTCAAATGCTCATGCATTATTCTGTAGGCTAAGCCATGTGAACATCCGATTGCACTTGCTACACTGTCTATCGTTACTCGTCTATCAGCTCTGATAATCTCATTCATACGTTATACATTCGCTTCTGTTGCAATCTGAACAGGACGGCCAAGTCGGACTTTGTCAACAATTTCGGTGCGTCCCTGAGAAAATTCTGTGTGATAAACAATTTTCATCATACACAGTAATCATTTCCTCATGAATATCCTCAACTGAATGTCCTTTAGCCTACAAAAATCGCACTACACTTCTCTGTTCTTCTTTGGTACACACTAACAGTTTGGTAGCGATTTTGTTATTGCTTTGCCCATGCGCACGTAACTCCCAGCGCCCCCTACATACAAATATTATAAAGTTGGATGATGGTACTATCTAAGGATATATTTGGATACTGCCTGATAACTGCCACTGATAAAATATTTCAATTTGCGAGTTACTTAGTGACTTCTCGTACATACTGTTTTGGAGAAAACACATCACATATACACACACATCTATCCAATGATTGTATATCGATTACTTCGGTTTGTGTTCAAACATACAGTGTTATTTAACAATTAATCACTTGCTGGTATGAGGATAAAATGAAGCAGCCGCGGTATACTAGCTCTGATTACAAGTTTCCAAGATTCCTTCTTTCATCATATGTCAGAATTCAAGCTCTCTCTAAGAGCTGCGTACAGTGTATATACAAGTAATTTACACTGCACGTATACAGTGATTTACACTGCACGTATACAATGATTTACACTGCACGTATACAGTGATTTACACTACACGTATACAGTGATTTACACTACACGTATACAGTGATTTACACTGAACGTAAACTGTGATGATTTACACTGCACTCATACAGTGATTTAAACTGCACGTATACACTAATTTACACTGCACGTAAACAGTGATTTACACTGCACTTATACAGTGATTTACATTGCACGTATACAGTGATTTACACTGCACGTATACAGTGATTTACAGTCCACGTAAACGCTTGGTGACATTTACAAGGAAAAAAAACATTTTCTATTAAAGACATGTGTGAAGACAATGCTTTTTATACAGTAATATGTGTACACAAACCAAAATGAGATTTATAAAACGCTGTATCTATTCTGTAGTACTCTACTTAGCGGGAGCCTGGACTAGTAGAAAGTTAGAGAGAGAAAGATAAATGGAGTAGAAGTAGGCCTTTTAGCATGGAATATGAAAAGAGAAAATGCGAAAGTACGAAAGTACGAAAGTGCGAAAGTACGAAAGTGCGAAAGTACGAAAGTGCGAAAGTACCAAAGTACGAAAGTACGAAAGTGCGAAAGTATTAAAACAACTACAAAAACAACATGAACTTCTCAAAGAATAAGGTCCAGCCAATCAGTCAGTCATTTGCATGTCCCTTGCGGAACTATGTCTCCCTAAGAGCTCTCCAGTAGGCCTCTTGGTTGTAGCACAGGGCATCCATTTGCAGATTAACAACGATGTCATGCAGCCATCTTCGCTTTGGTCTTCCTCTCTTTCTTTTTCCTGTTATGTACCATTCCAAGACTGTCTTCTCTAGATTATCATGGCGTTAAATGTGTCCAAAATATTTAACTTTTCTCTGTTTAATCCTCTTCACTAGCCAGCCTTCTTGAATATTACGTAGATTGTATTATGTATATATTTGTTCTTTTTGTGCATATGATATTTGAAGAACTTCTTATAGCATTTACGTTCAAAAGCATTTATGTGTTTCTCAGCTGTTTTGTTAGGTGTCCAAGTCTCACAGGCATATGTTGCGATGGGAAAGATGCATGCCCTTAAAAATCTTATTTTTGTAGTTCTGTCTGTTCCTCTCCACAGCTTCTTTAGTTGGTTTACTTTCTGAAGAGCGATAGATTTTTTAAATTTCCCTCATTGTATTTACGTTTATAGTTAATAATGATCAAAGATATTCAAAACTCTCCACCTTTTCCAATTTTTCCTCATTGATATATATTTCAGCTGCCTTGTTTCTTTTGTCAGTTGTCATCAATTTATAGTTTCTTCGCATTAAGATAACGGTTTTGCTCTTCATTTTTCTTAAGGACTGACATAATTAGTTTTTCCATTCCTTTTATTGTGTTGTAGAAAGTAATACTGTGTCATCAGTATATCTAATCTCTGGTATTTCATAACCTCCAATTGTTATGGCATAGTAATATTCTGCGTCTAAATCTTCTCTAACATTAGAGTATACGAGTTAAACAAGTAAGGTGACAATATGCACCCTGACGGACCCTTTGTTTTATGTGAAACAAGTTGTTGTTTCACCGTTTATTCTTACTGCTGCTTGTTGGTCTAGATACAGCAGTGATATTAATTGTATCAGATGTGTTGGAAATCACATTTTTTTCCATTATTTCCTAAAGTTTCTGGTTCTGTACACAATAAAATGCGTTTGAGTAGTCTATAAAAGATAAATATAGATTAAAATTAAACTCTCTGCATTTCTCTATTATTAATCTTATATTGAATATATGATCTCTTGATCCTCTTCCTTGCCTGAAACCAGCTTGGACCATATTGACTTCTTCTATTTTCTTACGAAGTCTACTCATTATGATTTTTAACAGAATTTTACTGGCATGACTAATCAGGGCAACAGTTCTGTAGTTTGTGCATAATTTCAGGTTACCCTTTTTTGTCAGTGGTATGAATACAGTTCTTTTCCATTCTTTTGGTCAAATACCTGAATGCCATATCTTTTTACATAGTGCATGATAGATTGTTGCACACTTCTTTCCTCCTGCTTTAATAAGTTCAGCTGTTATCTCATCACATCCTGGTGATTTACCATTTTTCAGATTCTTTATTGCCCATAAAACTTCTTCAAGTGTCAGTTCGGGTTCTTTTCCTCCAATAATAATTCACAGCGTTGATTTCTGCTTTCACAGTCGGTTCTTTCATACATTCCCCTGCAATATTCCTTCCATCTTTCTAGAATTTCCTCTGTCTCTGTCAATGTATTCTCCATCTCGTCACAAATTACATTTAGCTTAGATGTGACATTTCTCGTCAATGTCTTCATTTCTTTAAACATTTCATTATCCTGATGTCCTTCTATTCTTTCACAACAATCTTGTATGTATTGTTTTTATGTCTTTTCTTATGTTTTTTCTTACTTCTTTTGTTAAACATTTATATTCCTCTTTGTTGTTGTTTGTCAATTTCCATTGCATCTTCATTTCTCTACGTTGTTTTATCAGTTCCAGTGTGCCTGCTGTAATCCATCCATTTTTGTGTCTTCTTTACTGGAACCATGTCTTTAGCTGTTGTTATTAAGATATCTCTGGCCTGAGTAGCCAATTCATCTGGTGTCATCTTCTGTACAGCCATCAGGACTTCCAACGGTTCTTCACTTTTATACCGTATTGTTCGGGTATTTTTGTAAGATCAAAGCTTAGTGGTCTTGATCCCGTAACTATCTTTTTTTATCTTTATCTTCATGTCTGCTATTAATAACTCATGGCCCGTGTCACAATCAGCACCTGGTAAAGTTTTTGCTGATGTTAATCTCCACCTTCTTTGCACTATAATGTAATCTATTTGATTCTTGGTTTTCCCAACAGGTAATGTCCATGTGTAAAGTCTTCTTGGATCAAGAAAAAAATACTGTGGTCATATCAAAAGACATAAAAAATAAACTGAAGAACACGCTAGAAGGAAACGTGGGAGCGAAAAAGAGCGAGAGGTAGACAGAGATGTGGATCGGAAGATAACATCTGAGCATGGACTGGGTGCAAACAACATTTGAGCGTGGAATTGGTGCAAACAACATTTGAGCGTGGACTGGGTGCAAACAACATTTGAGCGTGGACTGGGTGCAAACAACATTTGAACGTGGACTGGGTGCAAACAACATTTGAGCGTGGAATTGGTGCAAACAACATTTGAGCGTGGACTGGGTGCAAACAACATTTGAGCGTGGACTGGGTGCAAACAACATTTGAGCGTGGACTGTATGCAAACAACATCTGAGCGTGGAATTGGTGTAAACAACATTTGAGCGTGGAATTGGTGCAAACAACATTTGAGCGTGGAATTGGTGCAAACAACATCTGAGCTTGGAATTGGTGCAAACAACATCTGAGCGTGGAATTGGTGCAAACAACATCTGAGCGTGGACTGTGTGCAAACATTTGAGCGTAGATTGGATGAAACCAACATATGAGCGTGGACTGAGTAAATAAACATTTGAGCGTGGAATTGGTGCAAACAACATTTGAGCGTGGACTGGGTGCAAACAACATTTGAGCGTGGACTGGGTGCAAACAACATTTGAGCGTGGACTGTGTGCAAACAACATCTGAGCGTGGAATTGGTGCAAACAACATTTGAGCGTGGACTGGGTGCAAACAACATTTGAGCGTGGACTGGGTGCAAACAACATTTGAGCGTGGACTGTATGCAAACAACATCTGAGCGTGGAATTGGTGTAAACAACATTTGAGCGTGGAATTGGTGCAAACAACATTTGAGCGTGGAATTGGTGCAAACAACATCTGAGCTTGGAATTGGTGCAAACAACATCTGAGCGTGGAATTGGTGCAAACAACATCTGAGCGTGGACTGTGTGCAAACATTTGAGCGTAGATTGGATGAAACCAACATATGAGCGTGGACTGAGTAAATAAACATCTGAGCGTGGAATTGGTGTAAACAACATTTGAGCGTGGACTAGGTGCAAAACATTTGAGCGTGGACTAGGTGCAAAACATTTGAGCGTGGACTAGGTGCAAAACATTTGAGCGTGGGCTAGGTGCAAAACATTTGAGCGTGGACTAGGTGCAAAACATTTGAGCGTGGGCTGAATGAAACCGACATTGAGCGTGGACTGGATGCAACCAACTTTCAAGTGTGGACTCGGTGTAAACAACATTCGGGCGTGGATTAGGTGCAAACAACATTCGGGTGTGGACTGGATGCAACAAACAATTGAGGGTGGATTCAATGAAACCAACATTCAAATGCTGACTCAGTGCAAACAACATTTGAGCGTAGACTGGTTGCAAACAACATTTGACCGTACAGTTGATGTAATCAACATTTGAGTGTGGATTGGATGAAACGAACATTTAAGCGTGGATTGGATAAAACGTACATTTGAGCGTGGACTGAATGCTAAAAACATTTGAGCGTGGATTGGATGAAACCAACATTTGAGCGTAGACTTGATGCAACCAACATTTGATCGTGGACTACATGCAACCAACATTTGAGCGTAGACTAAATGCAACCAACATTTGAGCGTGGACTACATGCAACCAACATTTGAGCGTAGACTAAATGCAACCAACATTTGAGCGTGGAATAGATGAAACCAACATTTGAGCGTGGACTAAATGCAACCAACATTTGAGCGTAGACTAAATGCAACCAACATTTGAGCGTGGAATAGATGAAACCAACATTTGAGCGTAGACTAAATGCAACCAACATTTGAGCGTAGACTAAATGCAACCAACATTTGAGCGTGGAATAGATGAAACCAACATTTTAGCGTAGACTAAATGCAACCAACATTTGAGCGTGGACTAAATGCAACCAACTTTTGAGCGTAGACTTGATGCAACCAACATTTGAGCGTAGACTAAATGCAACCAACATTTGAGCCTGGAATATATGCAACCAACATTTGAGCCTGGAATACATGCAACCAACATTTGAGCCTGGAATACATGCAACCAACATTTGAGCGTAGACTAAATGCAACCAACTTTTGAGCGTAGACTAAATGCAACCAACATTTGAGCGTGGACTACATGCAACAAACTTTTGAGCTTGGATTAGATGCAACGTAAGTGCTCCATCATGGCAAAGAAGCGAAGAAACTGAAGATTCATTGCCGCTAACCATCGTAAAGAAGACTGCACATCATGATGATGGCTTCTAAAAAGCCTTTGTATGTGTGTAAAGTTCCTTGTATAAAAAAGAAGAAAAAATGATGCTGACAAGTGCTGGTGATCTGTTATTGTTAGATCATCAACATTTGATGATACGATCTGTTGAAGTTAACGACATCATCTAATGAAGTTAAGAATACCATCTACTGAAGTTAACGACATCATCTACTGAAGTTAAGAACACCATCTACTGAAGTTAACGGCATCATCTAATGAAGTTAAGAACACCATCTACTGAAGTTAACGACATCATCTAATGAAGTTAAGAACACCATCTACTGAAGTTAACGACATCATCTACTGAAGTTAAGGACATCATCTACTGAAGTTAACATCATTTACAGAAATAATGGAAATAATGATAAAATGCCACCAGGCACTGCTGACTCGGGTTAAAAGTTCTCTCTATATCATTCCCCCCCCCCCCACCAGCTCTTTCCATTCCTGTTGCTACTGCTGCTTCTGTTCTCTAAATTCCTTTATTCCAGTCATATTTTCTGTATCACACAATCACGTTATGAAGATCAAATGAAGCAAACAAGAACCAAAATAATGTGTGTAGTTGCCATAGTAACAAACCTTTAATGGCGCTGTTATACACAGACACCTCTCTAGTGTGATCAGGGCGGTAATCCAGGCTGTGATACGGGTGAAGGTTGAGTGTGGCACAGCTCCCGTCAGATATTGTAACTCCAGAGGCTCGAACTGTAGGTCAGCGCTACTTACAGCAGGAATACAGCAGACATTTGTCCAGGAAATTGTCATAAGACACCCCATGTCAGAGACTGTGAGACCTAGTAAGAACATATGACAGTATGTTGAAACTGAACAAGTAACATACAGATAGTAAACAGATGGTAATCTTTGTTAGTACGATCATACTTTAGATAAAATGTTGAAGATATATGTTACAAAAATTTTATTGAAAACGAGCAACGTAAATATGAGTTTTATTGATAAAGTCATGTGATAAGTTTGTGATAAGCCAAAACATATGAGTACATGATATAGGACACAAACATATATGTGGTAAGGCACAAACATATAGTATATATGATAAGTCACAAACACATGAGTATAAGTGATAAGTCACAAATATATATGTGAAAACTTACAATCACATAAGTATATGTGATAAGACACAAACATGTGAGTATATGTGATAAGTTTGTGATAAGCCAAAACATATGAGTATGTGATATAGGACACAAACATATATGTGATAAAACACAAACATATGAGTATATGTGATAAGATACAAACATAAGAGTATATGTGATAAGGCACAAACATATATGTGATAAGTCACAAACATATGAGTATATCCCAGGTTATTTCGTAGATCAGTGGTTCTTAAAATTTCTGTGGTTGTGGATAAACTTTTCCAGGCTGAGGACTGCCGTGGATTCCTTTTTAAAATTAAAATAATAAATAGAGGCCAGATGATTCTAAGATTTATTTTAATACAGTCAGTCCATCTGCTGGCCCCGATGTGTAGACCTCATGGGAGCTCACTGACCCCGTATTAAGAACTACTGTCATAGATACACATTCTTGAGGTTATAATACATAAAGATTAGTCTGTGGGTGTGTCTCTTACACTCACATATCCACATACAAACACACACACATATATATATATATATATATATAAATATATACATATATAAACCAGCGGTTTATATGGCACATGTAAGATAATCATATGACTGAACTAAGCCGTGATTTATATGGCACAGGTAAGAGAATCATATGACCGAACTAAGCCGGCGGTTTATATGGCACATGTAAGAGAATCATATGACTGAACTAAACCGGCTCTTATATGGCAGATGTAAGAGATCCCTATGACTGAACTAATCCGGCGGTTTATATGGTACAAATAAGAGAATCATATGACTGAACTAAGCCGGCGGTTTATATGGCACAGATAAGAGAATCATATGACTGAACTAAGCCGGCGGTTTATATGGCAGATGTAAGAGAATCATTTGACTGAATTAAGCCGGTGATTTATATGGCACAGATAAGAGAATCATATGACTGATCTAAGCCGGTGGTTTATATGGCACAGGTAAGAGAATCATATGACTGAACTAAGCCGGCGGTTTATATGGCACAGGTAAGAGAATCATATGACTGAACTAAGCCGGCGGTTTATATGGCACAGGTAAGAGAATCATATGACTGAACTAAGCCGGCTCTTATATGGCAAATGTAAGAGATCCCTATGACTGATCTAAGCCGGCGGTTTATATGGCACATGTAAGAGAATAATATGACCGAACTAAGCCGGCGGTTTATATGGCAAATGTAAGAGATCCCTATGACTGAACTAAGCCGTGATTTATATGGTACAGATAAGAGAATCATATGACTGAACTAATCCGGCGGTTTATATGGCACAGATAAGAGAATCATATGACTGAACTAAGCCGGCGGTTTATATGGCACAGATAAGAGAATCATATGACTGAACTAAGCCGGCGGTTTATATGGCACAGGTAAGAGAATCATATGACTGAACTATGCCGGCGGTTTATATGGCACAGGTAAGAGAATCATATGACTGAACTAAGCCGGTGATTTATATGGCAGAGATAAGAGAATCATATGACTGAACTAAGCCGGTGATTTATATGGCACAGGTAAGAGAATCATATGACTGAACTAAGTCGGTGGTTTATATGGCACAGATAAGAGAATCATATGACTGAACTAAGCCGGCGGTTTATATGGCACAGGTAAGAGAATCATATGACTGAACTATGCCGGCGGTTTATATGGCACAGGTAAGAGAATCATATGACTGAACTAAGCCGGTGATTTATATGGCAGAGATAAGAGAATCATATGACTGAACTAAGCCGGTGATTTATATGGCACAGGTAAGAGAATCATATGACTGAACTAAGTCGGTGGTTTATATGGCACAGGTAAGAGAATCCTGTGACTGAACTAAGTCGGTGGTTTATATGGCACAGGTAAGAGAATCCTGTGACTGATATAAGTCGGTGGTTTATATGGCACAGGTAAGAGATCCCTATGATAAATCTAAGCCGGCTGTTTATATGGCACAGGTAAGAGACCCCTATGATAAATCTAAGCCGGCTTTTTATATGGCACAGGTAAGAGATCCCTATGATAAATCTAAGCCGGCTGTTTATATGTCACAGGTAAGAGATCCCTATGATAAATCTAAGCCGGCTGTTTAAATGGCACAGGTAAGAGATCCCTATGATAAATCTAAGCCGGCTGTTTATATGACACAGGTAAGAGATCTCTATCACTGATCTAAACCTTGGTTTACGTACATTTTCTCTTTGCGTCTAACGAAAGAGCTGGGGATTTCCTTCTCCGATCACGTTTGTATCTGTATGTTCATCTTCCTAACTTCTCCGTTGATCTCTCCTTTCCTCTCACGTTTTTATCTGGATGCTTATCTTCCTCACTTCTCCGATCATCTCTCTTCTCCGTTCACGTTTTTATCTGTATGCTTATCTTCCTCATTTCTACGTTCATCTCTCTTCTCCGTTCACGTTTTTATCTGTATGCTTATCTTCCTCATTTCTACGTTCATCTCTCTTCTCCGTTCACGTTTTTATCTGTATGCTTATCTTCCTCATTTCTACGTTCATCTCTCTTCTCCGTTCACGTTTTTATCTGTATGCTTATCTTCCTCACTTCTCCAAGCATCTCTCTAGTCCGCTGTTTTTTCCCAAGTTCTATATAATTAAAAACATATATCTGCTACTTTTCTAAGCGTACATATATGTGATTTAAAAATGCCCATATATCTGCTGGTTTAGCATGTTTCTCTATTATTTTACCACAGAAATCTTATTGACGTTCCATGAACTGTGTAATAAAGATATTACTGAAATTCATTCATGAGATAATCAGAAACAAAATATATAATGAAATTAGTGATCAATAATTTGAATTAACTGGATGAGGGAAGCCATATTATGTATGAGGATGTGAAATAAGAAGTATATAGAAGTGAAAAGGTACATTTGTGCTTGCTTTTAGGCTACACGAAGATGTTCGAAGACAGGAGTAACCAAAACTGAATACCCAAACCAGATTCACTTCGGCAGTAAAAATATCAGAAGATAAGCAATGTGTCAGTAGCAACTATTCATAGCCCTTTCACATTTTTTTTAAAAGAGGGAGAGTCACTGTGCTCTATCCTCATGCATGTGTCCATGTATGGAAATATCTTAAAGATTATGAGTAAAATGCCTGAATTAATAATTAACTTAACTAGAGTTTATAACATCCAATGTGCAGATGATTCTATGCTGATAAGAGAATATAAAGAGTATAAATTGTGTCATAGAACATTAATAACAGAAGGAAAAATGATGGAAAGAAATATTAGAAAGACAAAGATCATGCAATCAGCAGGAAAAAAAATAAACACCATGATTATAAACGTAAATGGAGAAAAACCAAAACAAGTGACACATTTCATATATTGGGACACATGACAACAGATCTATATATTTGGAACACATAATAACAGATTCATATATTTGGGATACATGATAACAGATTCATATATTTGGGATACATGATAACATATTAATATATTTCGGACACATGATAACATATTCATATATTTGGGATACATGATAACATATTAATATATTTGGGATACATGATAACAGATTCATATATTTCGGATACATGATAACAGATTCATATATTTGGGATACATGATAACACATTCATATATTTCGGATACATGATAACAGATTCATATATTTCGGATACATGATAACAGATATTTGGGATACATAATAACAGATTCATGACAGGGGGTCCATCAGGGGTGCATAATTTCACTGTATTTATTTAACTTGTATATTGGAAATATAATGAGGAATGTTAGAGAAGATGTAGACAAAGAATATTACGATGCCATAAAAATTATTGGAGATTATGAAATACTAGAGATTAGATTTATTAATGACACAGTATTAATGTTCACAACAGATGAAAAGGAATAGAAAAAATAATTATATTAGTCCATAAGAATAACGAGGAGCAAAATCTTTATCTTAATGCGAAGAAAACTAAATTGATGACAACTGACAAAAGAAATAAGGCAGCTGAAATATATATCTGTGAGGAAAAGTTGGAAGAGATGGAGAGTTTTGAATATCTTGGATCATTACTAACTATAAACGGAGATACAATGAGGGAAATTAAAAGGAGGATATCTGTCGCTCTTCAAGAAGTAACCACCTAAAGAAGCTGTGGAGAGGAACAGACAGAACTACAAAAAATAAGATTTTTATGGGCATGCATCTTTCCATTTACAACATATGCCTGTGAGATCTAGAAACTTAACAAAACAGATGAGAGACACATAAATGCCTTTAAATGTAAATGCTACAGAAGAATTCTTCAAATATCATGGGCACAAAAAAGAACAAATATGTCCATACTTATATCCTTCCCGTGCCGTTAAACGTCACACAAGCCTCGCAAGGTAGTTCGCAAATGTTTCCCATCTTCGGCGAGTCTTTCAACCTCATAAAGGGATTTTATGCCTATTAATTTGGCCTCTTTTAACAACGTTCTCTTCAGACTTTCACGCGGTCTGCCTCTTTTTCTTCGGCCTGTTGTGTTCCACTTGATAGCTTGTTTTGGGATTCTCTGATCATTTCTTCTCATCACGTGACCAACATATCTGCATCTCATTTTCCTGATCACCCATGAGATTGGTTGTTGTTCAGTCATCTGTCGTATCTCTGCCTTGTTCTTGAATTCGTTCCACTTGATGCCGAGTATTTTCCTTAGGCACTTGTTTTCAAAAGAGTATAATGTCTTGTCTATTTCTTTAGTTGTTTTCCAGCTTTCGCATGCATAAATGAGGGTGGGTATTACATTTGAACTGAATAGTCTTATCCTGGTTTTCGTGTTTATAAATTTTGAATGCCATATGTTCTCAAGATTCTTGAAGATCGATGCTGCTTTTGCAATTCTAATTCTAACTTCTTTTTCTGGTGTCACTATCCTGGTCTATGTAGCTGCCAAGGTATGCAAAATGATTCACTTCTACAATATCTGTCACTTCTTTGTGTATTTTTCCGTTTTGGTTAATGGGAAGGTTTCATTATTTTTGTTTTGTCCCTGTTAATTTCAAGTCCTATTAACAAGGACAAAACAAAAATAATGAAACTTCCCAATAATCAAAATGGAGAAATACACGTACTACAGGAACGTAATATTGAAAAAGACTGGCTAGTAAAGAAAAGTTAAATAATTTGGACACATTAAATGTCATGATAATTTAGATAAGA
Organism: Achatina immaculata; assembly: GCA_009760885.1. Classification (NCBI taxonomy): domain Eukaryota; kingdom Metazoa; phylum Mollusca; class Gastropoda; order Stylommatophora; family Achatinidae; genus Lissachatina; species Lissachatina immaculata. The sequence goes on along the minus strand of CM019702.1, from coordinate 50,305,834 downwards.
CTGTCTTGGAAGGATACATAATATGAAAATAAAGAGAGGAAGACAAAAGCGAAGATGGCTGCAAGATGTCGTTGATGATCTGCAAATGGATGCATCAGCAGCAGGCCATCTTGCTTACAGCCGAGAGGCCTACATGAGAGCTGTTAGAGAGGCAAAGTTTCGCAAGGGACATGCAAATGATTGAATAACAGATTTATATATTTGTGATACATGATAATGAATTCATATATTTGTGACACGTGATAATGAATTCATATATTTGTGACACATGATAATGAATTCATAAATTTATGACACATGATACTGAATTCATATATTTGTGACACATGATAATGAATTCATATATTTGGGACACATGATAACAGACAATGGGAAATTTGAAACGAAAATTAACCTGTGTAGAGAAATGGCCAAATGTACTTTTAACAAAATGAAAAAAGTTCTTTGTTTGAAAGCTTTTAGTCATGTAATGCAGTGTATGATCTACTTGTTTACGAAATATTAGAAGAATATTTTGGCCAAACACCGTAAGAAATAATATCTTGTTGGCAGAAATGCAGATGAAGCCAGTGACTTCAAATATTGAGGAAAGATGTTGCTGCTCTGAATGACTGGTAACTCACAACCAGAAACAGCACTGAGGTGGACACCACAGGGGAACAGAAGTAAGGGTAGACCAAAGGGGACATAGAGAAGAACAACAGAGAGGATGTTGAACAATACAGGGCTCACCGGGGAAATAATTGAAAAAAAGGCAAAAGACAGGTGGTGAGAGATAGAGAATGAGAGAGAGCAAGAGAGAGAGATGCTCTACACGACTTTGCTCTGTACAAACAAACGTAACAAAATAGAAAGAAGTAACTGAAGCCCTAGAAATTTGGATATACAGACAAATACAGCAAGTCCAAAGTGCAAAAAATAAAAAAGCACACTAAACAGCAAGCTCTATGTGCAAAAATAAAAACACAGAAAACAATAAGTTCCATGTGCAAAAATAAAAACAACTAAACAGCAAGTTCTATGTGAACAAAAAAAAAAAAATAAAAACACACACACTCTCTCTCTCTGAACCTTAAGTGCCCAGGGCACATGGGGCTTCCGCAAGGGTTTTCCACAAATGCTTGTCCTTCGCCTTTTTTTCTGCTCTTGCCCAGGTGAGCCCTCCATTGCTCAACATCCTTTCTGTTGTTCTTCTCCATGTCTCTTTTGGTCTACTCTTACTTCTGCTCCCGTGGTGTCCATCTTAGTGCTATTTTTGGTAGTGAGTTGTCAGTCATTCGGAGCACATGTCCCAACCATCGCTATCGTCTTTCCTCAATAATTGTTGTCAGTGGTTTCATCTGCATTTCTGCTAATAAGATGTTATTTCTTATGGTGTTTGGCCAAAATATTTTTCTAATTCTTCGTAAACATTTAGTCTGGAAAGAATTTAACTTGTTTTCTATTGTTTACTAAAGAGTAGTAAATCGCCTGAAATTGGAAAGAGAAACAGTAACAAAAAGCATAAGAAGTCGACAATTAAAATATTTTGCCAACATTAGTGAAAACACATTAGTGAAAACACATTAATGAAAACACATTAGTGAAAACACATTAGTGAAAACACATTAATGAAAACACACTAGTGAGAACACACTAATGAGGAAGTTTACGGATAACGAGCAACAGGACGGCAACGATGAAGACGATAACAGCAAAAGAATAATGGCGTTCAGCATGACCTGGTCGCCATGTGAAACCAACTGACAAAACTATACAGAGATCAAGAGAAATCATGCAGGATGGTACAAATGATCATACACGTTTCTAGTGGTTTTTTAACTCACAACAAAACATGTGCAGTAGTTAAATCACAGCTTTAACTAACAACGAAACATGTGCAATAGTTAAATAACTGTTTTAACTAACTAACAAAACATGTGCAATAGTTAAATAACTGCTTTAACTAACTAACAAAACATGTGCAGTAGTTGAATCACAGTTTTAACTCACAGTAAAAACATGTACAGTAGTTAAATCACAGCTTTAACTCACAACACAAAAATGTGCAGTAGTTAAATCACAGCTTTAACTCACAAAAGTACATGTGCAGTAGTTATATCATAGCTTTAACTCACAAGACAAAACTGTGCAGTAATTAAATCACAGCTTTTACTAATAACAAAAACATGTGCAGTACTTAAATCACAGCTTTAACTCACAACAATAATATGTGCAGTAGTTAAATCTCAACTTTAACTCACAACAAAAACAGGTGCAGTAGTTAAATCAAATCAGAGGCAGGCATTATGTATATCTTAGATAAACCTTTGTGTTAAAGCACAGATAAACATTTGTGTTAAAGCACAGATAAACATTTGTGTTAAAACACAGATAAATATTTGTGTTAAAGCACAGATAAATATTTGTGTTAAAACACAGATAAATATTTGTGTTAAAGCACAGATAAACATTTGTGTTAAAGCACAGATAAATATTTGTGTTAAAGCACAGATAAACATTTGTGTTAAAGCACAGATAAACATTTGTGTTTTCTAATCAACTGTAACCATAAACTTGCTGTTTTCTGCTGTGTGTGATTAAAATAAGTGAGTAGTACTTTTTACATTTGACACTGAAATTTAAGTGTATGTATATATGTACGTATGTGTATATGTGTGTATATATGTGAGTGCACTGGTAAGTGTTACGGACTAGGAAACTATGACATAAACATTCATGTCTGTAAACAAATTTGCGCACTGTAACTTTTCTTCGTAACATATTTATACATACTTCTTCTTTCAACTTTATGTTGTCAATTTTATTCTGAACAAAAGACAGGGAAGGCATTATTTGTTATTAATTTGTTTTTGTTATTGTCTTGTCTCTCACTTTCACAAACTATTCTATTTTCTGAACAATTCCTGGTTAATCCTAATTTTAAGACTGTTATGTGCAAGTAAAAAATATTTAATATTAAGACTGTTATGTGCAAGTAAAAAATATTTAGTCTTAAGACTATTATGTACAAGTAAAAAATATTTAATCTTAAGACTACATGTAAAATATTTCATTTTAAGACTGTTATGTACATGCACTTAGGAACAATTATAGCAGGTGATGGGAAGTGTCACAATGAAATAAAAAGCAGACGTGCTAAGGCCAAGTCAGCATTCCAGAAAATGAGACACATCTTGTACAACAGATCCATATCAATGGAAACAAGATTCCGAATACTTAAATGTTACATCGAGCCAATTCTGTTTTATGGATGTGAATCATGGTCTATTAATAAGAGAGTATAGCGAAAAATTGAGGCCATGGAAAAGCAGTTCATAAGAAGGATGTTGAAGGTACCATAGATAGCCAAGAAAACCAACGAAGAAGTCTTAAGAGAGGCTGGAGTTAAAAAGCAAATTACAAAAAAAGATCAGACTAGCGAGATTTGTAGGACATTTTCTGGCAAGAGAAAAATTGGAACGCATTGTGGCAACTGGAAAAATTGAGGGAAGAAGAGACAGAGGAAGACAGAGAGAGAAGTTACTGGATGGGCTGACAGTGTGTCTAGTAAGAATTACCTAAGAGATTGAGGTTAACTGGATCCTTAAAACTTTGTACTGAATTAACTAAGAGACTGAGGTTAACTGGATCCTTAAAACTTTGTACTGAATTACCTAAGAGACTGAGGTTAACTGGATCCTTAAAACCTTGTTTGACAAAGCACATGATGTTGATGATGTTCGTTTTAACACCAAAAACACCAATAATCAGGCACAGACCAGCAAACATTATCCACTGAAAGTAATGCACTACTTTATCGTTGACTACGTTATTTACTATAACGAATTCAGTTATGTTTGACATACTGGTTCGTAATTAGAAATAAGGAAACATATATTCTATATGTAGTTTGTTTCCTCGGCAATTGTATCAACTTTTAGAATTACAAATGTCTAGAATCATGAGATGTTATCTGGTTTAGTATTAAGAGATGTTATCTGGTCTAGCATTATGAGATGTTATTTCGAGACAAGACATTATTGAAACTCTGTTTAAGCGACAAAGTTAGTAATTGTCCTGAACAGTTCTACTACCACAAATACAGGCTGTGTGCAAATATTACTGTACTTAATTATATGATCACGTCAAGAATCAGATTATATTTCTGAATGTTATATTTTATCGCAATCCGTCACGTGGCTGTTTGGTATTATTATCTGTAGTGGCACAAAGGGAAATCCATCAATACTTTAACATAAATGACAAATTTTAAGTGCTATAATCAATGTTTCTCTATTCTAAGTTAATGATTATAAAGTTATAAAGTAAATTCTTCCTGAAAATGCCATCTTAATTAACTCAGCTTACGTCGTTTTTGTCATATGTGACAATGATTAATTTGTATGCACTGTGATTTATTTATTTTTCAGAGAATTGTTTTAAATGTACGTTTCACAATTTAAATGTAGGTTTCAGAATATTTACATCCTGCTAAAATGTTATGATAAATTTGCAAAATTAAACTTTAAGTGATTACATTATATCAGTGTTATGGTATCGTTGTGTAGTGTTTTACATTAGTACAGGGCGTTCCATAAGTAACTGTGCACTAACCCAGTATCGATTCCCGTACCATTGTGATACGGGAGTTGACTGATAAATTCGCGGCCTAAGGTACAAATACTTGGAACACACAGTTAATATTAGGTGCATTTGTAGATCAGGTTAATGTAAGATTAAACACCAAGTTTCAAGAAATTAAATGCAATAAACTATTTTAAAGGTTACTGAAGTGGTAAGGGGTGGCAGAAATTGAGAAAATGGATAATATTTCTCATTGAGCAACCTCTGCATCAAGGGCTTATCACTGAAGGAGCTCTATGAGGATATGGTGGAGACCATTGGGGAGAGTGCCCCTTCCTACAGCATAGTGAAGAAATGGCAGCTCAATTTAAACATGAAAGGGAGAGTCTGGAAGATGATCCCTGTCCAGGAAGACCAAGAACGGTAACCACCGATGAAACCACTGGCAGAATCCATGACATGATAATGGAGGATCGACGACTAACTGAGTGGTACATTGCTACTGAGTTGGGCATCTCCCAGGAATGTGTTCATGCCATTATTCAGAATGATCTTCAAATGACAAAGGTCTCTGCTTGATGGCTCTCGAAACTTCTTGGAGCTGATCACAAACGACAGCGTCTCAACATGTCAAGAGACAATCTTGGCCATTTTTATGCAGATCCTGAAAAGTTTCTTCAGCAATTTGTGACTATGGATGAGACTTGGGTTCATCATTTTCAACCAGAAACCAAAGAACAGTCAAAGCAGTGGAAACATCATGGATCCCCACCTCCAAAGAAAGCAAGGGTGGTTCTGTCTGCAGGCAAAGTGATGGCTTCCATCTTTTGGGATTCAGAAAGTGTGCTATTGGTAGACTATCTTCAAAAGGGCAGAACGGTCACCAGGGCCTATTACGCTAATCTTGTGAAGCAACTGCGGGTCAAACTGAAGGAAAAGCGTCGATGGAAATTAACGAGAGGGGTCATCTTTCATCAAGACAATGCTCCAGTTCACAAGTCGGCGGTGGCAATGGCTGCCATTCGTGAATGTGGCTTCCAGCTTCTTGAACATCCTCCTTATTCCCCAGATATGGCCCCTTCGGACTATTACCTGTTTACCAAACTCAAAAAGGAGCTCAGTGGTCATAAATTTGCTTCAGATGATGACGTTATTCATGTTGTAGACCACTTTCTACTGACTTTTACAAAGAAGGGATGCGTATGCTCCAGGATCGCCGGACTAAGTGTATAAACTTGCAAGGGGACTCATTCATTCATTCATTCATTTATTCATTTGCATATCCCTTGCGGAACTTTGCCTTCCAAACAGCACTCCTGTAGGCCTCTCGGTTGTGAGCAAGATGGCCCTACTGCTGATGCATTCACTTGCAGATCATCAACGATGTCTTGCAGCCATCTTCGTTTTGGTCTTCCTCTCTTTCTTTTTCCCCATTATGTATCCTTCCAATACGGTCTTCTCTAAATTATCATGACGTTTAATGTGTCCAAAATCTTTACGTTTTCTCTATTTAATCCTCTTTACTAGCCAACCTTCTTCAATATTAAGCTCTTGTAGTATAGATATATTTGTTCTTTTTTTTAGTATAGATATATTTGTTCTTTTTTGTGTCCACGATATTTGGAGAACTCTTTTGTAGCATTTACATTCAAAGGCATTTATGTGTTTCTCAGCTGTTTTATTAAGTGTCCAGGTCTCACAGGCATATGTTGCGATAGGTTAGATGCATGCCCTTAAAAATCTTATTTTTGTGGTTCTGTCTGCTCTTCTCCACAGATTCTTTATTTGTTTTACTTTCTGAAGAGCGATGGATGTCCTTTTAATTTCCCTCATTGTATCTCCATTATTAGTTAGTAGTGATCCAAGATATTCAAAACTCTCCACTTCTTCTAGTTTTTCCTCATTGATACATATTTCAGCTGCCTTGTTTGTTTTGTCAGTTGTCATCACTTTAGTTTTCTTTGCATTAAGATAGAAGCAAGGGGACTATGTTGAGAAATAACCCAAAAAATGTGTCCACATATTATCCGTTGTACCTTATGCCGCTAACTTATTAATCACCCCTTTATCTTAATGTCAGCCATATCTAGCTACCTGCATATGTTAGTGCGTTGAATCTACTGTTGTAATACATTCACTGTATTCAGTCTGTCTTTATGTATTTAGTTGTTATGCAGCTAAACAGTTAGTTAAGCTCATGACCTGTGAATTGTTTAAATCAGCTTATTCACTACGGTCTTTTTCACTAGAGGAGCGTATTTTTCTAGTTGAGCACGCATTTCAAGAAGGCAGTGCATACACTATTTAGTGCGGGAGCAATGTGTTGAAAACTTCCCAGGAACACCCGTACCTCATTGCAGTGCGGTTTATAAAGTTATTGAGAAATTTCGTGAAACAGGCTCAGTGTGAGACGCACACCTTAGTGGGAGACCATCTAGACTTAACGAGGAGAAGTTATCAGACATTTCTGACTCTCTGCTTCGGAGTCCATCAAATGCTTTGCGTAAGTTGGCACAACAGAAAAGTACCGGGATTGCAACAACGCATAGATCGGCCAGAGAAAATTTGAAACTCTTCCCACATAAAGTAACTGCAAAGTTTCTGCCGGCGGATCTCCACCACTTCATCGGCCCGCTTCAGGAAGACGAAACCACCTACTCATGGTTTCAGCAAGATGGCGCTACTGCGCATACAGCTAAAAATTCCTTGAAACTTCTGGACGAAATTTTCGGAGATCGTATCATCTCTAAAAACGTATGGCCTCCTCGCTCACCGGAACTAAATCCACCAGACTTTTATCTGTAGGGAGCAGCTAAGTCTGAAGTTTATCGAAATTGCCCATGCACGCAGAATGAATTAAAAACTGCAATAACTGCCTACATAAGAAACATTTCACAAAAAGAACAAAGAAACGTGTTTGCGAATAAAATTAAACGTCTTCAAGCTTGCATAGACGCACAAGGGCATCGCTTTCAACAATTGTTATAAGTTACGTGTCTGACATCGCTTTCAACATTTGATATAAGGTATGTAACTGATTAGCTTATAATACGTAACATTTTTTCTTAAAATCAGCACGTGCCATCGGCGAATCCAGCCACGGCAGGTAGATGCGGCTAGACACGGCAGATATTAAGATATCACTACGATACTGGAAGGAAAACCGGCTAGTGTAGTCGTTAGAGCAATCGTCTAGCAACCGAGGTCGAGGGTTCGAATACCCAGATGAGCGGGATTTTTTTCCGACCAATACGGCCCCGAGGTCGACCGAGCCTCGTAAAATGGGTGCCAGAGAAAATCTGGGAAGGAAAGCCAGCGAGGAAAAGAACTGGCCACCCTACCTCATATGCTGATGGCCCAGCATAATGAGGTCTCTAACGCTTCATCCCCTACCCTCATTTATGCATGCGAAAGCTGGAAAACAACTAAAGAAATAGACAAGAAATTAGAGTCTTTTGGAAACAAATGCCTAAGGAAAATACTCGGCATCAAGTGGAAAGAATTCAAGAACAATGCAGAGATAAGACAGATGACTGAACAACAACCAGTCTCATGTGTGATCAGGAAAATGAGATGAACTTGTTGGTCACGTGATGAGAAGAAACAGTCAGAGAATACCAAAACAAGCTATGAAGTGGAACACAACAAGCCAAAGAAAAAGAGGCAGACCGCGTGAAACTCTGAAGAGGACATTGTTAAGAGAGCCCAAATTAATAGGCATAAAATCCCCTAATGAGATTGTAAGGCTCGCCGAAGACGGGAAAAATTGGCGAACTACTTTGCGAGCCCTATGTGACGTTTAACGGCAAGGGAAGGATATAAGCTATAAGATAAGATAAGTGTAAAGCTGCGTTTGAGATTTTCTCCCCTTATTGATATTTTCTAACCTATGTAAACACACTCCTCTGATAATTCCTATCTGCACCCTAACTTGATAATTTCTACCTGTACCCTCCCCATATAATTCCAACCTGCATCTTACATGATAAGTTCTAACTGCACCCTCATTCATTTATTCATTTGCATGTCCCTTGCGGAACTTTGCCTCCCTAACAGCACTCCTGTAGGCCTCTCGGTTGTAAGCAAGATGGCCTGCTGCTGATGCATCCATTTGCAGATCATCAACGATGTCTTGCAGCCATCTTCGCCTTGGTCTTCCTCTCTTTCTTTTTCCCATTATGTACCCTTCCAAGTCGGTCTTCTCTAGATTATCATGACGTTTAATGTGTCCAAAATATTTACGTTTCCTCTGTTTAATCCTCTTTACTAGCCAGCCTTCTTCAATATTAAGTTCTTGTAGTATGGATTATTTTTTTTCTTTTTGTGTTTATGGTATTTGAAGAACTCTTCTGTAGCATTTACATTCAAAGGCATTTATGTTTCTCATCTGTTTTGTAAAGTGACCATGTCTCACAGGCATATGTTGCACCCTAACGTGATAATTTCTACCTAGATAAATAATTACTACCTAATCCTATAAATGTGTAAACCAGGTACTAAGTGCTCCATTTAGTTTATTTTTTTATTCCTACTTTTTACACACCATCATTTGAATTTATATTTTATCTTCTCTCTCTGTTTCTTCGTCCTGTATGTTTTTGTGTGATTAAAACTCACGCCGAAACGTCACAGTTTTGTACTCTTTAAGTAATAAAGATATTCCTACTTTTTCTCTAGTTTATACAATTTGCAATCACAGTTTACTGCAGTGGCTTCGTGCATAGTTATATACTTAGTTTTATATACTTATACACTAATTATTTGTGTATATACTTAGTTTTATATTCTTATACACTAATTATTCGAGTATAGTTATATACGTATTCTTATATGCTTATACACTAATTATTCGTGTATAATTATATCATCATCACCATAATAATAATAATCAGGAGCCGTCCCGACTGGGGTTGGCTATTATGCTTCTCCAGAGTACACGATCCTTCATGCAGGCCATCAGTTCAGTTGGTGATCTCTCACACCATCCCGTCAGACTGTCCAGTATCATTTCTCTTGGTCTTCCTCTTGATCTTCTTCCTTCTATTTTTTCTGTTGTTATAATATTTTCAATGCCCCCTCTTCTCATTGCATGTCCTATGAAAGTACATTGTCTCTCTCTTATCTTTTTGACAAGAATTTTTGTCTCTCCAGCTCTTCTCTGACATTCTTCATTAGTTATTTTTGCTGTCCAGGGGATTCGCAACATTCTTCTAAATAAACCACCTTTCTGTTCACTTTCTTTGGCGACTTTATCCAAGAGATTTTGAAGGTCTTGTTTGTTCTCAGCTATTAGTACTGTGTCATCAGAATATCGAAGGTTGTTAATATTGTATCCTCCAATTTTTATGCCTGGTTCTGTGATGATCGTTCTTAGAATATTCTCGATATGCAGAGAAAAAAAGGTCTGGAGATAATACACATCCTTGTCGCACCCCTAGGTTGATATTTTCAAGTTCTATTTTCAACTCGAATTGCTGCTTCTTGCTACCAGTATAGATGTTTTACAATCCTCAGGTTTTTGCCGTCTATACTGATGTCTTCAAGCATTTTATTAATTTCATTATGTTTCACCTTGTCGAATGCCTTGGTGTAATCAATGAAGCATAAGTAGAGAGCTTTCTGTACTTCTAAAGCTCTTTCTGTTAGTGTTCGTAAAGCATAAGTGGCATTGTATGTTCCTTTCTTTCAACAAATCCAAACTGTTCATCTACTATTTCCATTTTTATCTTTTTCCTTGTTCTTCTCATAATGATTCTCAGAAGCAGCTTCGTTTATGTGACATGAGAGGCTGATAGTCCGGTGGTCATCACATTCCTCTGCATCTGGTTTCTTTGGTAGTGTTATAAACGTGGATTTAATTAGGTCACTGGGAATATAACCACTGTTGTAAATGTCATTCAGTAACTTGGTTATTATTTTTATTCCTGTCTCCTCTAGTGCCTCTATTTCTTCTATTGTTATATTATCAGGCCCAGTCGCTTTTCCTTTCTTCATGTGTTTGATGGCATCTATGATTTCATCTTTAAGTAGTGGTAGTCCATCACAGTTTTCAGTATCTGGTGTTAATTCTGGTCTTTATCCTCCATATAGCTCACCGATATACTCTGTCCACCTGTCCACAATGTCTTCTTTTTCCATTAACATTTTACCTTCTTTTGATTTCAGGCATTCTGTGGTATATTTTGTTTTCCTGCCTGTGAGTTCACTAATTCGTTTGTGCATGTTTTTGCTGTCTTTATTATGAGAGTCCTCTATCTGTCTGCACTGTTCATTTAACCATACTTCCTTTGCTTCTCTGCATTTGCGTCTTATTTCTTTATTTATCTGGCTATATTTTTCTTGGTTATTTTTACTCCTGCTCTTGTCCATCAGTCCTAAGATGTCGTCTGTCATCCATTTATTTTCAGTGGCTTCTTTTTTTCGGTGGTATTATATGGAGACAGCACAGAGGACATCAACAGCAGACTTACTAGAGCAAACCAGGCTTTTGCAATGCTACAGAATATATGGAAATCAAATAAACTAAGCATAAATATGAAAATCAGGATATTTAAGAGTAATGTTCTAAGTGTACTACTCTATGGAAGTGAATGCTGGAAAATCACCAAAACCATAGAAAACAAGTTGAATTCTTTCCAGACTAAATGTTTACGTAGAATTAAAAAAATATTTTGGCCAAACACCATAAGAAATAACATCTTATTGGCAGAAATGCAGATGAAACCATTCCTTTGCTTGTCCCTTGCGGAACTTTGCCTCCCAAACAGCACTCCTGAAGGCCTCTCGGTTGTGAGCAAGATGGCCTGCTGCTGCTGCATCCATTTCCAGATCGTCAACGATGTCTTGCAGCCATCTTCGTTTCGGTCTTCCTCTTTTTCTTTTTCCCATTATGTATCCTTCCAATACGGTCTTCTCTAAAGTATCATGACGTTTAATGTGGCCAAAATATTTAAGTTTTCTCTCTTTAATCCTCTTTACTAGCCAGCCTTCTTCAATATTAAGCTCTTGTAGTATAGATATATTTGTTCTTTTTTGTGTCCACGATATTTGGAGAACTCTTCTATAGCATTTACATTCAAAGGCATTTATGTGCTTCTCAGCACAAAATGAAACCACTGACAACAATTATTGAGGAAAGACGCTGGCGATGGTTGGGACATGTGCTCCGAATGACTGACAACTCACTACCAAAAATAGCACTAAGATGGACACCACAGGGGAGCAGAAGTAAGGGTAGACCAAAAGAGACATGGAGAAGAACAACAGAAAGGATGTTGAGCAATAGAGGACTCACCTGGGCAAGAGCAGAAAAAAAGGCGAGACAGGCATTTGTGGAAAACCCTTGCGGAAGCCCCATGTGCCCTGGGCACTTAAGGTTCAGAGAGAGAGAGATTATATGGTCTTGTCCTATTCACCAGTTTCACATTTTCTCCCTGCAGATGTTTATATTCTTCATTCATTATCTCTCCGCGTCCCCTTTTCCCTCCCCCCCCCCCCGTCACCTCTTCTAGCGGCTATCATCTTTCTATTGCCTTTCCCCCACCCCTTTCTATCACTTGTTTTCCTCCTCTCTCTCCACCTCTTCTTTACATTTGGCTATATCGGGTATCTTTTATTGTGGTCCGCTTGGTCCTTCCTTCTAATACACACATTTCTCTGTTTTCTACTTCTGGAGGAGGCCACATTAAGATAAGTTCTTCGTTTTCTTGTTTGGTTTTTTTTGTGCCTCGTTGTGCATGTAATCCTCGAAAAAGGCTCACGCCGAAGTATCGGATGTTGTATGTTTCTCATGTATACATTCTCATACTTTCTATTTGTTTTTTCTCACTCTACTCACCCCCCCCCCTCACTTTGTAAAACTGCACCATACACCTCTATCTACCTTTTTTTTATTTAAACCAGTTTTACTGCAGACGCCATCCCTTTTATCTGTCATAAACTCTAACTAAACAACTGCAATTACGCACCCACACTCCCAATGTACAACATGTACTTCTACTAACTACTGTACTAACCAAACTACACACCACTTCCTGTGGAAACAATTATCGATTAGTGACGTAGACTAACAGGGCCAGACAATGCAGTAATAAAACTAGGTCAGGTTACGCTGACTCACCAAACTCAAGCTTAGAAGGCTTGTCAATAACTATGCACGCAGTAAGCGTGTAGAACAACTGAAAAGCCATGATCTGAAAGAGGGGCTAGTAGGCGTCACTAAAAAATAGTTAACTGTCAGACTTCAATAAAAGACTGGAATGAAGACCGAATCTTTAAAAGAGTGTGTTTCTGCTTAAACTATTATTTTCTTGTTACTTACTCCTCTTGTTGTTATTTTACAAATACTTTGATTTTAAGCCAAGTTTGCAAAATCTGTGCTTTAACTAATCGCACGGCAACACAGCAAGAACACCAGGGTCTCCACAATACTACAACTAAACACCAAGTAATAACTGTACTACATTGAAACATGCAGTCAATCAACTTCAACAACATATAACATTCCATGAGAAACTAATCAAAGCTACTGACTTTTTACATTCAGTAGCTTTCATTGAGGATGATATATTACTAAATGTGCTAGCACGGCATCAACTAAAGGCGCATGCTTTGTGGCAGTACACAGAGTCAGAGATACTGACTTTTTGTGGACTTTAATTGTATTAGAAAGACTTACATGTTGTTGTTGCCTGTAAGAGTTGGTAACACCACTTTAACAAAAAGGCAAACGTGTCACTATAGTATACCCCGAGTGACACAACAACAATGCCAGGTTTGCAACTGCCACAACAAAAACAACAGTGTCACGTAATGAAAACTTGTACAGAACTCCCACTCAGTCAACAAGACTGACGGAAGAAGTTCCAACCACTCAAGAACTCCAGCTAAATTTAACTTTGACAAGTTTTATTGACGGAGAAAATGAGCTTTTAACTGATGAGTGATGTGATGGAGCCAAAATGGCTTGAAAATTGCTGCCACAAGGCAGAGACCAGAAAAACATACAATAGAACTTCCCGGGCATGGAGTCAATGCCATGGGGAAATGAATTTTAACAACCGAGCATTATGAATTATTACTATCATGAATGTAAAAAAAAAAACACTTCTACTTACAATATTACAGAATTCAAACAATGTACACATCTTACAAAAGATGAATCACCACATCACATTTTAAGTCCTAACCAGGACAGTGCTACAAAACTATCTACATTCTACACTAGGCAAAAGTTTGCCCTAAAAATGACAAATGTTACTGCAACAAAACTAAGGCATGCTTAAAACTCACTAGCAACTTCTATTTAAAAAATGACTTCTTGATCTAATCTCATTTCTGTCTCATAATCATAATTCGCGGCAGGCTCTGCCTCTTTTATATGACTAGAAATGTTCCAGCCCCGGTCTAGAAACTTCTGTCTCAATAAGTCTCGCCTTCACGTGACGTCTGACTCTAGTGAAATTGTCTGTCTACTGACCTTGGGTCAAACATTTCCAAATTTAACTTTGTTACTAAATGTAACTAGTCTAGGCAGACGTCTCACCAAATATATTAATAATTCTTTATGAAATTAACATGCCAAAACTTATCTTGAGTAAACAAAAATATTTCAAGGCTTAAATGTCCTGTTACTCCTTTCGTCTGGCCATGTCGACCCAGATATTACACTTTTTGACACTTCACGACTTTCCTAACCATCACGTGAGATCTACCAGACGTCAAGGCCAAGTGGGCTGAGTACATCTATATTTGTTTCATTATGTAAAGAGGTGAATCAAAGCGGGACTTAACTCTACTAACTCAACTATCTATTAGATTTACTTCCCTTGACCTCATCTAAGGGCTTTAAAAACTAAGTCTAAGAACTAAATCTATTTTTGATTAGGTCCCTTCGGTACTAACATTTTCTATACTTACAAATGCAGTATTTAAAAATACTACCACACTGAATACCACATTTATTAATGGGTAAAATGATAGATGATATTATGGTGCTGGAAACGTAGCCCATCAGTCTGGAAAGACAAAGACAACAACAATTCCCGGCGTGAAATATTCATCGTCATTGGGGGGGGGGGGGGGGGGGGGGGGGAACCTTACAATTTACCTGCAACAAAAAAGGATATAATTACAAAGACTCCAATAGAAAAAGTTCCTCTAACAACAAACTCATAAAAACTATCTCAGAACTAACCACTTCATCTTAACCTAAACTGCCTCTACCAAAAACTGTTACTACCGAAAAACTCTATCCAAAACAAGACATTCTTCTACCCAAAACATAGTAATGTTCTCCAAAACAAGCAAGGCTCTCTTTTCCAAAACATATTAAGGCTGGCCCTCGAACCTGATCCTGAGTGGTATTTATACCATAACTTTACCCACTCTGTTTTCATGTGGCAGGCTTATCTCAAGACCCTTGCCTACACTCTGTTTTCATGTCGCAGGCTTATCTCAAGACCCTTGCCTACACTCTGTTTTCATGTCGCAGGCTTATCTCAAGACCCTTGCCTACACTCTGTTTTCATGTCGCAGGCTTATCTCAAGATCCTTGCCTACACTCTGTTTTCATGTCGCAGGCTTATCTCAAGACCCTTGCCTACACTCTGTTTTCATGTCGCAGGCTTATCTCAAGACCCTTGCCTACACCCTCAACTAAGTTACCTTTCAACCAAGAGTATTCACTCTATTAATTGTTTCCTGAGTACTAATACTGCTTATCTCCCATCTATTTGGAGAATACTATTATACCATCACGGCATTATGAAACTCATTGCAGATCACGTGCATCTTTTTAACAAGTTGTTTATTGTAACTATTATTTTTGATACGTGTATAATTTATCTCTAAAACTATTTCATGTATTGAAGTTTGACAATAAAAAGCATTTTAAAAAATAGATTAAAAAAAACAGTATGCTATCTTGAACTTTTTCAGAGCAGTTTATATGTGCGTGTGTATGTTACAGAATTACATTCAAAGATAGATAATTAAGAAGTTATTTGTGAAAGATTTACCAATAGAGTTGTGGTCCGTGGCTGTTTATATGTAGAATCTTCTAGATCATTAACATCATCATCTCCTGCCGTCTCTCTATGGAAGGTTGGCTGCAATGAATCCCGCCCTGCTTGGTTTCTGATCTTCTTGGAACACTCGGCCAAGTGTGTCGCTGTCCATCTCTTGATGTTGTCCATCCATCTATGTCGCTGCCGTCCTCTTGTTCTTTCCGCATCGGTCTTGCCTTCAAGATAAGCGGTTCCCAATTAACACAAGTACGCGGACCCCTGATGTTTCAAAATTCAGGCCAAGGACGCCCAAACTTTGGAGAAATTCGTATCTGTATGGTAATTATGTGCTTTAAAAGCAACAGAATTTTATTTTTCAAAAAATGTGAGCAACTTTTAACGAGTAAACGCTACACTACATTAAAAACACACTACAAACTTAGTGAATTTTCAAAACTATATTATAACGAAATTATAATGTAGTTAATAAAAACAGACACACATTAGCATTCCTACTATTTCTGACAAATGAACAGAACATGAAATGTGTGACAGCTAACTAATCTAAATATTGTGAGATAAATCATTCATCTTTTTATTCCGAACAATGGCTTCCACATTGTGAAAAAAAACTTTCCTTCACAGCGAACTAACCGAAACATCAGTTCTTAAACATTTCACGATGAAAATTCATCAAAAAGGACCTTGAGATTTTGTCACGGATCGTCACAGCAGGTTCAACGGAGCTCCGAGGTCCAACAGTTTGGAACAGTTCTAGATCATGTGTCTCTCCTTTCTCTTGCCAAGTATATCACGAGCTTTGTCTGGGAGAGAAAATCTTGAGTCAGATGGAGTCTGAGACTCGTGTGAGGATGTTTCTTGTTAGGTTTCGTAATTTTCTTAGACAAGGTTACTGTGGTTGAGACAGAATGTGTCTTGTATGAACTGAATTCTTACAGGGAACTACCACCTCAGTTCTGGTATGCCTACCTGGAATTATATTCTGTGTGTTATAACCAGTAATTTGACTCGCCACATACGATTTTCGTCTTCACATGTCCTGGATTCCATCATCATCTTGTTGCGTGTTCATTAAACATTGAATTGCTGGTTATAGATATTATTCAATAATAGAGCTGATATTCATTGTTCTAGGACTTACCTGGGTGTAAATTGTTCTGTTGTGTATATCGTTAAAACGTGTTGAGTACTGTACCTGTACCTTGTGTAAGACTTACTGTTAAAGTGGTGCCATTGTGTACACTTAAATATATATGTATGCTTATAGTAACACATCTGTCACTTGTGTGTATATAACGTACTTATAGTCAAAATTTTGTCATTTGTGTGTATATGTGCTATGACAGTATTTTGTCAAAGTATTTAACCCTTGAGATAACTCTAAATTATTGTGTTAGAGTTAGGCCTATGTTTGTTTTCTGTGTCAGAGTTCGTGATTTTCAAGTCATTCGTTGCACGTGGAAAGTAAGTTTTGTGTTCTGGGTCTGAGACGAAAGTTTCAGCTCAAAGAGGAAAAGAGTTTTGACTGCTGAGTGAGAAGATAATGTAGTCCCGTCTGAGTTGAGAAATCTAGTCGTGTTAAGTATGTGATAGTTGTTAGCTTGAATTCTTATGGCGCTATCTTAGTAACTTGGCTAGATAGCAGCCCGGAATTATGTGTGTTGGTGTATTCATGTTTCGGAGAAATCGTTTTCATATATTTTCGTCGTCGTTCGTCACCATCATCATCACCATCATCATCACGTTCACGCAATAAATCAGATGTGAGTGCCAAGGTAATGCAGTCTTAATAGAGACATCCAATGTGTCAGTATGTGATCGGCCTGAGTGTCCTGTAAAGAGCATATCATTGCTGTGAGTGTTTCGTCGTCTTCTGTCTGTACAGTCATACTGTAGTCAGCAAAACAGACAACCAGTAGCATACAGAAGCCGTATAATATAAATCAACAAGAAGATTATACAATAAGTCAACTAGAAGATTAAACAAAACTACTTTAATTCAAAACTGAATTACTTCAGCTAAGCTGCGACATCATCCCTGTCCACTGCCTTATAGTTTACTTGTTTCTGGAGACTATAGTGATTTATAGTTTACTTGTTTCTGGAGACTATAGTGATTTATAGTTTACTTGTTTCTGGAGACTATAGTGATTTATAGTTTACTTATTTCTGGAGACTATAGTGGTTTATAGTTTACTTGTTTCTGGAGACTATAGTGGTTTATAGTTTACTTGTTTCTGGAGACTATAGTGATTTATAGTTTACTTGTTTCTGGAGACTATAGTGGTTTATAGTTTACTTGTTTCTGGAGACTATAGTGATTTATAGTTTACTTATTTCTGGAGACTATAGTGATTTATAGTTTACTTGTTTCTGGAGACTATAGTGGTTTATAGTTTACTTATTTCTGGAGACTATAGTGATTTATAGTTTACTTGTTTCTGGAGACTATAGTGGTTTATAGTTTATTTGTTTCTGGAGACTACAGTGATTTATAGTTTACGTGTTTCTGGAGACTATAGTGGTTACAAGTTGTAAATGTTTTTATGGGAAAAATATCTGTTTTACCACTATACGTGTCATAGCTCTGAAAATCGGTAATTTATTTCTGGATGTCGTGTCTCTGACATTCATGACTAGTGAAAAGAAGAAAATCATTTCATTCTTGTCAGTGTTCAGAACAACCCACCTGGGGTAGATATAAATATATTACTTGTGTTACAATAACTGCATGAAATTTTTTTCAAAAGAGAAAGTGTTCTTTTCAGGAAAGACATTGACAATACATGATCTTTGACAAAACGAGGGAGAAAAGACAATGAAGCAGAATGTAAAGTAGGTAAGTGTTATATTCCCATTGCGCAAGGCGGAATAGTAGACAATAAAAGACCACGTGATGAGAGAAAAGCATAGGTTAAATATGTGTTCTGCAAACGCTTCTAACAAACCGGACAATTATTTTGTGCCTACATCTCTTGAACAGGAAACATCAGCACAAGCGGGGGAACTGACAACCTGCTATCACGCAATTAAGCATCATATGTCCTTCATTTCAATGGACTACACTACCAAGTTAAGCTCTAATATTTTTAACGATTCCAAAACGTCAAAACCATATGGCACTTATATCTTATATCTTATATCCTTCCCGTGCCGTTAGACGTCACATAGGGCTCGCAAAGTAGTTCGCCAATTTTTCCTGTCTTCGGCGAGTCTTTCAACCTCATCAAAGGATTTTATGCCTGTTAACTTGGCCTCTCTTAATAATGTTCTCTTCAGAGTTTCCCGCGGTCTGCCCCTTTTTCTTCGGCCTGTTGTGTTCCACTTGATAGCTTGTTTTGGGATTCTCTGCTCATTTCTTCTCATCAAGTGGCCAACATATGTCCATCTCCTTTTCCTGATCACCCGTGAGACTGGTTGTTGTTCAGTCATCTGTCTTATCTCTGCATTGTTCTTGAATTCATTCCACTTGATGCCGAGTATTTTCCTTAGGCATTTGTTTTCAAAACAGTCTAATTTCTTGTCTATTTCTTTAGTTGTTTTCCAGCTTTCGCATGCATAAATGAGGGTGGATATTACATTTGAATTGAATAGTCTTAACTTGGTTTTTGTGCTTATAACTTTTGAATTCCATATGTTCTCAAGATTCTTGAAGATTGATGCTGCTTTTGCAATTCTGATCCTAACTTCCTTTCTAGTGTCACCATCCTGGTCTATGTAGCTGCCAAGGTATGCAAATTGATTGACTTCTTCAATATCTGTCCCTTCTATGTGTATTTTTCCATTTTGATTGATGGGAATTTTCATTATTTTGTTTTGTCCTTGTTAATTTCAAGTCCTATTTTGCTAGCCAGTGAAGATAGGCTATCTGTTTTTTCTTGCATGGAATTCACATTATTACTGATAAGAGTTATGTCATCAGCAAAATCAAGATCTTCTAGTTGGGTCCCATGTACCCAGTCAATACCTGTGTTACCTGTGCAGCATTTTTTCATTATGAAGTCTATTGTAATCCCAAAAAGTAAAGGAGACAGTATACATCCTTGTTTCACGCCTGTTTCAATCTGGAACCATTCATTCATCCCTTCTTCTGTCTTGACTGCACAACCATATCCATTGTATAAGTCCTTAATGATGTTGACAATTTTAGATGGTATTCCATATAGACATAAAATTCTCCATAATGAATCTCTGTGTATGCTATCAAATGGCTTTTTTAAAATCTATGAAGTTCAGTATTAATGGTTTCTGCTTTTCAATATGTTCTTCAAGTATTATTCTGAGAGTAAAGATCTGGTCGAGACAGCTTCTCCCTTTTCGAAATCCTGCTTGTTCTTCTCTCATTGCAGTATCCACTATATCTTTGAGTCTATTCAAAATGACCTTGCAAAATACTTTTGACACAACTGATATTAAGGTTACTCCTCTCCAGTTGTTACAGTCACTAAGGTTGCCCTTTTTTGGTATTTTCACAATGATTCCCTTCTTCCAATTAGAAGGGACCTTTTCTTCTTTCCAAATCTTGTTAAACATTCTCTGTAGTTGTCTCATGTTGTCACTATTGATAGCTTTTAGCATCTCGGCTGTTATTTCATCTTCACCTGCAGCTTTGTTGTTAGCCATTAAATTCACTGCTGTTTCAATTTCATGCAATTCAATTTCATCTAGATTGACATTTAGTTGTGGGGCTGGTAAGTCAGTTTCAAGGTTTAACAATTCTTTTGGGTGTGGTCGATTGAGTATTTCTTGGAAGTGTTCAGCCCATCTTTGCTTTTGGTCTTTATTTGATGTTAATAGTGTTCCAGTTTTGCTAAGGATTGGTCTTTCTTTAGATGTAATAGTACCTGTTAGCCTCTTTTGTATGTTATATAAAGTTTTGCTGTCTCCTGTTTTTGCTGCTTTTTCTGCCTCTTACGCCATATTGTCTATGTATTCTCTTTATCCCTTCTAGCTGAACTTTTTACTTTCTTGTCTATGTCTTTGTATTTTGCTTTTGCCGAATCTCTTTCATGATCTGCTTTTGCATTCAACATGTTTAATTTGACTGCTCGTCTTTCATGTATATACTTCCATGTTTTATCTGATATCCATGCTTTTCTATTTGGTTTTTCCAGTCCAGCGCTTACTTTTGCTGCTGTGATTATGGCTGTGCTGTAAGAATTCCATAACTCATCTATACCTATCTCCTCAACTTCACTGGGTGTTTTGGAATGATTGGCAAGTTCCTGATTGAAATTAATGTTAGTATTTTCTTCTTGTAGGCTGTGGCTGTTTATCTTTCTGTGTACTGATTTCTTGTGTTGACTTTTCAATTTTAGTTTTATTTTCCCTATGCACAGGTTGTGATCACTGTTGACATCTGCACCCCTATAAGCCCTTACATCCATGAGAGATGTTCTGTATTGCTTTCTAATACAAAAATGGTCTATCTGGTTTCTAGTTCTATCATCTGGAGATATCCATGTTGCACATATGGCACTGGGTAGAACAAAAACAACAGCAATAGTAAAATCCATTTTAGCTCCTGACACTACCTGGACAGTATGCGCTTAGGTCGACGGGTTTACAATCTTGACCGGAATGTGGTCGTCCACATGACTTGGTAGTTGGTTTCAGGGGTTGTGTGTATCTGAACATTGTCTTGCATCAGAATTTTCTGAGGCATGTCCGGGCAGTGTCGTGTTTTCGTTGTGCTTCTAGATGTGCTGTAATTTCCTGTATACTAAAGTGATTGTTAGCTATATTCTTCCCGCGTCCACCTCACGTGGTGTAGATTGTGTAGTGTGAATTAAGTTGTGATGTAGGGTTCGTATCATGTGTAGAGATGAAAGTTATGTGTATGATTTCATTGTGAATACTCTGCATAGTGGATTGGTAACATGCATGATTTTTTTATATACGCTCTTCATGTAGACTGTGCTTGCATCGATACATATTAATGTATGTCGTGGCAGCTACGGCTGTGGAGATTACAGTGTATTTGCACACATATTCGTAGTGGAGGCCACATGTAGGGCCCAGAGAGGTCAGGACCTCAGGTCCATAATGTTCATAACATTAATATGACAAACCTGAGAAGTTTCATTATCACATGATATTATACTTGAATTATTTGCATTACCATTGATTGTCCATCTACTGCTTTTTTTATTATTGGTGAATAATGTCTTGATGTCATGTTATTTGTCAGTGCCAGCTTGTATGCAGTTACTGTGGTTAATTTATGAAATTAAAGTTGGTGTATTACTGATTTCTAAGATAGACACCACAGAGGAACAGAAGTAAGGGTAGACCAAAAGAGACGTGGAGAAGAACAACAGAGATGATGTTGAGCAATAGAGGGCTCACCTGGGCAAGAGCAGAAAAAAAGCAAAGGACAGGCATTTGTGGAAAACCCTTGCTGAAGTCCCATATGCCCTGGGCACTTAAGGTTCAGAGGGAGAGAGAGGGATTATTGATTTCAAACTTAGTGATCTGAATTGCGTGTCATATGTATTGTTGAATTGATTGTAATATTTGAGCTGATTTATAAACAGTTACCCAAGGAAAGGGGTACTGGGTTGGTGGTGTAATGTTGGAGTTAGATTGTCCTCTAGTACTGTAGTAAGTGCCAAGGGGATAATTGATCTGTAAAACATCTTGAAAAAATATTCCTCTCAAAACTGATAACATGTAAACTTGCACCAACAAATTTTACACTACCAAACATTTAAATGATAATTTAGCAAATGCCCTCTGTTTTGATACTGCGACCGAGGCTAGTAGGTACGATGCTGAGAAAATGTTCCCATTGACTGTTCAGTACGAGGCTCATACCGAAAGTCGTGAGCAATTTTTTTTAATCAGAGTTTATAGATAGAGAAAATATAAATGTGTCACCTTAATCTGCATCCTTTTCTTCACTTTCAGCATAATCTCCATTTCTCTGCACACATTCTCCCCATCGCTCTGCAAGTTTGAAAATACCCTCCCTGTAGAATTCCGTTCCAGCTGACCGACGGCACAGACGCACTGCTTTCTGGACGTTCTCTCCTGTGGGACCCAGCTGGCACAAACTTTACCATAGCCTAGGGTTTCAATCGTTTCCTGTACTGCACTGTGTCCTATTCTAAGATTTACAGCGATTTTAGATACTGACACGTCTGTCTTCTTTAATGATGTCATCAACTCTTTCCACGTTGAATTCAGTGGAGGCAGTTCGAGAGCGACCGCTGCGAGGCATATCTTGGATGCTCGTGTTTCCATCTTTGAAATATTTCACCCACCTTCTACCACTGCTAGCACCCATACACACATCTCCATAAGCAAGTTGAAGTCTTTGGTGAAGTTCAGCAGCGGGGATTTCCTCTTTAATAATGAGCTCATAACATCACGTTGACGAAACTTCAGCACCCGCCATTTTGTTTATGCCCCGCCTGGTCAGATGACATACAATGATGACCTCATGTGATCTCTACATGAAGTGCAAATGATGCAGGTTAAGGTGACAACTTTATTTTTTCTGTCTATAAATTCTGATTTTTGACAAATTTTTGCTCACAACTTTCGGTACCATCCTCGTACTTTAGTTTAAAAAAATGATATGGCTAAAAATGTTCATGCATAAAACGAAAACAATAACGGTAAACATAAATGCATTGCGTTATATGGCAACAGTGCAAAATACTAATTTTGGTGGACCACAACGTACTGGTAGGAACAATGTGTTCACAAAAGTAAAGAGTGAACTAAATGAAAACCTTCTCAGTGTTGGTTGTATATATCGCAAATTGCTGTCATGTACAAAAATAAGGCAGTCGTCTTTTCTTCCTGCAGTGGAAAGAGTACTACAACTTTTTGAAGTACTAAAATCATTTTTCCTCTCAAAATAAAAATCACTAAAAGTCTTCATTACCCTGTTTGACAATCCCCTAAGCGAACCTTATCTTTGATTTGTCCAAAGTCAGATGAGTGTATTTGATAAACAAATACTTAAACTAGGGAAGGTAGATAGTAGCATCTAAGAAGTAGCTATAGTTTAACGAGGAAACCCTTACATTGATGAATCAGCGGAAAGAAGCAAAATGTGTTCCTCTAAAAGTGAACTCTGTTATGAAGCAAGCAGAAGATGAACTAGGCCTATCAGCTGTAGATATAGACAATTTTTATGCAGAGGTAGAAAGGTTTGATGAAACATATCATGCTTATCTACAGAGGTGGATGACACATTTGAATAAATTTTCCATCTCTAAGTGGACGCTCTTAGTGGATGCTTACATTAGTTTGATGTAATCCATACTTCTCTCTAATTCTTCGTCCTGATTTTTTTTTTTATAAAAGCTCGCGCCGAAACGTTACAAGTGTGTTATCGTTAAATAGTAAAGCTGTTCCTACTTTCTTCCTAATTTATACATTTCGGTCTTATGCTTCGTCCCAGCATGATTTGAAGTGGAAGAGACCGAAAAGTTTTTACATGACAATGAGCAATCATCTAATGATTCACTATTGTTTGATCAGTCCACATATCTGAAGCACTGTATTGAAGCAGTACTCATAAAGAGGACAAATGGAATAGCAAATCCAATCAAAAGAAGTAGACCTTATTTTTTTTTTTTGGAGAGGATGGGGGGGGGGGGGGGGGACACGACAGTTTGAATGTTTAGAGCAGTAGTCAGAGTTACTAAGACTTTGTGAATTTATCTTTAGTGTTCCTGGACGTACTGCCAATGTAAGTAAGCAAGCGGCAGGGTCGAGTTGAATTAGCGCACGCTCGCGACATTTTCTCTGATCCAGCCCCTATTAGCATACAAACAAGAACCAAATCTTAAAGACGTCCTCGTCCATAGCCATCTGAAACGGAACCTGGCGTATGTTGGAACTAGAAAATATAACCCCCCTCGCTGTGTTACCTGTAGTCTGGGAAACTGAAATCTTTCCCAAAACTATCCTCACTCTCCATGAGGGATTCACATGCGACTCTCGCAATGTGATATATGGCTTTGTATGCATAAAATACAGAATAACTTACACTGGTGAAACTAACCTCAGATTAGGGAACCACATGCAAAAACATCTGTACGATATCACTCAGCATGCTTCCAAACCAGTTCCTAATCATTTCAATGGCCCCAACCACAAAAGCAAAATTGACTTTCTGGTAACAGCCATCAAACAGTGTCACACAGATGACACAAGCCACCTAGAGCTTGAGAATCGCTACATTCAGGAATATGGGACTCTAGAACCTTATGCCTTGAGCTCGTTATTCAGCTACACCTAACATTCTCCTCTTCCACAATCATAATCCCTCCCCGCTAAGTTCTACTCCCTTATCACTTGTTACACATAGCTCAGAACCTCCTCACAGCATCACATTACAAACCCTCTACCCCAACTATAATCACATATTTCACCTTCTCCCAGTTATATTACCATTGTATCACTCTCTCTCCCCTCCATGGTATCCACCTCACCACCCTCAGTTACCACCCACCTATCACACATCACAAGTCTCCATTTAAATACTCTCTACACTCCACTATGTGCATTTCTGACACGCAGCGTCGGACAAGCCACAGCTTCTTACAAGTTACAGGTAAGTGCTCTATTTATTTTATTTGATTTTTGTTTTACATAGCATTCATGTGAATTTATATTTTATCTCCTCTCTCTATTTTTTTTTCGTCCTGTATGTTTTTGTATGATTAATCATGCTGAAACGTCACAAATGTGTACTCGTTGAGTAATAAAGCTCTTCCTATTTTCCCCTAGTTTATACATTTTGGTATCACAGCTTTACTGCAGTGGCTCCGTGTATAGTTGTATATTCATACATTAATCACTATGTAGCCGGCGTGACGTGCAAGATGGCGGACTTTTTTTTAACGCTCTCGCCGGCATGCAGAAATCAGCGGAATTCCGCTTGATCTGTTACATATCATGCACCGGGAGTTGGGCATAAGGCTAACAACCTTATCCTGGGACCTATCTAGAGGCTACTCCAGATGTGGAAAAAGATATCGTTATGGAAACTCGCAGAGAAACCAACCGAGCATCAGGGATGCCAACTCCGAAGAGCTCATTCGTCGGCCCCAAACACGTGACAAGAAATGGATTCTGGAATGTGAGAACGATAGCAGCAACAACAAAAACTACTCAGGTCATCAAAGAAATGGAGAGATACCATCTAGACATACTGGGCATCAGCGAAATGCGATGGCCAGAAGCAGGTAAAAGATCGGCGGAAAACGGTAAGTTAATAATACATTCAGGCAGAAATGATGGTAAAATCCGGGACGGGGTGGGCATTATTATGTCAAATGTAGCTGCAAAGAGCCGTGTAGAATGGGAACCAGTGAACAGTCGTATAATAAGAGCACGATACAACCTACGATACGGAAGAATGACAATAATACAGTATTATGCCTCCACGAATAATGCAGATGATGATGTGAAAGACGATTTCTATCACCAACTACAGCAAATCATCAACAAAGTCCCTAAACACGACATCCTAATTGCTATGGGGGACTTCAATGCTAAGGTAGGGAAGGATAATACCAACGTTGAAAAAGTGATGGGGAAAGAAGGAATTGACATGGTTAATCAGAACGGAGAAAGATTAATTGAACTATGTCTAACAGAGGGCATGGTCATTGGAGGCACAATATTCCCACACAAAGAGATACATAAAACAACGTGGATATCTCCAGATGATAGAACTAGAAACCAGATAGATCATTTTTGTATTAGAAAGCAATACAGAACATCTCTCATGGATGTAAGGGCTTATAGGGGTGCAGATGTCAACAGTGATCACAACCTGTGCATAGGGAAAATAAAACTAAAATTGAAAAGTCAACACAAGAAATCAGTACACAGAAAGATAAACAGCCACAGCCTACAAGAAGAAAATAATAACATTAATTTCGATCAGGAACTTGCCAATCATTCCAAAACACCCAGTGAAGTTGAGGAAATAGGTATAGATGAGTTACGGAATTCTTACAGCACAGCAATAATCACAGCAGCAAAAGTAAGCGCTGGACTGGAAAAACCAAATAGAAGAGCATGGATATCAGAAAACACATGGAAGTATATACATGAAAGACGAGCAGTCAAATTAGACATGTTGAATGCAAAAACAGATCATGAAAGAGATTTGGCAAAAGCAAAATACAAAGAAATAGACAAGAAAGTAAAAAGTTCAGCTAGAAGGGATAAAAGAGAATACATAGACAATATGGCGAAAGAGGCAGAAAAAACAGCAAAAACAGGAGACAGCAAAACTTTATATAACATACAAAAGAGGCTAACAGGTACTATTACATCTAAAGAAAGACTAATCCTTAGCAAAACTGGAACACTATTAACATCAAATAAAGACCAAAAGCAAAGATGGGCTGAACACTTCCAAGAAATACTTAATCGACCACAACCAAAAGAATTGTTAAACCTTGAAACTGACTTACCAGCCCCACAACTAAATGTCAACCTAGATGAAATTAAATTGCATGGAATTGAAACAGCAGTGAATTTAATGGCTAACAACAAAGCTGCAGGTGAAGATGAAATAACAGCCGAGATGCTAAAAGCTATCAATAGTGACAACATGAGACAACTACAGAGAATGTTTAACAAGATTTGGAAAGAAGAAAAGGTCCCTTCTAATTGGAAGAAAGGAATCATTGTTAAAATATCAAAAAAGGGCAACCTTAGTGACTGTAACAACTGGAGAGGAGTAACCTTAAATCAGTTGTGTCAAAAGTATTTTGCAAGGTCATTTTGAATAGACTCAAAGATATAGTGGATACTACAATGAGAGAAGAACAAGCAGGATTTCGAAAAGAGAGAAGCTGTCTCGACCAGATCTTTACTCTAAGAATAATACTTGAAGAACATATTGAAAAGCAGAAACCATTAATACTGAACTTCATAGATTTTTTAAAAAGCCATTTGATAGCATACACAGAGATTCATTATGGAGAATTTTATGTCTATATGGAATACCATCTAAAATTGTCAACATCATTAAGGACTTATACAGTGGATAAGTTTGTGCAGTCAAGACAGAAGAAGGGATGAGTGAATGGTTCCAGATTGAAACAGGCGTGAAACAAGGATGTATACTGTCTCCTTTACTTTTTGGGATTACAATAGACTTCATAATGAAAAAATGCTGCACAGGTAACACAGGTATTGACTGGGTACATGGGACCCAACTAGAAGATCTTGATTTTGCTGATGACATAACTCTTATCAGTAATAATGTGAATTCCATGCAAGAAAAAACAGATAGTCTGTCTTCACTGGCTAGCAAAATAGGACTTGAAGTTAACAAGGACAAAACAAAAATAATGAAAATCCTCTCAATCAAAATGGAAAAATACACATAGATGGGACAGATATTGAAGAAGTCAATCAATTTGCATATCTTGGCAGCTATATAGACCAGGATGGTGACACTAGAAAGGAAGTTAAGATCATAGTTGCAAAAGCAGCATCAATCTTCAAGAATCCTGATAACATATGGAATTCACAAGTTATAAGCACAAAAACTAAGTTAAGACTATTCAATTCAAATGTAATATCCACTCTCATTTATGCATGTGAAAGCTGGAAAACAACTAAAGAAACAGAAAAGAAATTAGACTCTTTTGAAAATAAATGCCTAAGGAAAATACTCGGCATCAAGTGGAATGAATTCAAGAACAATACAGAGATAAGACAGATGACTGAACAACAACCAGTCTCATGGGTGATCAGGAAAAGGAGATGGACATACGTTGGTCACTTGATGAGAAGAAATGATCAGAGAATCCCAAAACAAGCTATCAAATGGAACACAACAGGCCGAAGAAAAAGAGGCAGACCGCGGGAAACTCTGAAGAGGACATTATTAAGAGAGGCCAAATCAACAGGCATAAAATCCTTTGGTTGAACAATTCGCCGAAGACAGGAAAAATTGGCGAACTACTTTGCGAGCCCTATGTGACGTTTAACGGCACGGGAAGGATATGAGATAAGAGGATATATTCTATCTCCCCCATTACACCACCAGCCGAGGTACTACAATGCTAGACGATATATTCTATCTCCCTCATTACACCACCAACCTAGGTTATCCCTACCATGGCCTGTCCTACACTATGCCAATTTTGAATAAATCTACCCAACCATCTGACATTTATTACAACAATATACATGACATGCAATACAAATCTAAGTCTGAAATCAGTAATACACCAGTTTTAATCCCACAGTTTATCACAACAACATACAAACTGGCACTGACAATCAACATGACATCAAGACAGTATTAATTAATAATGGAAGAGCAATGGATGAACAAATCAGTGAAAATACAAAATAATTCAAGCATAATAACATATGATAATGAACCTTCACAGATCAGCAATATTAATATTATAAACTCCATATGTCGTATAATATTATTAACTCCATATGCCGTGAACTTTCTGGGCCCTATATGTGGCCTCCATACGAATATTTGTGCAACTGCACTTTAATTTTCGCAGTCATAGTGCCCATGACATACATTATTATAATCTATATTGATGCAAACATATAGTCAATGTGCATGAATAGCATATACAAAATTATACATGTTACCAATCCAATATGCATAATGCTCACAATGAAATCATACCATATTTAATAAGCAGTCACTTTCTAATAAAATCCTATATCATTACAATCATAAATATTAACAGAATATAAACTTCACACAAATTACAACACTACACATACTGACTCAAAACCTACATGTCAGCTTAACTCACACTACACAAATCGACACCACATGAGGTGGGCACGAGCAGAATATAACTAAATAATCGGTCGTCCTTACGAATCGTGCAAGAAAAAATGTTCTATCATACTACCCCAGAACCACTAGGAAGTTTTGTGGACGATTACGTTTCTGTCACATTCGTACACCCTCGACCCAAGCTTAGATCGTCCACAACATGTTAAAGAAATGTTGACTGTCTTTTCCTTATACATTGAACTAGTTTCCGTTGTTCTGCAAATTCTCTGAGGACCTCTTCGTTTGTTTTTCTGTCTGTTAGAGGTATTTGTTGCATTATCCTTTAAAAGAAATCTGTATTGCTTCCAGTTTCTTTATCATCTTTTTTGTTCATCGTCCGATTTCACATCCACACAGTAATAATGACTCTAAATTTTCTCTGCAATACTCTTTTCTTCAAAAGGGTACATCCTTGTATTTGTTTCTATCCTCAGTGTATCAACAACAACAAAAATGCTGGCTTTATCTCTCCTATTCATGATTTTATTTCCGATGTGTAGCGAAGTATATTTATGCGAGTACTTAATGTCATTGTACGATCATTTATGTGTATGTGAGTACTTAATGCCATTGTACGATCATTTATGTGTATGTGAGTACTTAATGTCATTGTACGATCATTTATGTGTATGTGAGTACTTAATGCCATTGTACGATCATTTATGTGTATGTGAGTACTTAATGTCATTGTACGATCATTTATGTGTATGTGAGTACTTAATGCCATTGTACGATCATTTATGTGTATGTGAGTACTTAATGTCATTGTACGATCATTTATGTGTATGTGAGTACTTAATGCCATTGTACGATCATTTATGTGTGTATGCGTGTAATTAACGTCAGAGTAACACTGACAGTTCGACATTTATCAGGTATTGATTTGAATTACAGTTGAAAAACTTTTAAAATTATTAGTATGTCTTCAGTTTTAAATTTGCACGCCATAGATTCTAAGAACGATAGTTGTATGAAAAATTATTAATTTCTTGTTGGTTTTTTTTCCAGACTTTTCGCACACTTTCTCATGGATTTTCACAATCTTTTTGTCAGAATGAATGAATTCTGCATCACTTCTCAAGGTCTAACCATATAATACTGTGCTCTCTTATGTTACTTTGTTCCCTTACTTTACTGTGCTCTCTTACTTTACTGTGTTCCCTTACTTTACTGTGTTCCCTTACTTTACTGTGGTCTCTCTCTTTACTGTGCTCTCTTACTTTACTGTGCTCTCTTACTTTACTGTAAGAAAAAACCTTTTTGTTTTCTATACTCATGGAAAAAAGTAAGTGTGCAGTGCTTTAAAAAGCACAATGAACGTGCTCAGGTGATGACTGAAATAAAATTTAGCACACATTATGTTTGATCATCCAATAACAGATAAAATGATAACTTTCAGGCCAGTCACATGTCACAAAAAAGTGAAAAAAAAAACTCACCTAATGTGGCTCACCACTCCAAGAAAAGAAAATCAGGGTTTCAATATCATGTGTCTCCTCCTCGGGCAGTTATCACTGCTTGACACCGCCTTCTCATCGAACCAATGACAAGTTGTATCAATTGTTAAGGCATGTTGTTCCATTCTTCTTGCAACGCTTGGGCTAATTCTTGGCGGTTTCCAGGACGATTGTGTCGTCTTAGCAACCTGCGGTCCAATTCATCCCAAAACTGCTCGATAAGTGATAGGTCCGGTGAAACTGCCGGCCGTGGCAAGACAGTAATCTGATGCTGCTGAAAGCGGTCCCTGACCACACGTGCGACATGTGGACGAGCGTTATCTTGCTGCAGTATCACGCCTTGTCCATTAGCATCCAGAAAAGGCATTACGTGGCGTGTATTGATTTCGTCCCTATGTCGTAAAACTGTAAGGTTGCCATTGAGGAAGACTAGGTTTGTTCGGCCAGCATAGGAAATTCCTCCCCAAACCATTACAATGCCTCCTCTTCTCCTATTCACCTCTAGCACAGTTATTCGCAAAGCGTTCTCCTCTTCGCCTGTACACTAAAGCACGCCCATCATGGCCTTGCAGACAGAACCTGGACTCATCAGTGAATAGGATCCGTCTCCATTGATGATAAGGCCATGCCACATGGTGCCTGGCCGAGTTCAAGCGGGTTTGTCTGTGGCGAACTGTCAGTACTGGTCTAACTGCAGGCCTATGAGATAAAAGATTTACCTCTCTGAGTCTGTTTCTCACTGTCCTGCCCGACACACGTCTTACACCTGGAATGTTGCAGGCAGTCCATGTTGCCTGGAGAAACCTGTTACGAAGGTGCATGAGGTGGATGTAGCGATCTTGTGCAAGGATGGTAACTCGTGGTCTGCCGCTTCTATGGCTGTCAGCAACGGAAACATTTTGGTTGAAATGACTTTGAAGGCGTGATATTGTGTTTCTATGAACATTAAAATATTGAGATACTGCTGCTACTGTTGATCTAGCAATTAACATCCCAACAGCTATTTCTCGCTGATGTTCATTCAATCTTGGCATGATGAAAAAAGATGTTTATGTTGGAATTCCACTACTTCTTTCTTCAACGATTACGTGAAGAGATCTCTGAGAACAGAATTACACACTTACCCTCATTTTATCCGTGGTCAGTAACCAATCATGGATCACGCATGTGATTTCACTGGAGCTGTGGTTATCTCCCCATGAATAGTGCGATCAACTTCGTGCAGCACGGGGAAGTAGACAACACTCAGACAAAACTTTGTGCCAAATTTGATTTCATTTCACTCATGACAACGTAATTGGTGCGCTTGACACCACTGCACACTTACTTTTTCCGTGATATTTGTTAGAAGTCTGCATCAGAGGCTTCAGAGATGTAGATTTGTCAGAAGTCTGCATCAGAGGCTTCAGAGATGTAGATTTGTTAGAAGTCTGCATCAGAGGCTTCAGAGATGTAGATTTGTTAGAAGTCTGCATCAGAGGCTTCAGAGATGTAGATTTGTTAGAAGTCTGCATCAGAGGCTTCAGAGATGTAGATTTGACTTTGTTCAACTGAGCTATGACGTGTGCCTTTTTCTCTCTCATCTCTATCTCTCCCTCTCCTTTCTCTCTTCCTCTCTCTGCTTTTCCCTCTCTCTCCTCTCTCTTCCTCCCTCTCTTTCTCCTCTCTCTCCCTCTCTCACTCCTCTCTCTCTTTCTCTGTTTCTGTGTCTCTCTCATCTCTCTCTCCACTCCCCTCTCTCCTCTGTCTCCAATCCTCTATCTCTTTCTCTCTCTCCTTTCCCTGCATCTCTGTCTCTCTCAGCCTACATGCTTATATGTCATGCCTATATGTTATCTCTGCATAATTAACATGGCATGTACTTTACTGACACCACATGCCTTAGACTGATGGTAATATCATCGCGATTCATCAGAAACTGAAACCTTCAACCCGCAATGTAAAAAAAAACAAACGAACAAAAAACGAATTGTTATTCAGCAAGATATAATGACTGATATCTTTTTTCTTGAGTTTATTTAGAATTCTTTACATATTATTCCCCCCCCCCCCCTTTTCTTTTTTTTTATCTGTTTGTCTAATTCTTGTTAACTTTTTTTTAGATCCTTGCAGTTTGTGAGTTGTATCTGTTTGTGTGTGAGAACTATAAAATTAATTACCCCACTTGTTAGTGAGTTCTCATATCTGAACATTTAATTGTTCAGTAGTTAGGCGTGTTTAAGTAGAATTAAAAAAATATTTTGGCCAAACACCATAAGAAATAACATCTTATTGGCAGAAATGCAGATGAAACCACTGACAACAATTATTGAGGAAAGACGCTGGCGATGGTTGGGACATGTGCTCCGAATGACTGACAACTCATTACCAAAAATAGCACTAAGATGGACACCACAGGGGAGCAGAAGTAAGGGTAGACCAAAAGAGACATGGAGAAGAACAACAGAAAGGATGTTGAGCAATAGAGGGCTCACCTGGGCAAGAGCAGAAAAAAAGGCGAAAGACAGGCATTTGTGGAAAACCCTTGCGGAAGCCCCATGTGCCCTGGGCACTTAAGGTTCAGAGAGAGAGAGAGTTAGGCGTGTCTCTCTTTCAGTCTCCAACTATTTCAGCTGGTGAGTTGTGTACCAGTTGAAAGTTTCATATACAGTGTCTGTAGTATTTAAAAGTTTAGTTACTTCAGTAGTGAGTGTAATAATAGGAAGCACTTTCAAACCAGTGATAGTAGACAAGAATATAAAATGACCCCACTTACCAAAAAATGGTTACAAAAGAAGGACTTTGAATAGGCCATCTGAATGTATATCACCTATTAAGCAAAATTCTTGAAGCAATACACATAATAAATCAAAATTTCCACATTTTGGCTCCTCTGAAAGCCGTTTAAATAGGAACATAACTGATGAAGATATTAGGATTAACGGCTTTAACCTGATCCGGCGTGACCCAACCAGGAAACTAGAAACAGGTCTAGTAATGTATGTCTCCACAACTATCCTGATCCGGCGTGACCCAACCAGGAAACTAGAAACAGGTCTAGTAATGTATGTCTCCACAACTATTCAGTTTAGTCATAGAGAAGACCTCGAATCATCGGAGTTAGAGTGTATTTGGGCGGAAGTTAAATTGTCAAACCGGAGTCAATTAGTTATTGGACTTTTGTACTGTAATCAAAATGCATCATCCCTGTGGTATGATCACTTCACGACTATGATGGATGAGGTTACATCCTTTAAATTCAAAGACATTATCATTCTTGGAGATTTCAACATAGATCTAACACAATCAGATCCAACTTGGAGCAACATTATATTATCCTACAATTTTTCCCAAATTGCCACCAAACCTACCAGAGTAATATAAGTATCATCCACATTGTTAGATCACATATATGTAGCCCACCCAGAAAACATCATTGAATGTAACATCTCTCATATTTTGTTAAGTGATCATTATCCAGTATGCTGTACGTAGACAAGAAAGGGGTATAAACTTCCTAAAAACATCACACAAATATGAAATTTAGAAGCCTCAAAAAATGTAACCTAGAATTTAACCTTAATAATTTGCAAGCATCTTCACTTACGCGCGTGTACCAACTAACTGACCCTGATGAGGCAATAAAATGTTGGCTAAAGATCTTCAGAGATATATTAGACAAACATGTCCCCATGAAAGAGGTGAGTGTAAAACACCAGACGAAGTCACCTTGGATAACACCTGAAATATTACATGCCATGAGAGAACGTGACCGGGCGCACAAAATCAAGGACTTTAGGACCTACCGTTCACTCAGAAACAAGGTTTAATATTTAATAAGTCAAGAGAAAAAAAATTACTTTAGGAATCTAGTATAGAATAAATCAGACAGTAAATCAATTTCGAAGACCATATCTAACAAAAACATACCCTATCTAACAAAAGGATGGAATCTGATTTTCTTTTTAAAACAAATGCCTAAGGAAAATACTCGGCATCAAGTGAAACGAATTCAAGAACAATGCAGAGATAAGACAGATGACTGAACAACAACCAGTCTCATGGGTGATCAGGAAAAGGAGATGGACATATGTTGGTCACTTGATGAGAAGAAACGATCAGAGAATCTCAAAACAAAATATCAAGTGGAACACAACAGGCCGAAGAAAAAGAGGCAAACCACGTGAAGCTCTAAAGAGGACATTGTTAAGAGAGGCCAAATTAATAGCCATAAAATCCCTTGATGAGGTTGAAAAGCTCGCCGATAACAGGATAAATTGGCGAACTAACTTACGAGCCCTATGATGTTTAACGGAACGAAAAAGATATAAGAAGAAGAATATATATTTACAGTCAGTGCATTGTAAAATGTTATTTCCCTGTGGCTTTTAAAACTGCTAAAGTGTATTCTCTCTTTAAATCTGGCTCATCCAGCAATCTTACCAACTATAGACCAACTTCCATACTATCGTCGTTATCAAAACGACTAGAAAAACACATACACAAAATAACTTTACCACACATGCAAGAGAACAATTTACTCATAGACAGTCAGTCAGGCTTTAGACCCAATAACTCCTGCCACACAGCTTTCACTAAAATGACAGAAAACTGGTTAATAAACATAAATGACGACAGACTATATGGTTCCATCTTTGCGACTTCAAAAAGGCATTTGATATGAATGACCACAATATTCTTGTAAGAAAAATAAAGACTTATAGACTGTACCCTGACCTAATAAAATTAATTGCATCATTTGTTTTCAGACAGACAACAGATAGTATTCTTCAACATTTCTCTATCAAATTCTGCTATAATTGACACCGGTGTTCTGCAAGGTTCTATTCTAGGCCCTTTACTCTTTGCTATATATTTCAAGGATCTTCATCTTCATCTTAAACACTCTTCTTATGATCTTTATGCCGACGATTACACAGTCTACACAATCTAATTAGATGGAGCAACAACAATGGCATGATTATAAATACTGATAAAACAAAATCAATGCTCATAACAACAAGACAGAACATACAAGACGCGACAAAAACAATACTTCGGCTCTGTACTGAAAAATCACAGATAGAAAACGTTAGCGAGCACAAAACACTAGGTCTTATTATTGGCCAACATTTGACCTGGAAATTTCATGTGCAAGGTCTAACAAAATCATTGCGCAAAAAGTATACCAGTTACCATTAGCCAAAATAAAGCACTTCATCGATCATGACACAATGAAGATATACTACATATCATATATACAAGCACATTTAAACTATTGCTCAACAATCTGGGATGGTTGCTCAGTGTCAAATACAAAGAGGCTATACTCACTTCAGAAGCGAGCAGTAAAGTTTATTTGTGTCAAAGATCAAGCAAAAAAAAAAAAACTAACCAGCACAAACATATCAAAATATTGTGCCCCGCCCTTGTCTGCACTCTTGCACAATTATTTGTTGGAAGAAAGAATTCTATATCCAA
The DNA here is from genome assembly GCA_009760885.1 of Achatina immaculata. Taxonomy (NCBI): domain Eukaryota; kingdom Metazoa; phylum Mollusca; class Gastropoda; order Stylommatophora; family Achatinidae; genus Lissachatina; species Lissachatina immaculata. The sequence continues at coordinate 50,269,517 of CM019702.1, read as the reverse complement.
GAGGCCATAGGCCAGGCGAGCAACATTGAATTTTATGTCTCTCGCCCTCAAGATCCGACTCTGGCCAACAACCACCATGTTCGTGACATGATCAATGAACTCATCGACAAGACTGGTCTTTCTCCCTCTGCTACTCATCTTCACATCCGTGACAGCTGCTTAGGGAAGCCATCATTTTATATACTAAGATTTCACAAACCAGGCAACCCAGGAAGGCCCATAGTGTTCCTTGTTCCTGTCCTACAGAACAAATCTCTGATTTTCTTGACAGCATCTTTCAACCTCTGGTCACTAGTCTGCCCACTTATCTTAAGGACACGAATCATGCTCTCATTGCTTTTGAGACCCTTACACTCCTGCCTGGTCACACCTACCGTATCTTCACCTTTGATGTAGTATCCTTATACACATCCATCCCGCATGATCAGGGACTTCAGACCGTCAAGTTCTTTCTGAACAAAAGACGCAATCCTTCTATTCCTACGTCTACTATTCTGTGCCTTACACGACTTGTCCTCCAACTCAGTTCTTCGAACACAAGGTTCTGAGAGCCTTTAGAGGCCCCTTTCCCGCCTTCTATAGACGCTACATAGATGACGTCAATGGGGTCACATCAATGCCAGAGGAAGATCTTGACAACTTTATCAGTTTTGTTAAGGAGTACAATCCTGTCATTTCTTTCACCTCCCATGTCTCTACTACTTCCGTTAACTTTGTCGACATTGCCGTTACTATCAGCCCTACCGGGCTTGCTACTTCTGTCCACTATAAACCTGCGACTCTCACAGCTATCTCTTGTACTCTTCCTCCCATCCCAGATCGTGTAAGGACTCTATTTCTTTTTCCCAGCTTCTTAGGTTGCGACGTTTGTGTAATGAGGATTTGGATTTCCAGGATCAAGGCCATAAAATGCTAGATTTCTTCCATCAACGCGGCTATCCAGAACATGTTCTCTCGTCATCTTGGAACCGCATCAGCCATATATCGCGACAACAAGCCCTCACTCCTAAACCGCACTGTAGCTCGGACAAAGTTAAACTGGCACTCATGCACCACCCTCATAGTTTTGCAGTTAAAAACATACTGTTTCGCCATCTCTATCTCCTTCAGACCGAGTCTGAGACACGTGAACCTTTTGGGGAACCCCAAACAGACGGGACAAGAACCTCAGGGACCTTTTAATTCGTAGTCATCTTAAGACAGATGACACTTTTTATAATACCAGACGTTGCGGACGCCGTAGATGCAACACTTGTCCGTTTGTTGTCGAGGCTAGCCAGATCTCCTTCCCTAGGTCCAAGTTATCAGTTCAGGTGGGTTTCACCTACACTTCACTCAATGTTATTTATGTTATTATGTGCAAACGTTGTGGTATGGCGTACATAGTGGAGACCGGTTTACGCTTAGGAGATCGTTTTCGCCAACATCTTAACGATATTTCTAAGAGGGCCTGGACACCTGTGGCTAAATATTTTTGCTTTAGCAACCACAGGGGAAAACGGGATATTTCTGTTAGTGTGATCCACTCTTGCTCTGCTGATGTACGATCTAGACGGATCCTAGAACAGCGCCGTATTTTCCAGGCTGGCTGTCTCCACCCAGCTGGAATGAACAATGTCTTCAGCTTTCTGTAACTTCATTAGTTTTCCAACCCCCCTCCTTTTTTATTCTACTTTCTTTCTCCTAGCTCCCCTTCCCTATCGCCATCTTCTCTTCCTCTCTGGCGACATACTGGTCTTTATATGGTCTTGTCCTATTTACCAGTTTCACATTTTCTCCATGTAGGTGTTTATGTTTTTCATTCATTATCTCTCCGCTTCCCCTTTCCCCCTCCCCCACCTCCGACACCTTCTCCTCTAGCTGCTATCATGTTTCTATTGCCCTTCCTCTCCCTTTCAACCACCTGTTTCCTCCTCTCTCTCAACCTCTTCTTTAAGATTGGCTCTATCGTATTATCTTTTCTGTAGCCCCGCGTGGTCTCTAAGCATCTTCTAGTGGACAAGCATTTGTCTGTTTCCTACTTCTGGAGGAGGCCTTATTAAGATAAGTTCTTTGTTTAGTTATTTGTCTTTTGTCTCGTTTGTGCATGTGATCCTCGAACAAAGTTTACGCCAAAATATTGGATGGTGTATGTTTTTCATTTACATATTCTCATACTTTCTATTTGTTTTTTCTCACTTTACTCACTCCCTCTGCCATTTTGTATACACCTTACACATATATCTACTCTTCAACAAAGCCAAGTTGGTACATCAAATTCTTTCACGGCATGCTCCGCCTTATGTATGGAACCCGTTTGAATTTAGCCCAAAGTGCAGCCAACGCTTGAACAACATAAGCCTTCCAAAACCTAGACTTGGCCTTTACAAGAAAAGCTTTACTTATTCTGCTGCTCATCTTTGGAATATCCTCCCATTCTGTATAAAAAAATATAAACTATACTACAAAATTTCCCAATATATATTTAATGTCGACTACATGCCTCTATGAATCGTAAAACTTAAAAATATATTTTAGACTGCTCTTGCAGACATCGAATTCATTATTCTGAGTAGTAATGAAATGTTTGTTTGGTAGATGGTCATTTATATATGTATTTAGTTAGTCATTTATATGTGTATGTAGTTACTTTATTGTTAATTATGTTTGTTATATGAGCAGCATATTTGTAGAATGTCTGGAACAAAGTGAAAGTTGTATGATAAAGGCAGAATGTCAGACGAGCCTGTGTGCCCAGTTTATAATCTTTTTGAAATAAAGATCAATCAATCAATCAATCAGTCAATCTCTCTTTTCTCTGTCTCTCGTCTCCTCTCTCTCTCTCCACTCCTCTCTCTCTCTCTTTCTCTCTCATGTCTCTGTTTCCCTCTCTCTCTCTCTCTCTCTACCTTTAATGCGTGTGTATGTAATAAAACTCTGGAGTATGGAATTAAAAATCTACAAGATTTTAATGAAAACAACAAAAAGACGGCCTGACAAATCTGTCTGACGCAGAATTTTGGAAAGGAGAAGGAGGAAGTAGTGTATTTGTAGACACAATAATATTGTATTTACATTGTTTGTTGTTGTTGTTGTTGTTGTTGTTGTTGTTATTGCTGTTATTTTAACACATGACACATGATTTTTATCAGATTGTTCAAAACGTCTTGTCACATATTCTTGCTGAGTCTGAAGTGATAATTAAATTTGAAATGATAATTAAATTTGAAGTGATAATTAAATTTAAAGTGACAATTAAATGGCCGTGAATCAACTCTCCTTAGCACAAAATATCTTCCAAAAGACTCTTCTGTATCTGCTGCTCATATGATAATATATAAATATATTTAAGGAAGAGTTGATGGACTCCAATATAAGACCGAATCCAATTGTTACTGACAGTATATTGATGTGTTTGCCCCCAATGGACAGTTCGGGCTCCAAGGACATGGCCATAAAGTTGATACTTACAGGAACAAAACAAATTATAAACAAAATGGAAATTGTCACCACCATTTTGGCCACTTTCTGGTTCCGATGTGAAATGCTGTCAGCTTGTGTTGTAGATGTAGACTTTTCTCGCCATCTACTTTTGTGTTTTAGCTCCACCACCGATACAGCGGTGCTGATGCTGATGAGCAGAAAAGCAGCAAATGGAATGAAGGCGTTGTTAACTGCGTAAGAAACTGTTTCCACTAGATACCTGTCTGCTGTGAACACAAGTCCTAGAAGAGTTTTATTGCGGGCTTCGACAAATTTCATGGACAGGCTGTTGACCACATAAACAGGGCTTCCACATGACAGAAGGATGACATAGATGAAAATGATAATTATGAATACCCGTTTCGGCGTGAGGATACTTTTTACCTGAAAAAATACGTTACGATTAAACCATCAGGTTATATAAACTACATAACATGTGTAAGCTATTGGTATAATTATGTAAATCATGCTAGCTGCCAAGCAAGTATAGCATTCTGGATGTGTAAGGTATTGGTATAATTATGTAAATCATGCTAGCTACCAACCAAGTATAGCATTCTGGATGTGTAAGGTATTGGTATAATTACGTAAATCATGCTAGCTACCAAGCAAGTATAGCATTCTGGATGTGTAAGGTATTAGTATAATTATGTAAATCATGCTAGCTACAAAGCAAATGTAGCATTTTAGATGTATACGTTGTTGGTATAAGTATGTAAACCATGCTAGCTACCAAACAAGTGTAGTATTTTGATATACAAATGATAGGGACACTTCTGTCCCAAGATAAACAAGGAAAATGGGCATAAATCTTTCACTTTTCTTGTCGTTTAATGTAAATAAATGACAATTACTGCCTCCCCCATTCCTCACAGCACGACAGTTACTCCCTCCCCTGCACTCCTCCCAGCACGACAGTTACCCCCTCCTCTGCAGTCCTCACAGCAAGACCCCAACTAAGCACAGAGGCCCAGCTTCAGAAAGCCTAAGAAATAAAATCATAAAATCTGCTCAATAGTTTTAACAGGTTCTAAACTTCGAATCTCTCAGACTGTTTTACAGGTTCTAAACTTTGAATCTCTCAGACTGTTTTACAGGTTCTAAACTTTGAATCTCTCATACTGTTTTACAGGTTCTAAACTTTGAATCTCTCAGACTGTTTTACAGGTTCTAAACTTCGAATCTCTCAGACTGTTTCTCTTTATGGTGGCAAGCTGACCTTGACTGCAAGATTGAAGAAAGCTTAATCAAAACAAGATACATATTATGTACCATATTACGTATCATATTTCATATCATGTAACATTTCGTATTGCGTACCACATTATGCATCATGTTATATATCATATTGCGTATCATAGTATGTATGATATTAGAAGTGTCTGAAAGAGATTAAGTTATAAGAACATCAGAAGTGATAACAAAATTGTATTCTGAAACTACAGTCAGGTGCAATCTCTTACAATGACTACTCAAAGCTCATTTTTGTGAAAAAAAGATGTGTGCTAGTTCTTGCTTGTTTACCTTTACACGAATAAAATCTTCCAAAAAACATTAGCCTGAAATAACCATTAATTAAAAGAACATCAGATATGTTGACCACACATTTATCCAGTACGCTGTTCTCTTGTGAACTGTCGGACATATCTAATACGAATCTACGGTCTGTTTAGTTTTACCTGGCCCATGACTAGCCATTAAGTAATAATTTACTTGTTCCAGACAAAGTAATGACGCGAAGCGTGTACAACAAGTAATGTAAAGTAATCAGACGTAATAAAAGTAAAGCATTTATATCACTAGCCATTGAAACGTCACCATCATTGACAATATCATCACACTACCTTGTAGGGATATTATCACACTATCTTGTAGTGGTATTATCACAGTGTCTTGTAGTTATATTATCATACTATCTTGTAACGAACAGAGATGCACTGTGGAAAATCCTAAGATGGCATGGTCTCCCCCATAAAATAGTTAATGTAATCAAAGCCCTATACGAGGGTTTTCAGTGCAAAGTGATCTGTGGAGAACATACCTCCAGCAGCTTTAGGGTACAAACAGGAGTGAAACAGGGATGTGTACTATCACCAACATTATTTATCTTGGCAGTAGACTGGTTAATGAAGGAGGCAACATCAGACAAACGCAGAGGATTACAATGGACCCTTGATACAGTGCTGGAGGACCTTGACTTTGCGGACGACATTTGTCTATTATCAAGCAGTCACAAAGATATGCAAGATAAAATAAACAAGCTAACTCAGAATGCAAACAACATAGGACTAAAGATCAACGTAGGAAAGACAAAGTTAATGAAGCAAAATGTGAACAACAGAAATGTACTCAGAGTAGATAACAAGTTAGTGGAGGAGGTCAACGAATTTGTATACCTTGGCAGCAGAGTAGTAGAAAATGGAGACAGCACAGAGGACATCAACAGCAGACTTACTAGAGCAAACCAGGCTTTTGCAATGCTGCAGAATATATGGAAATCAAATAAACTAAGCATAAATATGAAAATCAGGATATTTAAGAGTAACGTTCTAAGTGTACTACTCTATGGAAGTGAAAGCTGGAAAATCACCAAAACCATAGAAAACAAGTTGAATTCTTTCCAGACTAAATGTTTACGAAGAATTAGAAAAATATTTTGGCCAAACACCATAAGAAATAACATCTTATTAGCAGAAATGCAGATGAAACCACTGACAACAATTATTGAGGAAAGACGCTGGCGATGGTTGGGACATGTGCTCCGAATGACTGACAACTCACTACCAAAAATAGCACTAAGATGGACACCACAGGGGAACAGAAGTAAGGGTAGACCAAAAGAGACATGGAGAAGAACAACAGAAAGGATGTTGAGCAATAGAGGGCTCACCTGGGCAAGAGCAGAAAAAAAGGCGAAGGACAGGCATTTGTGGAAAACCCTTGCGGAAGCCCCATGTGCCCTGGGCACTTAAGGTTCAGAGAGAGAGAGAGATCTTGTAACGAAAGTTGTTAGATCAAGAAAAGTAATTCGGGTCGGGACTTTCACAGGAAGATGTTCACATGTTACTCTCCACCGTTACCGTGTTAAGTAGCTAAATTACTAGTAGTTAAATTAGTAGTAGTTAAATTAGCTTGATGTCCACTGTATGGCGTTACCGTGTTGAGTAGCTAATTAGCGTGATGTCCACTGTATGGCGTTACCGTGTCGAGTAGCTAATTAGCGTGATGTCCACTGTGTGGCGTTACCGTGTTGATTAGCTAATTAGCGTGATGTCCACTGTGTGGCGTTACTGTGTTGAGTAGCTAATTAGCGTGATGTCCACTGTGTGGCGTTACTGTGTTGAGTAGCTAATTAGCGTGATGTCCACTGTGTGGCGTTACTGTGTTGAGTAGCTAATTAGCGTGATGTCCACTGTGTGGCGTGAGGTCCACCGTCTAGTGTTAAGTCTATTGTCTAGCGTGAGGTCCCCTGTCTGGTGGGAGGTCCACCGTCTAATGTGAGGTGCACTGTCTGGTGGGAGGTCCACCGTTTAGTGTGAAGTACACTGTCTGGTGGGAGGTCCACCGTTTAGTGTGAGGTCCCGTGTCTGGTGGGAGGTCCACCGTTTAGTGTGAGGTACACTGTCTGGGGTGAGGTCCACCATCTAGCGTGGGGTCCACCATCTAATATGAGGTCTACTTTCAAGTGTGAGGTCCACCATCTTGTTTAAGGTCGACTGTCTAGTGTGAGGTCCACTGTCTAATGTGAGGTAATCCGTCTAGTGTATGGTCCACTGTCTAGTGCGAAGTCCACCTTCTAACATGAGGTCCACTGTCTAATGTGAGGTAAACCGTCTAGTGTATGGTCCACTGTCTAGTGCGAAGCCCACCTTCTAACATGAGGTCCACTGTCTAGTGCGAAGTCCACCTTCTAACATGAGGTCCACTGCCTAGTGCGAAGTCCACCTTCTAACATGAGGTCCACTGTCTAGTACGAAGTCCACCTTCTAACATGAGGTCCACTGTCTAGTGCGAAGTCCACCTTCTAACATGAGGTCCACTGCCTAGTGCGAAGTCCACCTTCTAACATGAGGTCCACTGTCTAGTGCGAAGTCCACCTTCTAACATGAGGTCCACTGTCTAGTGCGAAGTCCACCTTCTAACATGAGGTCCACTGTCTAGTGCGAAGTCCACCTTCTAACATGAGGTCCACTGTCTAGTGCGAAGTCCACCTTCTAACATGAGGTCCACTGTCTAGTGCGAAGTCCACCTTCTAACATGAGGTCCACTGTCTAGTGCGAAGTCCACCTTCTAACATGCGGTCCACTGTCTAGTGCGAAGTCCACCTTCTAACATGAGGTCCACTGTCTAGAAGCTGCTGTTAACTAGATCTTTCTTTCTTCATGCTGGAAATAGCTGTATATAGGTGAGATGTGAATCTTTCTTTCTTCATGCTGGAAATAGCTGTATATAGGTGAGATGTGAATCTTTCTTTCTTCATGCTGGAAATAGCTGTATATAGGTGAGATGTGAATCTTTCTTTCTTCATGCTGGAAATAGCTGTATATAGGTGAGATGTGAATCTTTTTTTGTCCGCCACAGTTTTATTTCAGAAGACATACTCTTTATTTTTACCAGAGATCTTTCACTCAAATGTTCAGTCTTTTAAGTTCATGTTGCTGTCGCTGTTTCTGAACTTTTACGTGAAATGAATTATATGAAAAAAAACTGATGTGCTAAAAATTAATACCAGTGATTGCGTTAACTGATAATTACTGGTAAACTGTCGATTAAAAAAGAGAAAAAGCGAAAATTATGGAGGTCACTGATTACCGTAACCGGTGTATATTATAAAAAATAAAATCCGCTGAAGGATAAGTGCAGCAGATGATTGAAGGTGCTCAGTTTATACGAAGTAGTGTGAGCCAGTTTTGACTGTGGTTCAGCATGTGAGCATTTTATAAAGATTACATCTCCTTCTACAGAAAGTCATGAAAACAATTTGACACAAACATTTAATCTCCGCGGTTATTTGTTTTATATATATATATATGCGAGGTTTGATTGATAATTCTTCGGCATAAGATACAAATACTTGAAACACACAGTTGATATTAGGTACATTTGTAGATCAGGTTAATGTAAGATTAAACACCAACTTTCAAGATATTAACTGCAACCATTTTTTTTACAGGCTACTGAAGTGGTAAGGGGTGACAGAAATTGAGAAAATTGATAAAATTTCTCATCGAGCAGTCATTCACTATCTCTGCATCAAGGGCTTATCACTGAAGGAGATCCATGAGGATATGGTGGAGACTCTAGGGGAGAGTGCCCCTTCTTATAGCACAGTGAAGAAATGGGCAGCTCAGTTCAAACATGGAAGGGAGAGTCTGGAGATGATCCTCGTCCAGAAAGACCAAGAAATGTAACCACCGATGAAACCACCGGCAGAATCTATGGCATGATAATAAAGGATCGATGACTAACTGAGCGGTACCTTTCTACTGAGTTGGGCAACTCCCAGGAACGTGTTCATGCCATTATTCACAATGATCTTCAAATGACAAAGGTCTGTGCTCGATTGATCCCGAAAATTCTTGGAGCTGATCACAAACGACAGCGTCTCAACATGTCAAGAGACAATCTTGGCCATTTTTATGCAGATCTTGAAAGGTTTCTTCAGCAATTTGTAACTGTGGATGAGACTTTGGTTCATCATTTTCAACCATAAATCAAAGAACAGTCAAAGCAGTGGAAACATCATGGATCCCCACCTCAAAAGAAATCGAGGGTGGTTCTGTCTGCAGGCAAAGTGATATCCATCTTTTGGGATTCAGAAAGTGTGCTACCGGTAGAATATCTTCAAAAGGGCAGAACGGTCACCGGGGCCTATTACGCTAATCTTGTGAAGCAACTGCAGGTTAAAATGAAGGAAAAGCGTCGAGGTAAATTGATGAGAGGAGTCATCTTTCATCAAGACAATGCTCCAATTCACAAGTTGGCAGTGGCAATGGATGCCAATCATAAATGCGACTTCCAGCTTCTTGAAAATCCTCCTTGTTCCCCAGATTTAGCCCCTTCGGACTATTACCTGTTTACCAAACTCAAAAAAAAGCTCAGTGTTCGCAAATTTGCTTCAGATGATGACGTCATTCATGTTGTAGACCACTTTCTACTGACAAGATGCTGACTTTTGCAAAGAAGGGATGCGTATGCTCCAGGATCGCTGGACTAAGTGCATAAGCTTGCAAGGGGACTATATTGAGAAATAACCCAAACAAAGTTGTTCACAAATAATCCGTAGCACCTTAGGCCGCGAACTTATCAATCATCCGTCGTAATTCATGAATAGTTCAACGAGGATTTTCCATCACAGACGTGAGGACAAGTTCGATATTTTCTTAAACTTTGCTGGTTGTGGGCCTCCCATCACAGACGTGAGGACAAGTTCGATATTTTCTTAAACTTTGCTGGTTGTGGGCCTCCCATCACAGACGTGAGGACAAGTTCGATATTTTCTTAAACTTTGCTGGTTGTGGGCCTCCCATCACAGACGTGAGGACAAATTCGATATTTTCTTAAACTTTGCTGGTTGTGGGCCTGCCATCACTCTCAACACTTTCACGGCCATCTTTAAAACGTTTACACCACTCATAAACCTGTGTAGGACTCAAAAATCCTCTCCATAGACTAACTTGAAGTATGTGTCTTAGCACGTTTCGCTAAGTTTTTTTTTTTTTACAAAACCTGATGCAAATTCGTTAATTCAGTTTTTTTTCCGAAATGACAACTCGGACATACAGATTCAGATACGTCATATTTTTAAAAATGTTACTGTAAACAATGCAGACAATTAGGGTAGAAGTGACGTGCGCTGTACATGTCAGGGTCAGCATGTGCCTATCCGCTTCCGGTTGTGTCATTCAGGTCTGGATTTATGCCCCCTTACTCTGGATACTTTATAATCACACCTCGTACCCGAGAAATTTCTACGCTGTCATACGAGGGTTTTATTATCTTGCCTTCAACCGTATCCAACTAGTGAGCCGCAAAGAAGTATTCAGGAAAAAGCCTGTTACTCCATCTGACAGAGTTAAGTTAGTACTGCCTTTCCACCGGCATGGTCAGATGGTTAAGAAAATTCTTTATCGTCATCTGCCGATAATCCAACTCGACTCCGACACTCGCGACATTTTCTCTGATCCACCCCTGTTGGCATACAAACGTGAGCCTAACCTTAAGGACATCCTCGTTCACAGCCACTTGAAGCAGAGCCTTACATATATTAGCACCAGAAAATATAACCGTCCCCGCTGCGTTACCTGCCCGGTAGTCTGGGAAACGAAAACGATCACCTTTCCCAAAACTATCCTCACTCTTCATGAGGGATTCACATGCGAGTCCCATAATGTGATATATGTCATCGTTTGCAAAAGATGCAGAATAACGTATATTGGTGAGACTGGCCTCAGATTAGGGGACCGCATGCAAAAACATCTGTATGACATCGCCCAGCATGCTTCGAAACCAGTCCCAAATCATTTCAATGGCCCCAACCACAGAGGCAAATCTGATATTCTGGTAACAGCCATCAAACAATGTCACGCAGATGACACAAGCCGCCTGGCACTTGAGAACCGCTGCATTCAAAATTATGGGACGCTAGAACCACATGGGTTAAACTCGCTGTTCAGCTACACTTAACATTCTCTTCAATCATTATAGTACCTCTCCACTAAGCTCCACCCCTTCTTACTTGTCAAACCTCTTCACAGCATCAATTTGCAACCACTCTTCCCTAATCATCTATTTCACCTTCTCCTGGCTAGGTCAACATTGTATCACTCTCTCTACCCTCCCCGGTTCCCCATCCACCATCCCCAGTAACAACCCACTGACCACATATCACAGGTCTCTATTTAAACAGTCTCCACGTTCTGCTAAATCCATTCCTGACACACACCGCCGGACAAGCCACACCTTACAATTTACAACTAAGTACTCTTTTTAATTTTTAAAATTTTTAAAAATAGTATTCACGTGAATCTATACTTTATCTCCTCTCTCTATTTCTTCGTCCTGTATGTTTTTGTATGATTAAGGCTCGCGCCGAAACGACACAACTCTGTAGTCGTTAAGTAATAAAGCTGTTCCTCCAATTTTCCTAATTTATACATTCTATTATTTTGCCAGTACTTGAGACAATGATCCTGAGACACCTATACTTGAGACAATCATGATGAAACACTTATACTTGAGACAATGATCCTGAGACACCTATACTTGAGACAATGATCCTGAGACACTTATACTTGAGACAATGATTCTGAGACACTTATACTTGAGACAATGATTCTGAGACACTTATATTTGAGACAATGATCCTGAGACACTTGACAATGATCCTGAGACACTTATACTTGAGAAATTGATCCTGAGACAATTATACTTGAGACAATGATCTTAAGACACTTATATTAGAGACAATGATCCTGAGACACTTATACTTGAGACAATGATCATGAGACAATTATACTTGAGACAATGATCATGAGACACTTATACTTAAGACAATGATCATGAGACACTTATACTTGAGACAATGATCCTGAGTCACTTATATTTAAGACAGTGATCCTGAGACAATTATACATGAGACATATTTGAGAAAAGTATACTTGAGGCAATGATCCTGAGACACGTTTACTTGAGACAATGATCCTGAGACACTTATACTTGAGACAGTGATTCTGAGATACTTGAGACAATGTTGATGTTGACACTTATACTTGAGACAATGATCCTGAGACACGTCTACTTGAGATAATGATCCTGGGGCACTTATACTTGAGACATCGATCATGAGGCAAGTATACTTGAGACAGCTGATGATGACATGCTACATGTTAAATGAGGCAGACATGTAGTAGTGCTGTTATTAAAGCTAAATATGAGTGGTATGTACTGTTCTAACACAATCTTTGAGTGGTGCTTACTGTTCTAACACAAAGTTTCAGTGAGGGTACTGATGTAATACAAACCCTGGGTAATGATTACTGTTTTAACACAAACTTTGAGTGGTGGTTATCGTTTTTATACAAACCTTGTGTGGTGATGTTATACATAAACATCTCTCCAGCGCAATGAAGGCGGTGATCCAGGCAGTCAGACGAGCAAAAGTTGCGTGAGGCATCCCACCTGTCAAGTACTGAACTTCCATAGAATCAAATGTCAGATCCGCGGAGAGCACTGGAGGAGACAAGCAGATGTTCGTCCAGACAAGAGTTGCCAAGCAACCAATATCAGAGACCGCCAGACCTACAGTAGGAAGGTACATCGTCATTTCTGCTTTAGGAGACATGTCAGTCAGTCAATCATTGCCATATCCCTTGACTGAGTCAGTCAGTCACTTGTATGTCCCTTGACTGAGTAAGTCAGTCATTTGCATGTCCCTTGACTAAGTCAGTCATTTGCATGTCCCTTGACTGAGTCAATTAGTCATTTGCATGTCCCTTGCGGAACTTTGCCTCCCTAACAGCACTCCTGTAGGCCTCTCGGTTGTAAGCAAGATGCCCTGCTGCTGATGCATCCATTTGCAGATCATCAACGATGTCTTGCAGCCATCTTCTCCTTGGTCTTCCCCTCTTTCCATTACGTAGCCTTCCAAGATGGTCTTATCTAGATTATCATGACGTTTAATGTGTCCAAAATATTTAAGTTTTCTCTCTTTAATCCTCTTTACTAGCCAGCCTTCTTAAATATTAAATTCTTGTGGTATGGATATATTAGTTGTTTTTTTTTGTCTCCACGATATTTGAAGAAGTCTTTTGTAGCATTTACATTCAAAAGCGTTTATGTGTTTCTTTTTGTTAAGTGTCCAGGTCTTACAGGCATATGTTGCGATGGGAAATATGCCTGCCCTTAAATATCGTATTTGTATAGTTCCGTCTGTTCCTCTCCACGGATTCTTTAGTTGTTTTACTTTCTGAAGAGCAATAGATGTCCTCCTTTTAATTTCCTTTATTTTATCTCCATTATTAGTTAGTAGTGATCCAAGATATTCAAAACTCTCCACCTTTTCCAATTTTTTCTCATTGATACATATTTCAGCTGCCTTGTTTGTTTTGTCAGTTCTCATCAATTTAGTTTTCTTTGCATTAAGATACAGATTTTGCCCTTCGCTGTTCTTACGGACTGACATAATTAGTTTTTTCCATTCTTTGTTGTGTTGTGGACTGTAATACTGTGTCATCAGCATATCTAATCTCTAGTATTTCATAACCTCCAATTGTTATGACATTGTAATATTCTTTGTCTACATCTTCTCTAACATTCCTCATTATATTTTCATTATACAAGTTAAATAAGTAATTCGACAATACGCACCCCTGACGGACCCCTTGTTTTATGTTAAACCAAGTTGTTGTTTCACCATTTATTCTTACTGCTGCCTGTTGGTGCAGATACAGCAGTGATGTTAACTGTATCAAATGTGTTGGAAATCCCATTTTTTCCATTATTTCCCAAAGTTTCTGGTGTTGTACACAATCAAATGCCTTTGAGTAGTCTATAAAGGATAAATATAGATTCACATCTCTCTGCATTTCTTTTTATTAATCTTACTGAATATATGATCTTTTGTTCCTCTTCCTTATCTAAAACCAGCTTGAAGCATTTTGACTTCTTCTACTATTGTTTTACGATTTTTAATAGAATTTTACTGGCATGACTAATCATGGTAACAGTTCTGTAGTTTGTGCATAATTTCAGGTTACTCTTTTTTGGCAGTGGTATGAATACAGTTCTTTTCCATTATTTTGGGCAAATACCTGAATGCCATATCTTTTTACATAGTGCATGACAGATTGTTGAGTTCATAATAAGTAATAAGTTCAGCTGTATCTCATCACATCCTGGTGATTTACCAATTTTCAGATTCTTTATAGCCCATAAAACTTCTTTTATTGTTGGTTCGGGTTCTTTCTCCTCCAATAATAATTCGCATTGTTGATTTCTGCTTTCACAGTCCGTTGTTTCATACATTCCTTTGCAATATTCCTTCCACCTTTCTAGAATTTCCTCTGTCTCGGTTAAGGTCTTACCTATCTCGTCACAAATTACATTTATCTTAGGTGTGACATTTTTCGTCAATGTCTTCATTTCTTTAAACATTTCACTATCTCTTCCACACTTCTGATGTCATTTTATTCTTTCACAACAATCTTGTATGTAGTGTTTTTGTCTTTTCTTATGTTTCTTTGTACTTCTTTTGTTAAAGATTTATCTTCCTCTTTGTTGTCTTTTGTTATTTTCTACTGCGCTTTCATTTCTCTACGTTGTTTTATCAGTTCTAGTGTGCCTGCTGTAATCCGTCCATTCTTTTGTGTTTTCTTTACTGGAACCATGTCTTTAGCTGTTGTTATTAAGATATCTCTGGCCTGTGTAGCCAGTTCATCTGGTGTCATCTCCTCCTGTACAGCCATCAGGATTTAGAAACGGTTCTTCACTTCTATACTATTCTGGTTTTTTTGTAAGATCAAAGCGGAATGGTTTTGATCCCGTAACTGTCCTTTTTATCTTTATCTCTGTTATTAATAACTCATGGTCCGTTTCACAATCAGCACCTGGTAAAGTTTTTGCTGATGTTATACTTGATTTCCACCTTCTTTGCATTAAAATGTAATCTATTTGATTCTTGGTTTTCCCATCAGGTGATGTCCATGTGTAAAGTCTTCTTGGATGTTGTTTAAAAAGTGTGTTAGCGATCATTAGCTCATTTTCCATGAAAAACGCCATTAGATTGTCACCTGCCTCATTCTATGTCCTATGCTAAATTTCCCCCACAACATATCCTTCGTCTTCTGCTCTTTTCATTAAAATCGCAAACTATTATTACAATATCATTTTTCCGTACCTGGTCTATCGTCGTTTGCAGTGTGTTATACAAGGCTTCTACTTCGTCTTATTCTGCTAATGATGTTACATCAAACTGTTACGTTTCTAGGAATGCCCTTAAGTCTGATTGTGAGGATTCTATCACTTACTAGATTGTAGACTAGTAATGCTTTTGATGTTGATTTGCCTGGGGGACTCACCACCAGATATTTTTCCTATCTGACTTTCCATGTTGCTGTTTGGGTTTCTTGGTATATTTCCAGAAGATAGTTTACCATTGCTTTTCTTCCGGGCAGTGACTGTACTAGCCAGTGATCGTAGCCATTGTCCCTGCATTGAAATCATCTGCCTACCATCGTAGGATGGTACCATAACCAACATTATTTGTCGGCTGCTCTCCCATTCCATCCACCACCTGCTCCCATGGCTTCACGTCACCCTGATCGGGGGGCTATACGGGTACTCCACCTTGCCCAAGGGTGTCCCGTAGACTGACGGAGGTAAGGAGGCGTGCATGTACAATAGTTTAAACAATAGTTTCGCTGGCCCATATAGCTTCAGTGAAGGAAATAAATTCAAGAATTGTGAATTAAGCAATTGTGTGATTTCTTTAGAAAAGGAATTGGTTTTTTTCTGTAATCATATGTCACAGAGTGAAATCACAGATTTTGTGTAATACATTACTCTAGATTTGTTTCACATTTTGCATGATCTACTCCTGGAATCTGTTACATTATAACAATGGCCCTAGTTTGATTATTTCTATCAACGATCTAGGGATGTTTATCACAGTTGTTTTGATGTTACTAGTTTCTGATAGTTGTCGCATCTGAAATTAGATCTGCATTTTGTCAATGTAAATGTTATGTAGAAATTTTTAACAAAGTTATTATTTTATCACTTTGAAACGATGACATTTAAATGTTGGAGAGTTGATGAAGTACAACTTTATAGTAAAATGGACTGAAGACAGGTTAAAATAAATGGCAGGAAGAGAATGCTGAAGAGCGACATTGCTAAAAGCTGTATTGGAAAGACTGCGGGAAAATGAAGAGCGAGAATGGAAGAACGATGCAGCTGTGAAGAGAATGCTGGAGCTAGGACAAATTAAAGTTGTTGGTAGGAAATCTGAACTGTGTGGCAGAAAATACATCGTAAAGAACCAACATTTGATAGGAACTATTAGCAAACTCTTTGATGGATGCTGCGGCACGCGGCGGGGGCATATATGTGGCTGTCCTGGGTGCAGTGACGCCGGAGTCTGAATTTTAAACTTTGAACTTTTGAACTGGCGACAAAAAAATGCGATGATACTCGGTTTTGGTGTAGGAGGAGGGGTGCGGCGGGCAGAAGAAGGGAGTGAATAGTACAATCATGAAAAAGCACGTGATCAAGTCAAAGAGGAGATCAAAGTCTGCTGTGCTCAACGGGAAATTTGTTCTGCAAATAATAGGAGTGAAGACCCCCGTTGAGGCAATCAGTGACCCATAGCTGATATGCCAGCGTCAGTGTTAGCGACTTATAGCTAATATGCCAGCGTCAGTGTTAGCGACCTATAGCTGATATGCCAGCGTCAGTGTTAGCGACTTATAGCTGATATGCCAGCGTCAGTGTTAGCGACTTATAGCTGATATGCCAGCGTCAGTGTTAGCGACTTATAGCTGATATGCCAGCGTCAGTGTTAGCGACCTATAGCTGATATGCCAGCGTCAGTGTTAGCGACTTATAGCTGATATGCCAGCATCAGTGTTAGCGACCCATAGCTGACCAAGACCCTGACCCACCTCTCCGTGGTACCCCCAGTAACAGGCCTAGCCTGGCTAATGGGGCAAGGGTCGCCATAGTCTCCATGGTGGTGGAGTCTGCTAAAGAAGCATTGCACACCCCCTGCTTTTTAGCTGCACTCCAGGACTGAAAAAGTAGCCGCCATAGCACACTCCCAAGCCGATATGATGCTGATCCTCAACATCTCTACAACATCGGCTGCAAAGAACAACAGCTCGCAGTGACAGGGAGTTCGTACAAGTACTTTAAAATAATTCATAGTTTTTAATGTCTAACAAGTTAAAACGCTAAAACTTATCTTTGATGTTTTATTCACCTTCACATTTAAGATACTCTGATGTTTTACAAAATTTGATGTTTTACATACTCTGATGTCTAACACTTTGATGTCCAGCTTACTCTGATGTCTAACACACTCTGATGTCTAACACACTCTGATGTCTAACACACTCTGATGTCTAACATACTTTGACGTCTCACATACTTTGATGTTTTATGGACTTTGATATCTAGCACACTCTGATGCCTAACACACCCTGAAGACTAACACACACTGATATCTTACACATTCTGATATTTTACAGACTGTGATGTTTTAGAAACTTTGATGTCTAAGACCTAACACACTGATGTTTTAAAGACTTTTGATGTCTAGCATACACTAATGTCTAACATGGTTTGATGTTTTACAAGCTTTGATGCCAAAAATAATCTGATGTCTAACATAATCTGATGTCTAACATAATCTGATGTCTACCATACTCTGATGTCTAACATAATCTGATGTCAGTTATACTGTGGTGTCTGACCCTCTGATGTCTAACATACTCTGATGTCTAACACACTATGTTGTCTAGCACACTCTGATGTCTAATATACTCAGATGTCTAATATACTCTGATATCTAACATACTCTGTTATCTAACACACTCTGACGTCTAATAAACTCTGGTATAATCTGATGTTTAATATACTCTTATGTCTAACACGCTTTGATGTCTACAATACTCTGATGTTTTACAGACTTTGAAGTCTATCACTCTGATATCTAACACACGTTGATATTTTACAGACATTTATGTCTAGCACACTTTGATATCTAGCAAAATCTGATAATTAACACACTGATGTTTTACAGACATTGATGTCAAACACATTCTAATGTATAACACACTTTGATATTTTACATACTTTAATGTCTAGCACACTTTGATGTCTTGCATACTCTGATGTCTAACATACCCTGATGTTTTACAACCTTTGATGTCTAGCACACTCTGATGCCTAACACACTCTGATGTCTAACACACTCTAATGCCTAACACATTGTGATGTCTAGCATACTCTGATGTCTAATACTTTGATGTCTTAGAAACATTGTCTAATATACTCTGATGTCTAACACACTCTGTTGTCTAGTATACCCTGATGTCTAACACACTCTGTTGTCTAATATACTCTGATGTCTAACACACTCTGTTGTCTAGTATACCCTGATGTCTAACACACTCTGTTGTCTAATATACTCTGATGTCTAACACACTCTGTTGTCTAATATACCCTGATGTCTAACACACTCTGTTGTCTAATATACTCTGATGTCTAACACACTCTGTTGTCTAATATACTCTGATGTCTAACACACTCTGTTGTCTAATATACCCTGATGTCTAACACACTCTGTTGTCTAATATACTCTGATGTCTAACACACTCTGTTGTCTAATATACCCTGATGTCTAACACACTCTGTTGTCTAATATACCCTGATGTCTAACACACTCTGTTGTCTAATATACTCTGATGTCTAACACACTCTGTTGTCTAATATACCCTGATGTCTAACATGCTCTGTTGTCTAATATACTCTGTTGTCTAGCACACTCTGATGTCTAACATACGCTCATGTCTATTACATTGTTGTCTAACACATTCTGTTGTCTAGCACACTCTGATGTCTAATAAACTCTATTATAATCTGATGTCTAATATACTGTGATATCTTACATACTCTAATATACTGTGATATCTTACATACTCTAATATACTGTGATATCTTACACACTCTAATATACTCTGATATCTTACACACTCTATTAAACTCTGATGTCTAACACACTGATGTCTAATAAACTCTACTATAATCTGATGTCTAATATACTGTGATATCTTACATACTCTAATATACTGTGATATCTTACATACTCTAATATACTGTGATATCTTACATACTCTAATATACTGTGATATCTTACATACTCTAATATACTGTGATATCGTGCATACTCTAATATACTGTGATATCTTACATACTCTAATATACTCAGATATCTTACATACTCTAATATACTTTGATATCTTACACACTCTAGTAAACTCTGATGTCTAACATATACAATTAGGGTATATTATTAATTATGCAAGGGAAGATTTTGTTTAGCAGATTAGTGTGTCACAATAAGATTATCCTAATCTGAAATATATCTGCAGACAAAGTACACGCTATACCTCAGATAGAAAGATAGATATTCCAGGACTCATTTTTAGATAATAGTGTGTTCTTACTAGTGCAACAGGAATTACGAATTCAGTTGGTGAAAGAATAAAAAAAAATTATGTTGTGAAAGTGTAAAGTTTCTGTGACAACAATTAATGTGTACATAGGACACTGGAAGAGTGATTTTCACGAACTGCGTATCTACACATGCAGGTGCCCGTTTAGACGGAAGGCTCTAGAGAGATGTATCTAGGTTAATCTGACAGACTATCAAGCAGTGAGTGCTTCTACTGGTTGCACAGATTATTTTTATATGTGCTTTCCTTAAACAACCTGACGGTTACACAGATTTTCCCCACACTGTCAAAACAGACCTCTTCAGAAATGACTGGAATCATGCCCATCCTTAGTTCTAATATAGCAGGAAAAATATTACAAATTTTACCCTGCAAGAGTCATGATTAACCTATGCACAAGAGTCATAGTTAACACTTACACAAGAGTTATAAATAACACACAAGAGTTATGAATATCACCTACACAAAAATTATAACACACAAGATTTATGAATAACACCTACACAAGAATTATGAATAACACATACACAAGAATTATGAATAACACACAAGATTTATGAATAACACCTACACATGAATTATGAATAACACACAAGAGTTATGAATAACACCAACACAAGAATTATGATTAACACTTGCATATGTCTAACAGATATTGTTATGGAAACTCGCAGAGAAACCAACCGAGCATCAGGGATGCCAACTCCGAGGAGCTCATTCGTCGGCCCCAAACATGTGACAAAGATTGGATTCTGGAATGTGAGAACGATGGCAGCGCCAACAAAGACTACTCAGGTCATCAAAGAAATGGAGAGATACCATCTAGACATACTGGGCATCAGCGAAATGCGATGGCCAGAAGCAGGTAAAAGATCGGCGGAAAACGGTAAGTTAATAATACATTCAGGCAGAAATGATGGTAAAATCCGGCATCGGGTAGGTATTATTATGTCAAACATAGCAACAAATAGCCTTGTAGAATGGGAACCAGTGAACAGTCGTATAATAAGAGCACGATACAACCTAAGACACGGAAGAATGACAATAATACAATGTTATGCCTCCACGAATGATGCAGATGATGATGTGAAAGACGACTTGTATCACCAACTACAACAAATTATCAACAAAGTCCCTAAACACGACATCCTAATTGCTATGGGGGACTTCACCGCTAAGGTAGGGAAAGATAATACCGACGTTGAAAAAGTGATGGGGAAAGAAGGAATTGACATGGTTAATCAGAACGGAGAAAGATTAATTGAAATATGTCTAAAGATTAATTGAAATATGTCTAACAGAGGGCATGGTCATTAGAGGCACAATATTCCCACACAAAGAGATACATAAAACAACGTGGATATCTCCAGATGATAGAACTAGAAACCAGATAGATCATTTTTGTATTAGAAAACAATACAGAACATCTCTCATAGATGAAAGGGCTTATAGGGGCGCAGATGTCAACAGTGATCACAACCTGTGCATAGGGAAAATAAAACTAAAATTGAAAAGCCAACACAACAAATCAGTGCACAGAAAGATAAACAGCCACAGCCTACAAGAAGAAAATAATAACATTAAGTTCAATCAGGAACTTGCCAATCATTCCAAAACACCCAGTGAAGTTGAGGAGATAGGTATAGATGAATTAAGGAATTCTTACAGCACAGCCATAATCACAGCAGCAAAAGCAAGAGCTGGACTGAAAAAACCAAATAGAAAAGCATGGATATCAGAAAAAACATGGGAGTATATACATAAAAGACGAGCAGTCAAATTAGACATGTTGAATGCAAAAACAGATCTTGGAAAAGATCTGGTGAAAGCAAAATACAAAGAAATAGACAAGAAAGTAAAAAATTCAGCTAGAAGGGATAAAAGAGAATACATAGACAATATGGCGAAAGAGGCAGAAAAAGCAGCAAAAACAGGAGACAGCAAAACTTTATATAACATACAAAAGAGGCTAACAGGTACTATTACATCTAAAGAAAGACCAATCCTTAGCAAAACTGGAACACTATTAACATCAAATAAAGACCAAAAGCAAAGATGGGCTGAACACTTCCAAGAAATACTTAATCGACCACACCCAAAAGAATTGTTAAACGTTGAAACTGACTTATCAGCCCCACAACTAAATGTAAACCTAGATGAAATTAAATTGCATGAAATAGAAACAGCAGTGAATTTAATGGCTAACAACAAAGCTGCAGGTGAAGATGAAATAACAGCCAAATGCTAAAAGCTATCGATAGTGACAGCATGAGACAACTACAGAGAATGTTTAACAAGATTTGGAAAGGAGAGAAAGTTCCTTCTAACTGGAAAAAAGGAATCATTGTTAAAATACCAAAAAAAAGGCAACCTTAGTGACTGTAACAACTGGAGAGGAGTAACTTTAATATCACTTGTGTCAAAAGTATTTTGCAAGGTTATTTTGAATAGAAGTAAAGATATAGTGGATACTGCAATGAGAGAAGAACAAGCAGGATTTCGAAAAGAGAGAAGCTGTCTCGACCAGATCTTTACTCTCAGAATAATACTTGAAGAACATATTGAAAAGTAGAAACCATTAATACTGAACTTCATAGATTTTAAAAAGGCATTTGATAGCATACACAGAGATTCATTATGGAGAATTTTAAGTCTATATGGAATACCATCTAAAACTGTCAATATCACTAAGGACTTCTACAATGGATATGTCTGTGCAGTCAAGACAGAAGAAGGAATGAGTGAATGGTTCCAGATTGAAACAGGTGTGAAACAAGGATGTATACTGTCTCCTTTACTTTCTGGAATTAAAATAGACTTCATAATGAAAAAATGCTGCACTGGTAACACAGGTATTGCCTGGGTACATGCAACCCAACTAGAAGATCTTGATTTTGCTGATGACATAACTCTTATCAGTAATAATGTGAATTCCATGCAAGAAAAAACAGATAGCCTGTCTTCAATGGCTAGCAAAATAGGACTTGAAATTAACAAGGACAAAACAATAATATTGAAAATTCCTCTCAATAAAAATGGAAAAATACACATAGAAGGGACAGATATTGAAGAAGTCAATCAATTTACATACCTTGGCAGCTACATAGACCAGGATGGTGACACTAGAAAGGAAGTTAGGATCAGAATTGCAAAGACAGCATCAATCTTCAAGAATCTTGAGAACATATGGAATTCAAAAGTTATAAGCACAAAAACCAAGTTAAGACTATTCAATTCAAATGTAATATCCACCCTCATTTATGCATGTGAAAGCTGTAAAACAGCTAAAGGAATAGAAAAGAAATTAGACTCTTTTGAAAACAAATGCCTAATGAAAATACTCGGCATCAAGTGGAATGAATTCAAGAACAATGCAGAGATAAGACAGATGACTGAACAACATCCAGTCTCATGGGTGATCAGGAAAAGGAGATGGACGTATGTTGGTCACGTAATGAGAAGAAACAGTCAGAGAATCCCAAAACATGCTGTCAAGTGGAACACAACAGGCCAAAGAAAAAGAGGCAGACCGCGTGAAAGTCTGAAGAGGACATTGTTAAGAGAGGCCAAATTAACAGGCATAAAATCCTTTGATGAGGTTGAAAGAGTCTCCGAAGACAGGAAAAATTGGCGAACTACTTTGTGAGCCCTATGTGACGTTTAACGGCACGGGAAGGATATAAGATATAAGATGTCTAACATATGTCTAACATATGTGGTGAGTAATAATAAAACATTACAAAAATAATTAAGAGCCATGACTATGCCCAAATACATGATAAGAAGTTTGACTCTCTTTAAAATATGACAAAAACAGCGACGAGCATTAACCCTAACACATGACAAAAACTATTATTAACATTAATCCTAACACATGACAAAAACTATTATTAATATTAATCCTAACACATGACAAAAACTATTATTAACATTAATCCTAATACATGACAAAATCTATTATTAACATTATTCCTAATACATAACAAAAACAGTTTATTAACCCTAATTCATGACACGACTCAATATTATTTGATCCTGATATTAATATTTGTGCCGCTTTTGTTTTTGTCTTTTTCAGTCTGTCAACCTTGAAGGTTTTGGAGACTGAATTCATGTTTGTATAAATGTGAAGTTCACAAAACATGACCATTGTGACACATTTGATGTTTAATACAATCTAAAATTGTGAACATCTTTAATTAAGGATCTCCACAACGGATATGTTTGTGCAGTTAACACAGAAGAAGGAATGAACGAATGGTTCCAGATTGAAACGAGCATGAAACAAGGATGTATATTATCTCCCTTACTATTTTTAATTGCCATAGACTTCATAACGAAAAAATGTTGCACAGGAAAAACGGGCATTCACTACTTGGGATCCAACTAGAAGATCTTGATTTTGATGATATAACTCTTATCAGTGACAATGTGAATTCCATGCAGGAAAAAACAGAAAACTTGTCTTCACTGACTACTTGGGATCCAACTAAAAGATCTTGATTTTGCAGATGATATAACTCTTATCAGTGACAATGTGAATTCCATGCAGGAAAAAACAGAAAACTTGTCTTCACTGACTACTTGGGATCCAACTAGAAGATCTTGATTTTGATAATATAACTCTTATCAGTGACAATGTGAATTCTATGCAGGAAAAAACAGAAAACTTGTCTTCACTGACTACCAAATTAGGACTTGAAATTAACGAGGAAAAAACAAAAATAATGAAACTTCCCATTAATCAAGAAGGAAAAATATACATAGAAGGAACAGCTGTTTAAGAAGTACACTGGTTTGCATACCTCGGCAGCTACATAGACCAGGATAATGACACCAGAAAGGAAGTTAGAATTCGAACTGCAATAGCAGCATTGACCTTCAAAAATCTTGAAAACATATGGCACTCAAAAATTATAAGCACAAAAACCAAGTTAAGATTATTCAGTTCAAATGTCATACCCACCCTCATTTATGCATGCAAAAGCTAGAAAACAACTAAAAAAGTAGACAAATGAATACAAATCCCTAAGGAAAATAGTCGGTATAAAGTAAAACAAATTCGAACCAAAGCAGAAATAAGACAGATGAGCAAACAACAACCTGTCTCATGGGTGATCAGAAGAATGGAAATGAACATATGTTGGTCGTGTGATGAGAAGAAACAGTCAGAGAATCCCAAAAACAAGCTATCAAGTGCAACACAACAGGCCGAAAAAAAAATAGGTCGACCACGTGAAATTTTAAAGAGGATATTGTTAAGAGAAGTCAAATTAGTAGGCATAAAATCCCTTGAAAAGCTCGCCAAAAACAAGAATACTTGGCGAATATCATGCGCGCCCTATGTGACGTTTAACGGCTCGGGAAGGATGTAAGATGTAAAATGTTTAACTGTTGGTGTTTGCATTGTTCTCTGCGAGTAGAATTTTCTAGCAGCTAGTGTGTGGAAGTGCTGAAACATGTACTGAGAGAGAGAGAGAGAGTTAATTTGGTTAGTGTGAAGACTGAGAGAGGTTAATTTGGTTAGTGTAAAGACTAAAAGAGGGTTAATTTTGTTAGTGTGAAGAATGAAAGAGGGTTAATTTTGTTAGTGTGAAGACTAGAAAAGGTTAGTTTGGTTAGTGTGGAGACTGGGAGTGGAACAAAAAGCAATCTTCTCAGCACTGTCCACACAGTGAGATCCTGAAACGTTAAACAGGCAGAACTGGGAGCATACATGAAGAGGTAGAACAGAGTCTTTAGAACACACACATGCTTGGTTTTGCTGAAAGCATAAACGGAGTAAAGCTGGGGCGACCATCCCAAACTCAGCGCGTCACAGGTGGCGGATGGTGAAAGTCCTCCAGATATGGAGGATCCCTGTGAATAAGGAGTCATCCAAATAAGCAGGCGTGCACCACCTGGCGGTAGACTCAGAGAGCGAGGTGGGGTAGTAGGTGGCTCTACTACTCCTATAAAGTGCCTCAGGTGCTCAGTGAAGGGAATACCAGGCGGGTAAGAGGCGCCTTAAAACCTCTCGCTCCCGCTGCCTTGCGGGTAGGACAGGGAGTCCAAAGGCTAGCAGAGAGTCTGTACACAAAAATTGGCAGAAGGCAACGGGAAACCACTGTTGTAGCTCCCAAGAACAATTATGCTTATTCAGAGTAATAGATTTGTCATGAACGACGTTAATGGATGCTCCTCTGGAACAGCCTCGTCCGGTAGGCCAGCTCACGAGCCACAGGTGAGGCCAGATCGTCATCAAGCAACTGGTGGCAAAATTAACAAATTCAAAACAGCAACATGGAATGTTAGAACTCTATTCCAGGCTGGAAAATTAGAAAATGTAAAGATGGAAATGGAAAGGATGAAGATCAACAACATATTAGGAATGAGTGAAGTTAGATGTACAGGTGCAGGGAAGATAAACTCTGATAAATATACAATAATATGTTCAGGAAGTGAGAAACATGAACGAGGAGTAGGAATAATATTTGACGAACAAACAGCAAGGACAAATGTAAGATATTTGAACATCTCGGACCGAGTCCTGCTAGCCCAACTGAAAGGACAACCAATAAACATAAATATTATACAAGTGTACGCTCCAACATCTGAAAGTTCTGAAGAAGATGTACAGCTATTTTATAATGACATAGAGACAGCTCTAAAACACACAAAGTCACATGAAGTTACTATAGTCATGGGAGATTTTAATGCAAAAATTGGTAAAGGAAGAACTTCAGACATTGTTGGTGACTATGGACTGGGGGAGAGGAATGACAGAGGTTATAAATTAATTGAATGGGCAAGAATACACAGAATGGTTGTAGGAAACACCTGGTTTAAACAACATCATCGAAGACTGGCAAAGTGGTGCAGCCCAGACAAAAAGACGTTTAATCAGATAAATTACATATTAATCAACAAACGATTCCGCAATGCATTACTGACAACAAAAACCATGCCAGGAGCTGACTGCAATAGTGACCATGATCCACTCTGAGGAAAAATTAGAATAAAGCTAAAGAAAGCATGCAGAAAAGTGAGAAACATCAAACTGAATACAGAACTCCTTAAAAATGACCAAGAACTGCGAGAACAATACAAAGTTAATATAACAAATAGATACAGTGCAATAGCAAAGGGAAAATAAAACTAAAATTGAAAAGTCAACACAAGAAATCAGTACACAGAAAGATAAACATCCACAGCCTACAAGAAGAAAATACTAACATTAATTTCAATCAGGAACTTGACAATCATTCCAAAACACCCAGTGAAGTTGAGGAGATAGGTATAGATGAGTTATGGAATTCTTACAGCACAGCCATAATCACAGCAGCAAAAGTAAGCGCTGGATTGGAAAAACCAAATAGAAAAGCATGGATATCAGATAAAACATGGAAGTATATACATGAAAGACGAGCAGTCAAATTAAACATGTTGAATGCAAAAGCAGATCATGAAAAAGATTCGGCAAAAGCAAAATACAAAGAAATAGACAAGAAAGTAAAAAGTTCAGCTAGAAGGGATAAAAGAGAATACATAGACAATATGGCGAAAGAGGCAGAAAAAGCAGCAAAAACAGGAGACAGCAAAACTTTATATAACATACAAAAGAGGCTAACAGGTACTATTACATCTAAAGAAAGACCAATCCTTAGCAAAACTGGAACACTATTAACATCAAATAAAGACCAAAAGCAAAGATGGGCTGAACACTTCCAAGAAATACTCAATCGACCACACCCAAAAGAATTGTTAAACCTTGAAACTGACTTACCAGCCCCACAACTAAATGTCAATCTAGATGAAATTAAATTGCATGAAATTGAAACAGCAGTGAATTTAATGGCTAACAACAAAGCTGCAGGTGAAGATGAAATAACAGCCGAGATGCTAAAAGCTATCAATAGTGACAACATGAGACAACTACAGAGAATGTTTAACAAGATTTGGAAAGAAGAAAAGGTCCCTTCTAATTGGAAGAAGGGAATCATTGTTAAAATACCAAAAAAGGGCAACCTTAGTGACTGTAACAACTGTAGAGGAGTAACTTAATATCAGTTGTGTCAAAATATTTTGCAAGGTCATTTTGAATAGACTCAAAGATATAGTGGATACTGCAATGAGAGAAGAACAAGCAGGATTTCGAAAAGGGAGAAGCTGTCTCGACCAGATCTTTACTCTCAGAATAATACTTGAAGAACATATTGAAAAGCAGAAACCATTAATACTGAATTTCATAGATTTTAAGAAGGCATTTGATAGCATACACAGAGATTCATTATGGAGAATTTTATGTCTATATGGAATACCATCTAAAATTGTCAACATCATTAAGGACTTATACAATGGATATGGTTGTGCAGTCAAGACAGAAGAAGGGATGAGTGAATGGTTCCAGATTGAAACAGGCGTGAAACAAGGATGTATACTGTCTCCTTTACTTTTTGGAATTACAATAGACTTCATAATGACAAAATGCTGCACAGGTAACACAGGTATTGACTGGGTACATGGGACCCAACTAGAAGATCTTGATTTTGCTGATGACATAACTCTTATCAGTAATAATGTGAATTCCATGCAAGAAAAAACAGATAGCCTATCTTCACTGGCTAGCAAAATAGGACTTGAAATTAACAAGGACAAAACAAAAATAATGAAAATTCCCATCAATCAAAATGGAAAAATACACATAGAAGGGACAGATATTGAAGAAGTCAATCAATTTGCATACCTTGGCAGCTACATAGACCAGGATGGTGACACTAGAAAGGAAGTTAGGATCAGAATTGCAAAAGCAGCATCAATCTTCAAGAATCTTGAGAACATATGGAATTCAAAAGTTATAAGCACAAAAACCAAGTTAAGACTATTCAATTCAAATGTAATATCCACCCTCATTTATGCATGCGAAAGCTGGAAAACAACTAAAGAAATAGAAAAGAAATTAGACTCTTTTGAAAACAAATGCCTAAGGAAAATACTCGGCATCAAGTGGAATGAATTCAAGAACAATGCAGAGATAAGACAGATGACTGAACAACAACCAGTCTCACGGGTGATCAGGAAAAGGAGATGGACATATGTTGGTCACTTGATGAGAAGAAATGATCAGAGAATCCCAAAACAAGCTATCAAGTGGAACACAACAGGCCGAAGAAAAAGGGGCAGACCGCGTGAAACTCTGAAGAGGACATTATTAAGCGAGGCCAAGTTAACAGGCATAAAATCCTTTGTTGAGGTTGAAAGACTCGCCGAAGACAGGAAAAATTGGCGAACTACTTTGCGAGCCCTATGTGACGTCTAACGGCACGGGAAGGATATAAGATATAAGATAAGAATAGCAAAGATAAATAGTATAGATGAACAATGGGCAATGTTAAGAGTTTCTATCCACCAAACTGTTAAGGAGATAATACCACAAAAAAAGAAGCCTCTAAAAATAAATGAATGGCTTAGGACTGATGGACAAGAGGAGGAGGAGTAAAAATATCGAGGAAAAAATATAGCAAGATAAAGAAAGAAATAAGACGCAAATGCAGAGAAGCAAAAGAAGTGTGGTTAAATGAACAGTGCAGGCAGATAAAGGACTTTCATAATAAAGACACCAAAAACATGCACAAACGAGTTAGTGAACTCACAGACAGGAAAACAAAATATACCACAGGATGCCTGAAATCGAAAGAAGATAAAATGTTAATGGGAAAAGAGGACACTGTGGACAGGTGGACAGAGTATATCGGTGAGCTATATGGAGGAGAAAGACCAGAATTAACACCAGATACTGAAAACTGTGATGCACCACCAATACTTGAAGATGAAATCATAGATGCCATCATACACATGAAAAAAGGAAAAGCGACTGGGCCTGATAATATAACAATAGAAGAAATAGAGGCACTAGAGGAGACAGGAATAAAAATAATAACCAAGTTACTGAATGACATTTACAACAGTGGTTATATTCCCAGTGACCTGATTAAATCCACGTTTATAGCACTACCAAAGAAACCAGGTGCAAAGGAATGTGATGACTACAGGACTATCAGCCTCTAATGTCACATAATCGAAGCTACTTCTGAGAATCATTATGAGAAGAACAAGGAAAAAGATAAAAATGGAAATAGCAGATGAACAGTTTGGATTTGTTGAAGGAAAGGAACATACAATGCCACTTATGCTTTACGAACACTAACAGAAAGAGCTTTAGAAGTACAGAAAGATCTCTATTTATGCTTCATTGATTACACCAAGGCATTCGACAAGGTGAAACATAATGAAATTTTTAAAATGCTTGAAGACATCAGTATAGACGGCAAAGACCTGGGGATTGTAAAACATCTATACTGGCAGCAAGAAGCAGCAATTCGAGTTGAACATAGAACTAGAAAATATCAACCTATAATACAAGGGATGCGATAAGGATGTGTACTATCTTCAGACCTTTTTTCTCTGTACAGCGAGAATATTCTAAGAACGATTATCACAGAACCAGGCATAAAAATTGGAGGATACAATATTAACAACCTTCGGTAAGCAGACAACACAATACTGATATCTGAGAACCAACAAGACGTGCAAAATCTCTTAGATAAAGTGGCCAAAGAAAGTGAACAGAAAGGCCTTACTTTGAACATCAAAAAGACAGAGACTATGGTTATATCTAAGAAACAGAATCCACCAACATGCAGTATAAAATTAAACGGAACTATTCTAAAGCAGGTGCAGAAATTCAAATACCTTGGAGCAGTAATAACTTTAGATGGGAAATGCAGAACAGAAATTAAGAACAGAATAAGCCAAGCAAAGACTGCATTTCAGAGAATGAGAAACATATTATCCAACACATCCTTATCAATGAATATCAGAAAATAAGTCCTAAATTGCTATATTGAACCTATCTTGTTATATGGAAGTGAATTATGGACAATAGGCAAGTCTGCACAAAAATTATTGGAAGCAGCAGAAATGTGGTTTATTAGAAGAATGTTGCGAATCCCCTGGACAGCAAAAATAACTAATGAAGAATGTATGAGAAGAGCTGGAGAGACAAAAAACCTTGTCAAAAAGATAAGAGAGAGACAATGTGCTTTCATAGGACGTGCAATGAGAAGAGGGGGCATTGAAAATACTATAACAACAGGAAAAATAGAAGGAAGAAGATCAAGAGGAAGACCAAGAGAAATGATACTGGACAGTCTGACGGGATGGTGTGAGAGGAGATCACCAACTGAGCTGATGGCTCTCATGAAGGATCGTGTACTCTGGAGAAGCATAATAGCCAATGCCAGTCGGCACGGCACCTGATGATGATGATGATGATGAAAAACGGAGAGGTGCGATAGTTTTTAGAACACACAAACATTTGATCACACAAACAGTAGATTAACCACTAACATTGACAAGACGTAACGTGTTAATTACTGACTTTGACCAGGTATAAAACATTGGATACTGTACCCAGTAAACTGACATTGACCACATCAGTGAAGCCTTGTTTCACGAAGCAGGCTATGTTAATAATGTTAGTTGCAATACCAAATATATCGATTATTTGACAAACGACAGTGTAGATGATCCACTGAAGAATGTTGGCTATTTCGTTACTTAGAAGCTGGTCAGTTGACGTCCCGTCCTCATGAAAACTGATCGGTGAAACAAATGTCCTGTTTGAAACGATTCGCATCGTTACATATTTTTGGAACACAACAGTTTCGAAAAGTTACTTACATCAGTTTATAGCATTATGTAGTGAGTCTTATACAATATATTCACTGGAAAACAGCGTCATTTTTTTAGTTCATGTAGTGTGTCTTGTACAGTATATTCATCGTAAAACAGCCTCATATTAACAAAATTTTGAAACTACAGCTAGCTACTAATTCTAATTCCAGTTTCACAAAATAAAGCGTAATTCTTTGTTTGAAAAATCATTTCTAATAAAATATTTCAGTTGTTAACTTTCTTCTTTGATCAGTCCAGGTATCATTGAATGTTTTGACCGACCTGAAATTTAAGGATGGGATAATTAGCGACGCCAAAACTTACTGGATGTTACTGCTAGCGTGTAACTTTAGGTAAAGGTAAAAGGTAAAGGTAACCCTGTCATGCCTTAGAGGCACATAGGGATATGGTGTTAGTGTCCATATTTTCCTTGACCTGTCAGCACACTAGAGGGTGTAACTTTAGAGACCTGTATAATTTTTGCTTTAATATTGACTTTCGAGTGACATAAAGTAGCTATACTAGATCAATACAGTAGATGTTTACTGATATATAATTAATGGATGTCTAAATAGATAGCCTTATGACAGAAACATAACTATATGCTCTTAACTTATTAATATCCATCGTTTTTATGTCACTAAGTTCAGTAGTTTAGAGATACGAAATTACAATCGGTCGGTTATAAGATCGTTGTGTTGTGACATAAGTTCAGTAGTTTATAGATATGAAATTACACTTAGTAGGTTATAAGATCGTTGTGTTGTGACATTAATATCGAACCTGACGCGTGTCTAACATTTTCGAGTTTTTTTTCCTCAGATATTTATAACCTACCTTTTCATAAAAAATAGGCATTTGAAGACATTTTTCTTGAAAAATTCTGAAAAACAGCACCATTTATATATTTATATATTTATTCTTGATCTCTGCAGTCATGTCTTATCTTGTTGCATTCCTCATGTAATTTTCAGCGTTGAGCTGCTAAAATACTTGTCAAATTCATCATCATCATCATCATCATCATCAGGTGCCGTGCCGACTGGCGTTGGCTATTATGCTTATCCGGAGTACCCGATCCTTCATGCAGGCCATCAGCTCAGTTGGTGATCTCCTCTCACACCATCCCGTCAGACTGTCCAGTATCATTTCTCTTGGTCTTTCCCCTTGGCTCTTCTTCCTCTATTTTCCTGTTGTTATAATATTTTCATCGCCCCCTCTTCTCATTGCATGTCCTATGAAAGTAGATTGTCTCTCTCTTATTTATTTGGTCTCTCTCTTATCTTATCTTATTTGACAAGATACATCAAAAGACGTCGATGGGCCTATCCCGGCCACGTTCTCAGAATGGACGAATCCAGACTCCCTCGCCAAGCCCTCGCATGGTCAGCGAAGGGCAAAAGAAAGCAAGACAGGCCAAAGGAGACTCTACGTAGAACCATCACTAGAGAGAGTACAGGCCAAGGGAGACTCTACGTAGAACCATCACCAGAGAGAGTACAGGCCAAGGGAGACTCTACGTAGAACCATCACCAGAGAGAGTACAGGCCAAGGGAGACTCTACGTAGAACCATCACCAGAGAGAGTACAGGCCAAGGGAGACTCTACGTAGAACCATCACTAGAGAGAGTACAGGCCAAGGGAGACTCTACGTAGAACCATCACCAGAGAGAGTACAGGCCAAGGGAGACTCTACGTAGAAGCATCACCAGAGAGAGTACAGGCCAAGGGAGACTCTACGTAGAAGCATCACCAGAGAGAGTACAGGCCAAGGGAGACTCTACGTAGAAGCATCACCAGAGAGAGTACAGGCCAAGGGAGACTCTACGTAGAACCATCAGTAGAGAGAGTACAGGCCAAGGGAGACTACGTAGAACCATCACCAGAGAGAGTACAGGCCAAGGGAAACTACGTAGAACCATCACTAGAGAGAGTACAGGCCAAGGGAGACTCTACGTAGAAGCATCACCAGAGAGAGTACAGGCCAAGGGAGACTACGTAGAACCATCACCAGAGAGAGTACAACTTTGGGATTCAAGTCCACCCAAGAACTACAGCGGACGGCGGCGAGTCGTCAGACATGGAAAGATATGATTTCCGCCCTATGAGCCAATGTTGGCCCTAAAGGAATGTCAATCAAATCAATCGATTCCTGTTTGTATGCACGTAATGCATGTATGTATGTACGTAATGTATGTATGGTATATATGTATGCATACACATATGTATGCATGTAAGTATAGATAGATGCATACATGTATATAAGTATGGATGTACGTATGTATGGTTTGTATGTAACACACGCATGTATGGTATGCACGTATATATGTAATGCACATATAGTATGTACATATATATATATATATATATATATATGTAATGCACGTATATATGTAACGTACGAATGTATGATATGTAATGCACATGTGTATGCTATGTATATCTGCACCTATATATGGTATGTATATAATGCACATATATACGGTATGATATGTAATGCATGTATGTATGATATGTATATATGCACATATGTATGGCACGTATGTAATGCACGTATGTTATGCACGTATATATGCATGTATAGTATACACGTATATACATACTGCATGTATATATGGTATGCATGTAAATATGTAATGTACATATGTATGTAATGTTTGTACCTATGCATGGTATAAATGGTATGCACGTACACATATAATGAACACACATATATATATATATATATGGTGTGAACATATATATGAAATGCACGTATGTGTGTTACGCATGTGCCTAAGCATGGGTTGTATGTAGTGCACATATATATTTATTGCATGTATGTATGCATATATGCAATGCACATAAGGTATGCATGTATGTATGTATGTAATACACATACGAGGGGTGATTGATAAGTTCTCGGCATAAGGTACAACGGATTATTTGTGGACACCTTTATTGGGTTATTTCTCAACATAGTCCCCTTGCAAGTTTATACACTTAGTCCAGCGATCCTGGAGCATACGGATCCCTTCTTTGTAAAAGTCAGCATCTTGTGCCAGTAGAAAGTGGTCTCCAGCATGAATGACAGCATCATCATCATCATCTGAAGCACATTTGCGACCACAGAGCTTCTTTTTGTCTTGGTAAACAGATGATAGTCCGAAGGGGCCAAATCTAGGAAATAAGGAGGATGTTCAAGAGGCTGGAAGCCACATTCATGAATGGCAGCCATTGCCACCGCTGACTTATGAATTGGAGCATTGTCTTGCTGAAAGATGACTCCTCTCGTTAATTTCCCTCGACGCTTTTCCTTCAGTTTGACCAGCAGTTGCTTCACAAGATTAGCGTAATAGGCCCCGGTGACCATTCTGCCCTTTTGAAAATAGTCTACAAATACCACACCTTCTAAATCCCAAAAGATAGAAGCAATCACTTTGCTTGCAGACAGAACCACCCTTGCTTTCTTTGGAGCTGGTGATCCATGATGTTTCCACTGCTTTGACTGTTCTTTGGTTTCTGGTTGAAAATTATGAACCAAAGTCTCATCCATAGTCACAAATTGCTGAAGAAACTTTTCAGGATCTGCAGAAAAATGGCCAAGATTGTCTCTTCACATGTTGAGACTATGTCATTTGTGATTAGCTCCAAGAAGTTTCGGTACCCATCAAGCAGAGATCTTTGTCATTAGATTATCATTGTGAATAATGGCATGAACACGTTCCTGTGAGAACCCAACTTAGTAGCAATGCACCGCTCAGTTAGTCGTCGATCCTCCATTATTTTGTCATGGATTCTGCCGGTAGTTTCATCGCTGGTTTCTTGGTCTTCCTGGACGGGGATCATCTTCCAGATTCTCCCTTCCATGTTTGAATTGAGCTTCCCATTTCTTCACTGTGCTGTAGGAAGGGGCACTCTCTCCTAGAGTTTCTACCATATCCTCATGGATCTCCTTCGATGATAAGCCCTTGATGCAGAGGTAGCGAACGACTGCTTGATGAGAAATTTTATCTTTTTTTCTTTATTTCTACCACCTCTTACCACTTCAGTAGCCTGTAAAAAAAAATTGTTTGCAGTTAATTTCTTGAAACTTGGTGTTTAATCTTACATTAACCTGACCTACAAATGCACCTAATATCAACTGTGTGTTTCAAGTATTTATATCTTATGCCGAGAACCTATCAATCACCCTTCGTATGATATGCATGTATGTCAGTTAGTCTGTGCCTTGCAGAACTTTGCCTCCCTAACAGCTCTCATGTAGGCCTCTCGGTTTTAAGCAAGATGCTCTGCTGCTGATGCGTCCATTTGCAGATTATCCACAATGTCTTGCAACCATCTTCGCCTTGGTCTCCTTTTTTTCCATTATGTATCCTTCCAAGACGGTCTGCTCTATATTATCATGACGTTTAATGTGTCCAAATTATTTAAGTTTTCTCTGTTTAATCCTATTTACTAACCAGCCTTCTTCAATATTACGCTGTGGCATGGTTATATGTGTTCCTTTTTGTTTCCATGATATTTGAAGAACTCTTCTGTAGCATTTACATTCAAAGGATAAAGGTAGATAGAGGTGTATAGTGCAGTTTTACAAGGCAGCAGAAGGAGTGAGTAAGTGAGGAAAAAAAACGAATAGAAAATATGAGAGCAAGATGAGAATGTATAAATGAAAAATATACAGCATTCAATATTTCGGCATGAGCCTTTTTAAAGGATTTCATACACAAAACAAGACAAAACATATAACTACATGAAAAACATATCTGTGTGGCATCCTCCAGAGAGTAGGAACACAAGAATGCGTGTCCCTCAGACCAGACGAGGCATAGAAACCACAGGAAAGCAGACAGTAGGCCACCAGAGAAGAAGAGAAGGTGGCGGTAAGGAGGGGGAGGGAAGCTAGGAGAAAGAAGCAAGAAAGTAGAGTGTAAATCGCAGGAAAAAAAGTGGAAAACTAAAGAAGTTAAAGGAAACTGAAGACACTGTTAATTCCAGCTGGGTGGAGACAGCCAGCCTGGAAAATAAGGCGCTGTTCTAGGACCCTCCGAGATAGTACATCAGCAGAACAAGAGCGGATTGCACTAACAGAAATGTCCTGTTTTTCCCTGTGGTTGTTAAGGCAAAAATGTTTAGCCACCGGTGTCCAAGCCCTCTTAGAAAACGATCTCCTAAGCGTAAACCGGTCTCCCCTATGTACTTCATACCATAGCGTTTGCACATAATAGCATAAATAAAATTGCGTGAAGTACAGGTGAAACCCTCCTGAACTGATAACGTGGACTTGGGGAAGGAGATCTGGCTAGCCTCGACAACAAACGGACAAGTGTTGCATTTAGAGCGTCCGCATCGTCTGGTACCATTAATAAGTGTCATCTGTCTTAAGGCGACTTCAAACTAAAAGGTCCCTGAGGTTCTTGTCGCGTATGTAAGCCACCAATGGGGGTTCCCCAAAAAGTTCACGTGTATCAGGCTCGGTTTGAAGGAGATGTAGAACCAGTATGTTCTTAACTGCCAAACTATGAGGCTGGTACATGAGTATCAGTTTAACTCTGTCCGAGCTACAGTGCGATTTAGGAGTGAGGGCTTGTTGCCGCGATATATGGCTGATGCGGTTCCAAGACGACAAGAGAACATGTTCTGGATAGCCACATTGGCGGAAGGAATCTAGCATTGTGTGATATTAATAATAGAAATCAACATCCTCACTGCACAACCGTCGCAACCTAAGAACCTGGGAAACAAAAGAATATAGAGTTCTTACACGATCTATGATGGGAGGAAGAGTACAGGAGGTAGCTGTGAGAGTCTGTAGGTCGCCATCCCTTTTATCTTTACATTCAAAGGCATTTATGTGTTTCTTAGCTGTTTTGTTAAGAGTCCAGGTCTCATGGGCATATGTTGCGACGGGGAAGATGCATGTCCTTAAAAATCTTATTTTTGTAGTTCTGCCTGTTCCTCTCCACAGCTTCTTTAGTTGTTTTACTTTTTGAAGAGCGATAGAAGTCCTTTTAATTTTCCTCACTGTATCTCCATTATTAGTTAGTAGTGATCCAAGATATTCAAAACTCTCAACTTCTTCCAATATTTCCTCATTGATACATATTTCAACTGCCTTGTTTGTTTTGTCAGTTGTCATCAATCTGGTTTTCTTCGTATTAAGATAGAGGTTTTATTCTTCACTGTTCTTAAGAACGTGTATTTGTATATATATGTAATGGACATATGGTATGCATGTATGTACATATATATGTAATGTATGTATGTCATACACGTATGTAATATACGTAATGCATGTATGTCTGTAATATATATATATATATATATATATGTAATGTACACACACATACATATATATTATCTCAATCTTCTATTAGTCTGGAAAAGGAATGAATTCTATCTATAGTATAAAATCGAAGTAACTTTATCTACAGGTATTTAAAAATATAAGTACTGTATACAAAAATAGTCTTTTACAAAATCACAATAATATTAATTTTATTGAAAACTTGATTATAAACAACATTTTTAGTTTCACCTCCAGGAGCAAGAATAAATAAATTCTTGAGCAAGCAACATAAAGTTGTCTGTGGGAGAAACATGCCAATCTCAAATCCACTCCGCAGTACTTAACAGTCTGGCCCTGTGACTTGATCATTATTCAGAAAGCAAATCTCACTGGAAATTGCAATCTCTTAAAGCTAAAAGGGAGATCCATCGGAATGAGTGGTATCTGTGGGATAAAACTGTTTCACCCTCTCCCTTTCCTGTTAAGACAGTCGCTTCAATTAAACTGCCCAGCATCTTCTTTACACAGTCTTGTGCCTTTGCAAAATACTTGCACACATATTTAATCGATTTCACACAGTTACAGTACTCCACGTTGATGTGTGCCAGAAACATTTTTGATAGCAGTGGCGAAACAAGCTTTCTATCGTTGATTTATATTTCTTTGTTGCTTCGTATCTTTAGTTTTGCTGCGAACCCTCCATCTTATGGAGCTAGCGATCTATATAGAGAATAACCATCTTTTCCGGTTTGTCTCTTTAATCAATTTTATTATAGAATACAATAAAAAGCTAATATAAACATAAGGAAAAAAAATTAAAATTATGAAGTACTTACAACCGTGTAGAAATATAAAACTCTTCACAGAAATAAAAAAGTACTACTGAACTTGAATCCAAAATGCATACTATGACTGTCAAATAAACTAGGAAACCTTTATACCATCAACTAAAAGAGCGAAATGAAACTGTTACATCCACTGAAAGATGATAAACTGGAAGACTTGCCCAGTTAGTTTTCCTTACATACGACCATCTACAATTCCAGTGAGTGCCGGAATTTTCTCAAATATGAGTCCAAGACCGGGGCATAATGATTTCTAAATATTTCCAGAAAGGACCACAGAAGTTCAATTCATTTACACAATCTTCTAGAAAGTTCAATTCATTTCCACAATCTTCTAGAAGGTTCTACAGAGTTCTATTCATTTCCACAACCTTGTAGAAATTTCTACAGATTTCTATTCATTTCCACGATCTTCTAGAAGGTTCTACAGAATTCATTTCCACAACCTTCTAGAAGGTTCTCTCAAGTTCTATTCATTTCCACAACATTCTAGAAAGTTCTACATAGCTCTATCCGAATAAACTTGGGCTTGATGTCATCAGGACTGTCACCAATCAGCTTAGCGACCCCGAAAACTATGGACTCGAGACTAATATCGGTCGTTTTCGATTATTTTTACATGTCATCCCCCCCCCCCCCCCAGGGTGTCTTACTCAAACAGTATTTTTTTTCCAGATTGCAAGTCATATGTATACTAAGTTTAGTTGAAATTGCTCCAGGCGTTCAAGCTATCTCTTGTACTCTTCCTCTCATCCCAGATCGTGTAAGGACTCTTCCTTTTTCCCAGCTTCTTAGGTTGCGACGTTTGTGTAATGAGTATTTGGATTTCCAGGATCAATTCAGTCAACGAGGCTATCCAGAACATGTTTTCTCATCGTCTTGGAACCCCATCAGCCATATATCGCGGCAACAAGCCCCCACTCTTAAACCGCACTGTAGCTCGGACAGAGTTAAACTTGTACTCACGCACCAGCCTCATAGTTTGGCAGTTAAGAACATACTGTTTCTCCATCTCCTTCAAACCGAGCCTGATACACATGAACTTTTTGGGTCCCATTGGTGGCCTATATACGGGACATGGACCTCTGGGACCTTTTAGTTCTGCTGATGTACGATTTCAGAGGGTCCTAGAACAGTGACTTATTTTCCAGCCTGGCTATCTCCACCCATCTGGAATTAACAATGTCTTTAGCTTCCTTTAACTTTAGTTTTGCACCCTTTTTCTGTGATTTATACTCTAATTTCTTGTTTCTTTCTCTTAGCTCCCCTCCCTATCGCCACCTTCTCTTCTTCTCTAATGGCTATCTTGTGTCTATTGCCCTTCCCCGTTTACCTCCCTCTCTTCTTCACTATTGGCTCTATCAGCCTATCCTTTGTGTGGCCCCGTGTGGTCTCTATGTCTCGTCTAGTGGACATGCATTTCTGCATTCCCTACTGTTGGAGGATGCCACATTAAGATAAGTTTCCCATTTAGTTATTCGTTTTTTGTCTCGTTTGTCATGTAATCCTTGAAAAAGGCTTACACCAAAATATTGGATGTTGTATGTTTTTCATTTATACATTCTCATACTTTCTATTTTTCCCTACTTTCGGTTTGTTTTTTTTCACAGTTTACTCAATATCTCTGCCACCTTGTAAAACTACACCATACACCTCTATTAACCTTTATTATTTGAACCAATTTTCCTGCAGTTGCCATCACCCTTATCTGAAAATACATACACACACAGAGAGTAATGCATGTACACTGTATGTATCTATGTAATGTACATATAAAATGTCCGACAATTAAGTAATGAGACTAATTACATTAAAAAAAAATAAACAGTTGACGATATAACCTGTATTTTATTCAAAGCCCCTTGTGCATCAATACAGCGAGTGGCATGATCTAACAAACACTAGAATGACCTCTGCAGTTCTTCTGTTGGT
This sequence comes from Achatina immaculata, assembly GCA_009760885.1. Lineage (NCBI taxonomy): Eukaryota > Metazoa > Mollusca > Gastropoda > Stylommatophora > Achatinidae > Lissachatina > Lissachatina immaculata. The sequence continues at coordinate 50,229,060 of CM019702.1, read as the reverse complement.
ATGTCCATTAAAATCGATGTTACAGCCCTTTGGATGCCATCAGTATCATCACAGAAGCGTCCTTTCAATGGCAACTTTAATTTTGGGAATAGAAAATAATCACAGGGAAACAAATCTGGAGGAATAGAGTGGATGGTTGATAACACACACTTGTTTTTGGGCCAAAAATTCCAGTGAGCTGGTGCATTATCATGAAGAAGGAAAAAACTGCCAGGTGTTGAATACTCGGGTTGGACTTGGAGAATCCTTTTCAATAGGCATTTCAAAATACTTAAATAAACTTTGGCAGTGACAGTCTGTCCCTCTGGAATAAATTCTTTGTGAAAAACTCCTTTGCTGTTGTAGAACCACACCAACATTTTCTTCACTTTCGAGTTTTGAAGACAATTTTTTTTTTTCCTTTTGATATGATGATGATTTCCACTGAGCACTTTGTCGTTTAGTTGTGGGATCATAGCGGAAAATCCATGTTTCGTCCTCTGCAACAATCAAATTTAAGAAATGTTTATTTCTGCGACATGTTTTGACGATGTCTTTTGCGTACTCAACACGCTGATGTTTATGGTCATCAGACAACGAATGTGATACAAACCGGCAACTTTTTCTTGCCCAAATCTTCCACTAAAATTTTACAAATGGTCTCTCAGTTAACAATAAATTCATCTGTGATTATTCTCAGTCAAACAACTATAGTCTTGTATCCGTTCTCTGATTTTTGCAATGAGTTCCTCATTATGAACAGAAATTGGGCGTCTATGTCTAGCTGCATTTGTAATCGTTTCCACAAAACTTGAGAATTGTGAATACCACATGTATATCAGTGCACAAGATAAATAATTATACCCATAAACTTGCCGCATCAATTCAACTGTCTCAATGACACTTTTTCCGAGTTTTAAACTGGTGAAGTGGTTAGTGCACTGGTCTCTCATGGCAAAGGTCGGGGGTTCGAATCCAGCCAGAGGCACCTCAGTCACCCAGCTGTAGAAATGGGTACCCGACTTCTTCTGGAGTTGGTGATACTGACCATATCACCCTCTAGTGTGCTGACAGGTCAAAGAAAATATGGACACTAACACCAGATCCCTACGTGCCTCTAAGGCATGACAGGATTAACTTTACCTTTTTTTTTTTTTTTAACCTTAAACAGAACTTAATGTTAACTTTTTTGCTCTATGCTGATTACGTAACAATGCACCTCTGACTAGGTAAACAAAATGGCAGCTTGTCATGAAGGTTGTCTCTTTGGACTCCATGCTTTGCTTCATAGATGGCATTTTTGTCTTGGCCATAATAAAATCAGTCTCATTATTTAATTGGCGGACCTTGTATTATGTAATGCATGTATGTATGTAATGTGTGTGTGTGTATATATATAAGTATGTAATGTACATATACATATATATATATATATTATCTCCTTATCTTATATCCTTCCCGTGCCGTTAAACGTCACATAGGGCTCGCAAAGTAGTTCGCCAATTTTTCCTGTCTTCGGCGAGTCTTTCAACCTCATCAAAGGATTGTATGCCTGTTAATTTGGCCTCTCTTAATAATGTCCTCTTCAGAGTTTCATGCGGTCTGCCTCTTTTTACACATATATATACATAAAAATATATATGTAATGCATGTATGCCTGTAATGCATATATATATATATATATATATATATGCATGTATGCCTGTAATGCATATATATATATATATATACGTACGAGAGGCGTTCAGAAAGTAATGCACATCTTTTTTTTTTTTCAACTAATAATGAAGATAGAAGCATGAACTTGCAGTCTCGCTGCACAAAAGGAAACTGTTGTGAAGTTCACAAGCTACTATGTGATGTGTATGGAAGTTTTGCAGTCAACAGGAGTGCAGTCAGTCACTGGGTTCAGAAAATCAAAGAATCAATAAGTGGAGATAAGGAGTTGCATGATCGGCCACTATGTGGACATCCTGCCACAGGCACCACGGCAGAAATGTTGATCGATTGAATGATCTTTATTTCAAAAGGGTTAAGAATTGGGCACACAGCTCCATGTGACATTCTGCCCTTTTTCATACATCTTTTACTCTACTCCAAACATTCTACAAATATGCTGTTCATGTAACAAACATAATCAACATTGAAGCTGAGAGACAAAAAATAAAATATAATATTTACATTTCGCTCTTATCCATTCACTCAGTACAGAAGTAAATACATACATATGTAAATGACTATCTACTAAACAAAAAGTTCGGGACTATTCACAATAAACAATTACAGTAACTGTATTCGGTGACTGTAAGAGCAGTCTAAAATAACTTTTAAGTTTTACGATTCATGGAGGCATGTAGTCGACATCAAATAGATATTGGGAAAGTTTGCAGTTGTAGGAAGGCGTATAATTTATATTTTTTATACAGGATGGGAGGCTAATCCAAAGATGAGCAGCAGAATAACTAAAGCTTTTGTTCTAAAGATCAAGTCTAGGTTTTGGAAGACATATGTTGTTCAAGTGTCGGCTGCTCTTTGGGCTAAATTGAAATGCACTGAGGGCATTATTCTTACTGATAGGCATATACTCAACAATTGGCCTTATAGCCAATGGTAGTGCAAATGCAGTTATAAAATCTCTTGGATTTTCTAAGGTTTGTGCATGATGGGTTCATCGAAGTCTCACAAATGACCATCGATTGCAAAGAAAAGCAATTTCTTCTGAATTGTTGGAGCATTTCAATGCTCATGGATAGAACTTTTTGGCTAAGATCATAACAAGTGACAAAACCTGGGCACATCATTTTGAACCTGAGACACAAAGACAGTCAATGGAGTGGCATCATCTGCAATCACCATGAAGAAAGAAATTCAAGACAACTCCTTCAGCTGGAAAGGTCATGATCACTGTCTTTTGGGATACTGAAGGTATGATTCTTGTGGATGTTATGCAAGCTTATATTAAGGCACCGAAAAAAACTCAATCAACGTTTTCACAGAGTTCGGTCACATAAGAATCCAGCAGACCTGCTTCTCTTTCACGACAATGCGTGCCCTCACACAAGTCTAGCAACACGGGAAGCAGTCACCAAATTGGGTTGGACTGAACTACCCCATCCACCCTATAGTCCCGATTTGGTACCCTCTGCTTTCCATCTGTTTGGTCCACTTAAATATGCAGGGGGGTAAGATTTGAAGATGACGAAGGAGTGATTCATGCAGTGAAGAAATGGCTACATAATCAAGAGAAAATTTGATACGGGGTAGGAACACCACATAAACTTGTTTTGCACTGGCATAAAGCCATACAAGTTGATGGGGATTATGTTGAATAATATCGATGTTTACATGACATATCCATGTACTGTGTATACAATTCATGCTTTCTGAATAAACAGCTCCTGAGAAAAACGATGTGGTGCATTACTTTCTCAATGCCTCTTGTATATATATATATATATATTACAACCTTCCCATGCTGTTAAATGTCATACAAGGCCCGCATGGTAGTTTGTCAAAATGTTCTGTCTTCGGCGAGTTTTTCAGTCTCATCAAGGGATGTTATGTCCACTGAATTGGTTTCTCTTAACACGGTCCTCTTCAGTTCCACATGGTCAACCTCTTTTTCTTCAGCCTGTTGTGTTCCATTTGATAGTTTGTTTGGGGATCCTGTTTCTTCTCATCACATGACTGACATATGTCCATCTTCTTTTTCTGATCAACCATGAGACAGGTTGTTATTTGCTCATCTGTCTGATCTCTGCGTTGTTCTTTAATTCATTCCACTTTATACTGAGTGTTTTCCTTAGGCATTTATTTTCGAAAGAGTCTAATTTCTTGTCTATATCTTTAGTTGTTTTCCAGCTTTCACATGCAAAATGAGGGTGGATATTACATTTGAATTGAATATATAATCATCATCATCATAATCAACACCATCATCATCAGGTGCCGTACTGACGGGTGTTGGCTATTATGCTTCTCCAGAGTACCCGATCCTTCATGCAGGCCATCAGCTCAGTTGGTGATCTCCTCTCACACCATCCCATCAGACTGTCCAGTATCATTTCTCTTGGTCTTCCTCTTGATCTTCTTCCTTCTATTTTTCCTGTTGTTATAATATTTGCAATGCCCCCTCTTCTTATTGCATGTCCTATGAAAGCACATTGTCTCTCTCTTATCTTTTTGACAAGATTTTTTGCCTCTCCAGCTCTTCTCATACATTCTTCATTAGTTATTTTTACTGTCCAGGGGATTCGCAACATTCTTCTAATAAACCACATTTCTGCTGCTTCCAATGACTTTTGTGCAGACTTGCCTATTGCCTATGATTCACTTCCATATAACAAGACAGTTTCAATATAGCATTTAAGACTCATTTTCTAACATTCATTATAAGGATGTGTTGCATGTTTCTCACTCTAAAATGCAGTCTTTGCTTGGCCTATTCTGTTTCTAATTTCTCTTCTGCATTTCCTATCTAAAGTTATTACTGCTCCAAAGTATTTTAATTTCTGCATCTGCTTTAGAATAGTTCCGTTTAATTTTATACTGCATTTTGGTGAATTCTGTTTCTTAGATATAAACATAGTTTCTGTCTTTTTGATGTTCAAAGTAAGGCCTTTCTGTTCACTTAATTTGGTGACTTTATACAAGAGATTTTGCAGGTCTTGTTGGTTCTCAGCTATCAGTATTGTGTCGTCAGCATACCGAAGGTTGTTAATATTGTATCCTCCAATTTTTATGCCTGGTTTTGTGATGATCGTTCTTAGAATATTCTCGCTGTACAGAGAAAAAAAATCTGGAGATAGTATACATCCTTGTTGCACCCCTTGTTTTATAGGTTGATATTTTCCAGTTCTATTTTCAACTTGAACTGCTGCTTCTTGCTGCCAGTACAGATGTTTTACAATCCTCAGGTCTTTGCCGTCTACACTGATGTCTTCAAGCATTTTAAAAATTTCATTATGTTTCACCTTGTCGAATGCCTTTGTGTAATCAATGAAGCATAGAGATCTTTCTGTACTTCTAAAGTTCTTTCTGTTAGCGTTTGTAAAGCATAAGTGGCATTGTGTGTTCCCTTTCCCTCAACAAATCCAAACTGTTCATCTGCTATTTCCATTTTTATCTTTTTCCTTGTTCTTCTCATAATAATTCTCAGAAGTAGATTCGTTATGTGACATGAGAGGCTGATAGTCCAGTGGTCATCACATTCCTTTGCACCTGGTTTCTTTGGTAGTGCTATAAAGGTAGGTTTAAGCAGGTCAATGGGCATATAACCACTATTGTAAATGTCATTCAGTAACCTGGTTATTATTTTTATTCCTGTCTCCTCTAGTGCCTCTATTTCTTCTATTGTTATATTATCAGGCCCAGTCGCTTTTCCTTTCCTCATGTGTTTGATGGCATCTATGATTTCATCTTTAAGTATTGGTGGTGCATCACAGTTTTCAGTATCTGGTGTTAATTCTGGCCTTTCTCCTCCATATGACTCACCGATGTCTTCTTTTCACATTAATATTTTACCTTCTTTCGGTTTCAGGCATCCTGTGGTATATTTTGTTTTCCTGTCTGTGAGTTCACTAATTCGTTTGTGCATGTTTTTGGTGTCTTTATTATGAGCGTCCTCTATCTGTCTGCACTGTTCATTTAACCACACTTTCTTTGCTTTTCTGCATTTGCATCTTATTTCTTTATTTATCTTGCTATATTTTTCTTAGTTATTTTTACTCCACTTCCTCTTATCCATCAGTCCTAAGATGTTGTCTGTCATCCATTTATTTTTAAGGGCTTCTTTTTTTGGTGGTATTATCTCCTATAGTAACTTCATGTGACTTTGTGTGTTTTAGAGCTGTCTCTATGTCATTATAAAATAGCTGTACATCTTCAGAACTTTCAAATGTTGGAGCGTACACTTGTATAATATTTATGGGTTGTCTTTTCAGCTGGGCTAGCAGGACTTGGTCCAAGATGGTCAAATATCCTACAATTGTCCATGCTGTTTGTTCATCAAATATTATTCCACTTCTCGTTCATGTTTCTCACTTCCTGAATATATTATTGTATATTTATCAGAGTTTATCTTCCCTGCACCTGTACATCTAACTTCACTCATTCCTAATATGTTGATCTTAATCCTTTCCATTTCCATCTTTATATTTTCTAATTTTCCAGCCTGGAATAGAGTTCTAACATTCCATGTTGCTATTTTGAACTTGTTAGTTTTGCCACCAGTAGCTTGATGACCATCTGCCTCACCTGTGGCTCGTTAGCTGCCCTACCGGACGAGGCTGTTCCAGAGGAACATCCATTAATGTCGTTCATGACAAATCTATTACTCTGAATAAGCATAATTGTTCTTGGGAGCTACAACAGTGGTTTCCCATTGCCTTCTGCCAATTTTTGTGTACAGACTCTCTGCTAGCTTTTGGACTCCCTGTCCTACCCGCAAGGCAGCGGGAGCGAGAGGTTTTAAGGCGCCTCTTACCCGCCTGGTATTCCCTTCACTGAGCACCTGAGGCACTTTATAGAAGTAGCAGAGCCACCTACTACCCCACCTCCCTCTCTGAGTCTACCACTAGTTGGTCCGCACCTGCCTATTTTGGTAAATCCTTATTCACAGGGATCCTCCATATGTGGAGGACTTTCACCATCTGCCACCTGTGACGCGCTGGGTTTGGGATGGTCGCCCCAGCTTTACCCAGTATATATATATATATATATATATATATATAAAGCATGTATGTATGTAATGTACATATATATGTAATTAACTAGGGCATGCATGTATGTACATAACAGTATGTTCTCACACTGTTAAGTATGGTTAAATATGTATATGACATAACACAGTAAGAATGTGACACATGAACATCCGTTCACATAATTTCTAGCCTTTGTCCTGTGATCTGTCCTACTTCTAGATGGCTAAATGAACATGAAGTTGAGGCTGATATGAATATACAAAGTACAGTTGTTTTGTGTGTCAAGGATCATTGTTCATTTAAAAAAAGTAGCAATTGTTGGTTTGAAATGAAACTGCTTCATATGATATAAATAATCGTGTTCCTGCTTCATATGAAATCTACAATTTTGTAACTGTAGAAACTTGCTCACTATCTCACACATTCACTCAATGACTTATTTATATACACGTATATCTATATATATTGTGTAGTCTCAGCTGCCATCTACATGACTTACAATTCTTGAATTTCAGCCAGCATAAACTTTCACCAGCATAAACTTCACCAGCATAAACTTTCACTACTGAATGGTGAGATTTCAATTCACAGTCTGTGTCATCAGAATAACTTTGTCTACTGAATAGTGAGATTTCAATTCCACAGTCTGTGCTACAACCTAAACTGGTTTATACTTGAGATTCCTGTCTGGAGCAAACTTTGGGAGACCTCTCTCCCACATGCTGGACAAGGGCTCATGTGTACTACATGAAGTATAAAACAAAAGTAGGGACCTTCTCTCCCTCAACTGCTGGATAGACAGTACACTACACAAGAATATGAAGAAAACATGGAAAGACTTTGTCTCCATCAAACACTGGACATGTGCTCTTGTGTATTATGCAAGAATATGAAGAAAACATGGAAAGATTTTGTCTCCATCAAACATTGGATATGTGCTCTTGTGTATTACGCAAGAATATGAAATACCATAAAGCAAGAAACTCCTACATCAGCCTTGGCCAACTCAAAATATTTCAAATCCATTCAGTTAACTGAACCACATGGCTACTGCTGATTCAATGGAAATATAAGTATATTTTTTTGTCTTTTTGATGGCACTGAAAGAATCATAAGACAGAGATGTCTCAAATACTACAACTACCCAGCATACACCGTCTTTGTTATAAGATCTGACAGAAATCACTAGTTCCTGTTCTTTTCAATGGCTGGCTTCATGTCTTCAAACATTGTTACAGCTTCCAGTTTTCAGCTGTTGGACTAAGCTTGAATGCAAGTTAGAAAGCCAGTAAAGAATTTCCAGTAGATATACAGAAATTAGTTGAAGAAAATGGTCAGCTGTTGGACTAATCTTGAATGCAGATTAGAAAGCCAGTAAAGAATTCCCAGTAGATATACAGAAATTAATTGAAGAAAATGGCTATAAAATAAACAGGCATTTCTTGCAAGCTTTGAGAAACATATATCCATGATTTATGGGTGATGCTTGGTGACATCACCAACAAAAACTGGAAGTCAATCTAACCCAAGATCATTGACAGAAATCTACACATTTCACATACATTTTATCTTTTTTTTTTTTTTTTTATGAAATCACTGATGAAGTTTTTTATCCATTTTTCCTTAAGTCTTGTGGATTTCACTGTGTGATTTTCCATGCTGCAGTGACTTTCAGGAATGTATCACTTTATAGCTGAACTACTTGCATATGGTTAAGTGTAACAACATTTTAAAACAAGACATTTTGGGCACTCCACTGATTTGAACAATTTGGTACAAACTCAAGAGATGTCAGCTTCTAAAACAAGAAGTTAAACAATATATAATGTCATGCAAGTACAAACTATCTATAATGCTTATCATCAACAAAGAATGTCATAAATTTTACAATATGAGTGAGTTACTGGACTAAAATTTCCACACACAAAACAAAGAAAATCATCTTCTAATCATCATTACCAGTCATTCTCTAACACAGCCATGAAACATTTATTATACTTCAAAATTGACAATCAAAGTTCTTTTGTGCATACAGATATAGACTAAACCAATAGTCACATGTGAACATAGACAAAACTACAGTCACATGGTGAATGTGAACACAGACAAAACTAACAGTCACATGGTGAATGTGAACACAGACAAAACTAACAGTCACATGGTGAATGTGAACACAGACAAAACTAACAGTCACATGGTGAATGTAAACACAGACAAAACTAACAGTCACATGGTGAATGTAAACACAGACAAAACTAACAGTCACATGGTGAATGTAAACACAGACAAAACTAACAGTCACATGGTGAATGTAAACACAGACAAAACTAACAGTCACATGGTGAATGTAAACACAGACAAAACTAACAGTCACATGGTGAATGTAAACACAGACAAAACTAACAGTCACATGGTGAATGTAAACACAGACAAAACTAACAGTCACATGGTGAATGTAAACACAGACAAAACTAACAGTCACATGGTGAATGTAAACACAGACAAAACTAACAGTCACATGGTGAATGTAAACACAGACAAAACTAACAGTCACATGGTGAATGTAAACACAGACAAAACTAACAGTCACATGGTGAATGTAAACACAGACAAAACTAACAGTCACATGGTGAATGTAAACACAGACAAAACTAACAGTCACATGGTGAATGTAAACACAGACAAAACTAACAGTCACATGGTGAATGTAAACACAGACAAAACTAACAGTCACATGGTGAATGTAAACACAGACAAAACTAACAGTCACATGGTGAATGTAAACACAGACAAAACTAACAGTCACATGGTGAATGTAAACACAGACAAAACTAACAGTCACATGGTGAATGTAAACACAGACAAAACTAACAGTCACATGGTGAATGTAAACACAGACAAAACTAACAGTCACATGGTGAATGTAAACACAGACAAAACTAACAGTCACATGGTGAATGTAAACACAGACAAAACTAACAGTCATATGGTGAGTATAAACACATAATTTATTGACAGTTGACTTACCTAACTTCTGACAACATAATACTGCCATCACATAGACACTCATGCAAAATTTCATACAAAATGTAATCAAAGGAGCAAGCACAAACTATGAGAAAAAAAATTCTGACTAGAAGAATCAGATCATAAAAAATGTGAACGTTTTTATTAACACAGAGAAACTCAAATATACTGCTGAAAGAGACAGAAAAATGAAACAATGAAAATGAATCAAGTGAGCAACACTTCAAATGGATGCGATCAGAGTGTTGTAGCATATTTTGGCAGTGAACAGCAAACATAATATTATAACATCATACAGAGTTTTATTGCTCATAAACTGACAAATAACATATGCAAACTTTGCAGGCAGCATAAACTTCCAGCAACCACTCACACAATCATTTCCACATAATCTGCTTTGCTCATAAGCTATAGACCTCATTAGAATAGAGCCATGGAGATGTCAGTGGAAACAGCAACACTAGCCAGCCTGAGAGTCCCAGAATAAACAAGCTGATTAATCTGATTCTAGTAGAGGATGTGTAACCCATCACCTCACCAAATGAAGGGAACCCCATATGGTTGCAGAATGCATGAGCAATCACTGGTGCCATCAAATGACCTGTAGAGAACAAATCTCAAAATGACTGACCTTCAATATGACTTTCCACAATGACATAACAACAGGTACAGGTCTCTAGTTACACACAACATTCATGTAACCATTTAGTCATATAAAATATTCACATAGTTCAACCACAAAACATTCACATGGCCCACTAATCATACACAACATTCACACACTCCTCTAACTACACACAACATTCACACAGCCCACTAACCACATAAAACATTCACACAGCCCTCTAACCACACAAAACATTCACACAGCCCACTAACCACACAAAACAATCACACAGCCTTCTAACCACACAAAACATTCACATAGTCCACTAACCACACAAAACAATCACACAGCCTTCTAACCACACAAAACATTCACACAGCCCACTAACCACACAAACCATTCACATAGCCTGCTAACCACATAAAACATTCACATAACCATCTGCAACAGCTCAGCAGGAGATGTGTCTCAATTAGTTTAAGGAACAGAAAATTTCTAAATTCCTGTCTTTGTCCTATTAATGGAACCAAAGAAGTACGGAATAAGCCAAATTAAGAAATCATGCATAACAGATGGAGATATGACTTCTTATCCAAGGAGAAAATTTATTTTCCCATGGGCTGCTGAAGAGACAACATGTGAGAACTGCCTCCGCCCCTACCAGACTTTACAGCTGATGTAAGCTAATATCCACTAGCACGTAAGATGAAACTTTACTTACAATATTTTTACTCAACTTGTGTATTAAGAATATTTTGATGTGATTACATTAGTTATTTTGTGCTATTTTAATGTAAGATCAAGACCTGAATAGAAATTGTTTCCAGTGTTAATTTGATGCTGAGTTAAAAGATGCCACATGTGCTGAGATTTCTAATCTTTTGTGATGCATTAATACTATATTTCATATTAATTTCTACATTAGATAATTATCTAGTGATTTAAGGAAGGCTATAGAAGCCAGTATTTTGATATTTTCATTTATCAAATATGGCGATGTAGATTCTACATCATGGGAATAGAGACCACATGAGTGTCCAGATTAGGGGATTTTCTCTTGTACACATAGCCCACTAACAACATCAAAACATTCACAAAGCCCACTAACAACATCAAAACATTCACAAAGCCCACTAACAATATCAGAATATTCAACCACTGCAGCTGGAAAATACAAGAAATAAAATTTTGACATTATTTTATGCACTAATCTTCTACATTGAAAAATTTCACAAACCACAACACCCCAACCCATTCCCTCCCTCCCCCATGTCTACTGCTCCCTGTAGTTTAAATAGTCAAGTCAAGTCAAGTCAGAACACCTGTCTGATGTTTGATGGGTTGAGGTACTTCTAACAATGATCTGAAACCCATAAGTAATATTCGTTGTTTCACCTTCAAACATTTTCAATATCTGAATTTAATTATGCTCCTTTACAATCTGTACTTTCCTCTAATCTTTAGATTTTGGTAACAATCAGGTTATATTTAAAAAAAAAAAGAGTCTGCACTAATTTTATTAGTATGTATGAACTTGTGTAGACAACCACATCTAATTCTGGATGTCACTTCTAATGTCAGATGTTAACTGAGAATTCAAGAAGCTAACAATGACCCTTAATGCATGCTGGAGGTAACTGCTGAGGTCTAAGGTGAGATGAGAACACTTGCTGGTGGTAATTGCTGAGGTATATGATGAGAAGAGAACACTTGGTGGAGGCCATAGCTGAGGTCTATAGTGAGAACATTTGCTGGAGGTAACTGCTGAGGTCTATGGTGAGAAGCGAACACTTGCTGGAGATAAATGCTGAATTCTATGGTGAGAAGCGAACACTTGCTGGAGATAACTGCTGAATTCTATGGTGAGAAGCGAACACTTGCTGGAGATAACTGCTCAATACTATGGCGAGAAGAGAACACTTGCTAGTGGTAATTGCTGAGGTCTATGGTGAGAAGAGAACACTTGCTAGTGGTATTTGCTGAGGTCTATGGTGAGAAGAGAACACTTGCTAGTGGTATTTGCTGAGGTCTATGGTGAGAAAAGAACACTTTCTGGTGGTAATTGCTAAGGTCTAGGTGAGAAGAGAACACCTGCTGGAGGTAACTGCTGAGGTCTATGGTGAGAAGAGAACATTGTCAGACCTAATGACAGCATTCTTCACCATTAGATAACAGCATGGAGAGTTCATAAGGGACTACACCTACATGATGTATGAGGTTCATGAGCTCATAGAGCCAGCTTGAAGGAGAATGTACCTGCTCTACACCCATCCATATTAAGGGATCATTTTTTGGCTCATCTGAGGAAAGATGTGACAAGAAAGTTGACAACAGAAAAGATCTAACATTCCTGTCAGTGAGAGACTCTCTCTTAGATGGGAGAGAGCAGAATCCATCCCCAAAGTTCAAGTGGCAAACATTAGCACTACAGACTCAGGATTGGAGACATTAACAAAATAAATCACCAAATTAAAGGCACACATAGCAGGCGCAGACTAACTGGTGGTAGACTCAGAGAGCGAGGTGGGGTAGTAGGTGGCTTTACTACTCCTATAAAGTGCCTCATGTGCTCAGTTAAGGGAATACCAGACAGATAAGAGGCACCTTAAAACCTCTCGCTCCCACTGCCTTGAGGGTAGAACAGGGTGTCCAAAGGCTAGCGGAGAGTCCGTACACAAACTGACAGAAGGCAACAGGAAACCACTGTTGTAGCTCCCAAGAACAGTTATGCTTATTCAGAGTAGATTCATCATAAATGACATTAATGGATGTTCTTCTGGAACAGCCTCGTCCAGTAAGGCAGCTCACGAGCCACAGGTGAAGCCAGATCGTCATCAAGCTACTGGTGGCAATACTAACAAGTTCAAAATAGCAACATGGAATGTTAGAACTTTATTACAGGCTGGAAAATTAGAAAATGTAAAAAGGGAAATGGAAAGGATGAAGATCAACATACTAGGAATGAGTGAAGTTAGATGGACAGGTGCAAGGAAGATAAAACTCTGATAAATATACAAAATTCAGAAGTGATAAACATGAATGAGGAGTAAGAAAAATATCTGATGAGCAAAGAGCAAGGACAGTTGTGGGATATTTAAACATCTCAGACTGAGTCCTACTAGCTCAATTTATAGGACGATCAATAAACATAAATATTATACAAGTGTATGCTCCAACTGAATAAAGCTAAAGAAAACATGCAGAAAAGTGAGAAACATCAAATTGAATACAGAACTCCTTAAAAATGACCAAGAACTGCGAGAACAATACACAGTTATTATAACAAATAGATACAACGCAATAGCAAAGATAAATAGTACAGATGAACAATGGGCAATGTTAAGAGATTCTATCCACCAAACTGTTAAGGAGATAATACCACTGAAGAAAGAAGCCTCTAAAAATAAATGGATGACAGATGACATCTCAGGACTGATGGACAAGAGGAGGAGGAGTAAAAATAATGAGAAAAAATATAGCAAGATAAGTAAAGAAATAAGACGCAAATGCAGAGAAGCAAAAGAAGTGTGGTTAAATGAACAATGCAGACAGAGGACTCTCATAATAAAGACAGCAAAAACATGCACAAACGAATTAGTGAACTCACAGGCAGGAAAACAAAATATACCACAGGATGCCTGAAATCGAAAGAAGGTAAAATGTTAATGTGAAAAGAAGACATTGTGGACAGGTGGACAGAGTATATTGGTGAGCTATATGGAGGAGAAAGGCCAGAATTAACACCAGATACTGAAAACTGTGATGGACCACCAATACTTGAAGATGAAATCATAGATGCCATCAAACACATGAACAAAGGAAAAGCGACTGGGCCTGATAATATAACAATAGAAGAAATAGAGGCACTAGAGGAGACAGGAATAAAAATAATAATCAAGTTACTGAATGCATCTTTCCTATCGCAACATATGCCTGTGAGACCTGGACACTTAACAAAACAGCTGAGAAGCACATAAATGCCTTTGAATGTAAATGCTATAGAAGAGTTCTCCAAATATCGTGGACACAAAAAAGAACAAATATATCTATACTACAAAAACTTAATATTGAAGAAGGCTGGCTAGTAAAGAGGATTAAAGAGAGAAAACTTAAATATTTTGGCCACATTAAACGTCATGATAATTTAGAGAAGACCGTATTGGAAGGATACATAATGGGAAAAAGAAAAAGAGGAAGACCGAAACGAAGATGGCTGCAAGACATCGTTGATGCTCTGGAAATGGATGCAACAGCAGCAGGCCATCTTGCTCACAACCGAGAGGCCTACAGGAGTGCTGTTTGGGAGGCAAAGTTCCGCAAGGGACATGCAAAGGAATGAATGAAATGAACTGAATGACATTTACAACAGTGGTTATATTCCCAATGACCTGATTAAATCCACTTTTATAACACTACCAAAGAAACCAGGTGCAAAGGAATGTGATGACCACCGGACTATCTGCCTCTATTGTCACATAACAAAGCTACTTCTGAGAATTATTATGAGAAGAACAAGGAAAAAGATAAAAATGGAAACAGCAGATGAACAGTTTGGATTTGTTGAAGGAAAGGGAACACACAATGCCATTTATACTTTATGAACGCTAACAGAAAGAGCTTTAGAAGTACAGAAAGATCTCTACTTATGCTTCACTGATTACATCAAGGCATTCGACAAGGTGAAACATAATGAAATTATTAAAATGGTTGAAGATATCAATAGAGATGGCAAAGACCTGAGGATTGTAAAACATCCATACTGGCAGCAAGAAGCAGCAGTTCGAGTTGAAAATAGAACTTGAAAATATCAACCTATAAAACAAGGGGTGCGACAAAGATGTGTACTATCTCCAGACCTTTTTTCTCTGTACATCGAGAATATTCTAAGAACAATCATCACAGAACCAGGCATAAAAATTGGAGGATACAATATTAACAACCTTCGGTATGCTGATGACACAGTACTGATAGCTGAGAACCAACAAGACCTGCAAAATCTCTTGGATAATGTCGCCAAAAAAAGTGAACAGAAAGGCCTTACTTTGAACATCAAAAAGACAGAGACTATGGTTATATCTAAGAAACAGAATCCACCAGCATGCAGTATTAAATTAAACTGAACTATTCTAAAGCAGTAATAACTTCAGATGGGAAATGCAGAAGAGAAATTAGAAACAGAATAGGCCGAGCAAAGACTGCATTTCAGAGAATGAGAAACATATTAACCAACACATCCTTATCAATGAATGTTAGAAAACATATTAACCAACACATCCTTATCAATGAATGTTAGAAAACGAGTCCTAAAATGCTATATTGAACCTATCTTGTTATATGGAAGTGAATCATGGACAATAGGCAAGACTGCACAAAAATAATTGGAAGCAGCAGAAATGTGGTTTATTAGAAGAATGTTGTGAATCCCCTGGACAGCAAAAATAACTAATGAAGAATGTATGAGAAGAGCTGGAGAGACAAAAAATCCTTGTCAAAAAGATAAGAGAGAGACAATGTACTTTCATAGATCATGCAATGAGAAGAGGGAGCATTGAAAATATTATAGCAACAGGAAAAATAGAAGGAAGAAGATCAAGAGGAAGACCAAGAGAATTGATACTGGACAGTCTGACAGGATGGTGTGAGAGGAGATCACCAACTGAGCTGATGGCTTGCATGAGGATCGTGTACTCTAGAGAAGCATAATAGCCAACCAGTCGGCACAGCACCTGATGATGATGATGAAGCTCCAACAGCTGATAGTTCTGAAGAAGATATCTCTCTCTCTGAACCTTAAGTGTCCAGGGCACATGGGGCTTCCGCAAGGGTTTTCCACAAATGCCTGTCCTTCGCCTTTTTTTCTGCTCTTGCCCAGGTGAGCCCTCTATTACTCAACATCCTTTCTGTTGTTCTTCTCCATGTCTCTTTTGGTCTACCCTTACTTCTGCTTCCCTGTGGTGTCCATCTTAGTGCTATTTTTGGTAGTGAGTTGTCAGTCATTCGGAGCACATGTCCCAACCATCGCCAGCGTCTTTCCTCAATAATTGTTGTCAGTGGTTTCATCTGCATTTCTGCTAATAAGATGTTATTTCTTATGGTGTTTGGCCAAAATATTTTTCTAATTCTTCGTAAACATTTAGTCTGGAAAGAATTCAACTTGTTTTCTATGGTTTTGGTGATTTTCCAGCATTCACTTCCATAGAGTAGTACACTTAGAACATTACTCTTAAATATCCTGATTTTCATATTTATGCTTAGTTTTTTTTTATTTCCATATAGTCTGCAGCATTGCAAAAGCCTGGTTTGCTCTAGTAAGTCTGCTGTTGATGTCCTCTGTGCTGTCTCCATTTTCTACTACTCTGCTGCCAAGGTATACAAATTCGTTGACCTCCTCCACTAACTTGTTATCTACTCTGAGTACATTTCTGTTGTTCACATTTTGCTTCATTAACTTTGTCTTTCCTACGTTGATCTTTAGTCCTATGTTGTTTGCATTCTGAGTTAGCTTGTTTATTTTATCTTGCATATCTTTGTGACTGCTTGATAATAGACAAATGTCGTCCGCAAAGTCAAGGTCCTCCAGCACTGTGTCAAGGGTCCATTGTAATCCTCTGCGTTTGTCTGATGTTGCCTCCTTCATTAACCAGTCTACTGCCAAGATAAATAATGTTGGTGATAGTACACATCCCTGTTTCACTCCTGTTTGTACCCTAAAGCTGCTGGAGGTATGTTCTCCACAGATAACTTTGCACTGAAAACCCTCGTATAGGGCTTTTATTACATTAACCATTTTATGGGGGAGGCCATGCCATCTTAGGATTTTCCACAGTGCATCTCTGTTGACTGAAGAAGATATACAGCTATTTTATAATGACATGGAGACAGCCTTGAAACACACAAAGTCACATGAAATTACTATAGTCATGGGGGATTTTAATGTCAAAGTTGGTGAAGGAAGAACTTCACACATTGTTGGTGATTACAAACTGGGGGAGATGAATGATTCATTCAATCATTCACTCATTTGCATGTCCCTTGTGGAACTTTGCCTCCCTAACAGCACTACTGTAGGCCTCTCGGTTGTGAGCAGGATGGTGCTGATGCATCCATTTGTAGATCATCAACGATGTCTTGCAGCCATCTTCGCCTTGGTCTTCCTCTCTTTCTTTTTCCCATTACATACCCTTCCAAGATGCTCTTCTCTAGATTATCATGACGTTTAATGTGTCCAAAATATTTACGTTTTCTCTGTTTAATCCTCTTTACTAGCCAGCCTTCTTCAATATTAAGTTTTTGTAGTATGGATATATTTGTTTTCAGAGGAATGATAGAGGTAGTAAATTGATTGCATAGGTAAAAATACACAGCATGGTTGTAGGAAAAACCTGGTTTAAGCAACATCCCTGAAGACTGGCAACGTGATGCAGCCCAGACAAAAAGTCTTAATCAGACAGACTACGTATTAATCAACAAATGATTCTGGAGTGTTTTACTGACAACAAAAAACACGCTAGGAGCTGACTGCAATAGTGACCATGACCCACTCTGTGGAAAACTTAGAATACAGCTAAAGAAAGCATGCAGAAAAGTGAGAAACATCAAACTGAATCCAGAACTTCTTATAGATGACCAAGAATTGCGAGAATAACATAGAGTTATTATAACAAATAGATACAATGCAATAGCAAAGATAAATGCAATAGCAAAGATAAATAGTATAGATGAACAATGAGCAATGTTAAGAGATTCTATCCACAAACTGTTAAGGAGATAATCATTCAGTCATTTGCATGTCCAGTGCAGAAGTTTGCCTCCCTAACAGCTCTCCTGTAGACCTCTCCTTTGTAAGCAAGATGGCCTGCTGCTGATGCATCCATTCACAGATCATCAACGTCGTTTTGCAGCCATCTTTGTCTTTGCTTTTCCTCTCCTTCTTTTTCCCATTATGTACCCTTCCAAGACTTCTCTAAATTCCCATGACATTTAATGTGTCCAAAATATTTAAGTTTTGTCTGTTTAATCTTCTTTACTAACCAACCTTCTTCAATATTAAGTACTTGTAGTATGGATATATTTGTTCTTTTTTGTGTCAGTGATATTTGAAGAACTCTTCTGTAGCATTTATATTCAAAGGCATTTATGTGTTTCTCTGTTGTTTTGTTAAGTGTCCAGGTCTCACAGGCATATGTTGCGATAGGAAAAATGCATGTTCTTAAAAATCTTACTTTTCTAGTTCTGTCTGTTCCTCTCTACAGAATCTTTAGTTGTTTTACTTTCTGAAGAGCAATAGATGTCCCCCTGCAAGACATCATTGATAATCTGCAGATGGATGCATCAGCAGCAGGGCATCTTGCTTACAACAGAGAGGCCTACAGGAGAGCTGTTTGGGAGGCAAAGTTTCGCAAGGGACATGTAAATGACTGACTGACTGATCCAAGATATTTAAAGCTTTCCACCTCTTCCAATTTTTCCTCACTGAAATATATTTCAGCTACCTTATTTTTTTTTTGTCAGTTGTCATCAATTTAGTTTTCTTTGCATTAAGATATAGGTTTTGCTCTTTACTGTTCTTACAGACTGACGTAATTAGTTTTTCCATTCCCTTCTGTGTTGTGGACAGTAATACTGTGTCATCAACATATCTAATCTCTGGTATTTCATAACCTCCAATTGTTACGGCGTCGTAATATTCTTTGTTTACATCTTTTCTAACATCATCATCAGCATCGCCTGTCACTCCTTTGAGAGCACAGGCTAAGGATAAAAGCTCTCCAGTCATCCCTGTTCTTGGAATTATTCTCTGCTTCCTTCCATGTGCATCCCTTGTCTCTGAGCACTGTCATAATTTCTCTTCTCCAACTAAGTCTAGGTCTTCCTCGTTTTCCATTTCCTTGAGGATTCCATGTCAGTGCCTGTCTTGCTATGATGGTGTCAGGTTTCCTCAGAGTGTGACAAATCTACCTCCACTTCCTAGACATGATTTGTAGGTTCATAGGTTCTTGTCCTGTCCTTTCCCAGACCTCCTCGTTCCTGATCTTGTCCTGCCATTTAATGTTTAAAATCCTCCTTAAGCAGTAGCTCATGAATGTTTGTATCCTCTGTTGTATTGTCTTGGTCATAACCCATGTCTCTGAACTATATGGTTGGACAGTCTTTAAATTTGTATTGGAAAATCTAAGTTTGGTTCTTGTTTTGATATTCTTAGATGATGGTCAGCGGGGTAGGGGTATCCCCTATCAAAGGAGAAGTAAGACACCCTCCTTACCTCCGTCAGTCTACAGGACACCCTTGGACAAGGTGGAGTACCCATATAGCCACCCTGATCAGGGTGACGTGAAGCCATGGGAGCAGGTGGTGGATGGAACGGAATAACAGCTGACCTGTTTCTCTAGCGGGTTACAGGTGTCTATTGCCCTTCCCCTTTTTCTCCCCCCCCCCACACCTGTTTTTCTCTGCCTCTTCTTTCTGTGGTTTCTATGCCTCCTCTGGTCTGAGGGACACACATTCTTGTGTTCATACTCTCTGGAGGATGCCACACAGATAAGTTTTTCATTTAGTTATATGTTTTGTCTCGTTTTGTATATGTAATCCTCGAAAAAAGCTCACGTCGAAATACTGGATGTTGTATGTTTTTCATTTAAACCTTCTCACCTTACTCTCATATTTTTTATTCGTTTTTTTTCTCACTTACTCACTCCTTCTGCTGTCTTGTAAAACTGCACCATACACTTCTATCTATCTTTATTATTTGAACCAGTTTTACTGCAGTCACCATCCCTTTTATCTTATATCTGTTCCACACTTTTGATGTCCTTCTATTCTTTCACAACAACCTTGTATGCAACGTTTTTTTAGTTTTCTTATGTTTCTTCTTATTTCTTTTGTTAAAGATTTATATTCCTTCCTGTACATGGGACCCAACAAGAATATCTTGATTTTGCTGATGACATAACTCTTATCAGTGACAATGTGAATTTGATGCAAGAAAAAAAAGCAGTTACTCTGTCTTCTTCTTCTTATATATCCTTCCCGTGCCGTTAAACGTCACATAGGGCTCGCAAAGTAGTTCGCCAATTTTTACTGTCTTCGGCGAGTCTTTCAACCTCATCAAAGGATTTTATGCCTGTTAATTTGGCCTCTCTTAACAATGTCCTCTTCAGAGTTTCACGCGGTCTGCCTCTTTTTCTTCAGCCTGTTGTGTTCCATTTGACAGCTTGTTTTGGGATTCTCTGATCATTTCATCTCATCAAGTGACCAATATATGTTCATCTCCTTTTCTTGATCACCCATGAGACTGGTTGTTGTTCAGTCATCTGTCTTATCTCTGCATTGTTCTTGAATTTGTTCCACTCGATGCCGAGTATTTTCCTTAGGCATTTGTTTTCAAAAAAGTTGTTTTCCAGCTTTCGCATGCATAAATGAGGGTGGATATTACATTTGAATTGAATAGTCTTAACTTGGTTTTTGTGCTTATAACTTTTGAATTCCATATGTTCTCAAGATTCTTGAAGATTGATGCTGCTTTTGCAATTCTGATCCTAGCTTCCTTTCTAGTGTCACCATCCTGGTCTATGTAGCTGCCAAGGTATGCAAATTGATTGACTTCTTCAATATCTGTCCCTTCTATTTGTATTTTTCCATTTTGATTGAGGGGAATTTTCATTATTTTTGTTTTGTCCTTGTTAATTTCAAGTCCTATTTTGCTAGCCAGTGAAGACAGGCTATCTGTTTTTTCTTGCATGGAATTCACATTATTACTGATAAGAGTTATGTCATCAGCAAAATCAAGATCTTCTAGTTGGGTCCCATGTACCCAGTCAATACCTGTGTTACCTGTGGAGCATATTTTCATTATGAAGTCTATTGTAATCCCAAAAAAGTAAAGGAGACAATATACATCCTTGTTTCACACCTGTTTCAATCTGGAACCATTCACTCATCCTTTCTTCTGTCTTGACTGCACAAACATATCCACTGTATAAGTCCTTAATGATGTTGACAATTTTAGATGGTATTCCATATAGACATAAAATTCTCCATAATGAATCTCTGTGTATGCTATCAAATGCTTTTTTAAAATCTATGAAGTTCAGTATTAATGGTTTCTGCTTTTCAATATGTTCTTCAAGTATTATTCTGAGAGTAAAGATCTGGTCGAGACAGCTTCTCCCTTTTCGAAATCCTGCGTGTTCTTCTCTCATTGCAATATCCACTATATTTTTAAGTCTATTCAAAATGACCTTGCAAAATACTTTTGACACAAATGATATTAATGTTATTCCTCTCCTTACTCCTAGATATATGATAAAGGGCAGAATGTCAGACGGGCCTGCGTGCCCAATTCTTAACCATTTTGAAATAAAGATCAATCAATCAATCTCCAGTTGTTACAGTCACTAAGGTTGCCTTTTTTGGGTATTTTAACAATGATTCCTTTTTTCTAATTAGAAGTGACCTTTTCTTCTTTCCAAATTTTGTTAAACATTCTCTGTAGTTGTCTCATGTTGTCACTACTGATAGCTTTTAGCATTTCGGCTGTTATTTCATCCTCACTTGTAGCTTTGTTGTTAGCCATTAAATTCACTGCCATTTCAATTTCATGCAATTTAATTTCATCTAGGCTGACATTTAGTTGTGGGGCTGGGTAGTAAAGTAGGGCTTGAAATTAACAAGGAAAAAACAAAAATAATGAAACTTCTCATTAATCACAAAGAAAAAATATACGCAGAAGGAACAGAAGTAAACCATTTTGCATATCTCAGCAACTACATAGACCAGGATGGTGATACCAGAAAGGAAGTTAGAATTTGAATTGCAAAAGCAGCATTGACCTTAAAGAATCTTGAGAACATATGGCATTCAAAGTTATAAGTACAAAAATCAAGTTAAGAATATTCAATTCAAATGTAATATCCACCCTCATTTATGCATGCGAAAAATGGAAAACAAAGAAATAGATAAGAAATTAGACTCTTCTGAAAACAAATGCCTAAAAAAAATACTTGATATAAAGCCAAACAAACTCAAGAACAATGCAGAGATAAGACAGATGAGCAAACAACCAATCTCATGGGTGATCAGAAGAAGATGACGGACATATCGGTCACGTAATGAGAAGAAACAGTCAGAGAATCCCAAAACATGCTGTCAAGTGGAACACAACAGGCCAAAGAAAAAGAGGTCGACCACGTGAAACTCTAAAGAGGACATTGTTAAGAGAGGCCAGTTTAGTGGGCATAACATCTCTTGATGAGGTTGAAAAACTTGCCTAAAACAGGAAAAACTTGGTAAACTACCAAGCGAGCTCTATGTGACATTTAACGGCACAAGAAGGATGTAAGATGTATTATTTGTCACTTTCCATTTCGTCTCCACCTCTCTATGTTATTTTATTAGTTCTAATGTGCCTGCTGTAATCCATTCATTCTTTTATGTTTTCTTTACTGGAACAATATCTTTAGCTGTTGTTATTAAGATATCTCTGGCTAGTGTAGCCAATTCATTAGGTGTCATTTCCTCCTGTACAGCCATCAGTATCTCAAAACAGTTCTTCACTATTGTACTGTTCTGGTATTTTTGTAAGATCAAAGTATTACAGTCTTGATCCTCTAACTTGTCTTTTTTATCTTTATCTTCATGTCTGCTATTAATAACTCATGGTCCATGTCACAATCAGCACCTGGTAAAGTTTTTGCTGATGTTATACTTGATCTCCACCTTCTTTGCACCAAAATGTAATCTATTAGATTCTTGGTTTTCCCATCAGGTGATGTCCATGTGTAAAATCTTCTTGGATGTTGTCTAAAAAGTGTGTTAGCAACCATTAGCTCATTTTCCATGCAAAATGCCATTAGATTGTCACCTGCCTCATTTCTATGTCCTACGCTAAATTTTCCCAAAACATATCCTTTGTCTTCTGCTCTTTCTGTATCAATCTTTGCATTAAAATCCCCCATTAAGACAGTATCATTTTTTCATACCTGGTCTATCATTGTTTACAGTGTGTATAAAAGTCTTCTACTTCCTCCACTTCTGCTGCTGATCTAGGTGCATATATCTGGATAACTGTTATATTTCTAGGAGTGCCCTTAAGTCTAACAGTGAGCATTCTATCACTTACTGGACTGTAACCTAGTAATGCTTTCGATGTTAATTTGTCAAAGTAAAAACCCACTCCATTCTTTCCTCCTAATTCTCCACCAGAGTATATAAAGATAGCACCACTTTCGCTCTTGAGTAAGGTGATAATAACACTGAAAAAAAAAGCCCCCAAGAATAAATGAATGACAGGTGACATCTTGGAACTGATGGACATGAGACGGAGGAGTAAAAATAACAAAGAAAAATACAGAAGGATAAATACAGAAATAAAATGCAAATGCAGAGAAGAAAAGGAAATGTAGTTAAGTGAACAATGCAGGCAAACAGAGGACTTCCATAATAAAGACAGTAAAAAACATGCATGAACAAATTAGTGAAATCACATGCAGGAAGATAAAATATACCATAGAATGCTTGAAATCAAAAGAAGGTATAATGTTAATGGGAAAAGAAGACATTGTGGACAGATGGACGGAATACTTAGGTGAGCTATATGGAGGAGAAAGACCAGAATTAACATCAGATGCTGAAAAATGTGATGGACCGCCAATACTTGAAGATGAAATCATAGATGCCATCAAACACATGAAGAAAGAAAAAGCGAGTGAGCCTGATAATATAACAATAAAGAAATAGATGCGCTAGAGGAGATAGGAATAAAAATAATAATCAAGTTACTGAATGACATTTACAACAGTGGTTATATGCCCAGTGACCTGCTTAAATCCACGTTTATAGCACTACCAAAGTAACCAGGTGCAAAGAATGAAAGGACCACAGGACTATCTGCCTCTATTGTCACATAACAAAGCTACTTCTGAGAATTATTATGAGAAGAACAAGGAAAAAGATAAAAATGGAAATAGCAGATGAACAGTTCGATTTGTTGAAGGAAAGAGATCACACAATGCCATTTATGCTTTACGAGAACTAACAGAAAGAGGTTTCGAAGTATAGAAAGATCTCTGCTTATGCTTCATTGATTACACCAAGGCATTCGACAAGGTGAGAAATGATGAAGTTATTAAAATGCTTGAAGATATAAACATAGATAGCAAAGACTTAGGATTATAAAACATCTATACTGGCAGCAGGAGGCAGCGATTCAAGTTTAAAATAAAAAATATCGACCAATAAAACAAGGGGTGTGACAGGGATGTGTACTCTCTCCACACCTTTTTCGCCTGTACAGCAAGAATACTCTAAGAATGATCATTTCGGAAATAGGTATACAGGTCGGAGAATATAATACGAGACAACTTTTGGTATGCTGACGACACAGAACTGATAGCTGAGAGCCAGCAAGACCTGCAGAAACTCTTAGATAAAGTCACTAAAGAAAATGAACAAAAAGAGCTTACTCTTAACATTAAAAAGACAGAGACTATGGTTATATCTAAGAAACAGAATCCATCAAAACGCAGTGTAAAATTAAACAGAACAATTCTAAATCAAGTGTAGAAATTCAAATACCTTAGAGCAGTAATAACTTTGGATGGGAAATGCAAAACGGAAATTAGGAACAGAATAGATCATTTCAGAGAACAAGAAACATATGCAACACAACCTTATCAATGAACGTTGGAGAACGTGTCCTAAAATACGAGGGTCATACCAAAAGTCATGAGGAAAAATTTTTTTAAATCAGAATTTATAGATTGAAAAAATATAAATGTATCACCTTAATCTGCATCCTTTGCACTTCATGTAGAGGTCTGATGACATCACTATCATGTATCACATGACCATGCGGAGTAGAAACAAAATGGCAGGTGCTGAAGTTTCGATTTGTCAATGTGCTGTTATTGAGTTCCTCATTAAAGAGGAAATCCCCACTGCTGAAATTCACTGACTCCAACTTGCTTATGGAGATGTGTGTATGGGTGCTAGCAGTGTTAGGAGGTGGGTGAAACATTTCAAAGATGGAAACACGAGCATCCAAGACATGCCATGCAACAGTCGCCCTCGAATTGCCTTCACTGAATGCAATGTGGAAAGGGTTGATGACATCATTAAACAAGCCAGACATGTCACAATATCTGAAATCGCGATAAATGTTGGAATAGGATACAATGTAGTACAGGAAATGACTGAAATCCTAGGCTATAGAAAAATTTGTGCCTGCTGGGTCCCACAGTTGTTGACTGAAGATCACAAAACTATGAGAAAAACTGGACAACTGAGGAAATTCAGAAAATAGGTTGGGAAATTCTTCCACACCCTGCCTATAGCCCTGAACTGGCACCCAGTGATTCCCATCTTTTCGGTTCTGTGAAAGAACAAACACAAGGCCATCACTACGACACAGGAGAGAACGTCCAGAAAGCAGTGTATCTGTGCCATCGGTCAGCTGGAACAGAATTCTACTGGGAGGGTTTCAAACTTGCAGAGCGATGGGAAAAATGTGTGCAGAGAAATGGAGATTATGTTGAAAAGTGAAGAAAAGGATGCAGATAAGGTGATACATTTATATTTTCTCTATAAATTCTGATTTTTAAAACATTCTTACTCATGAATTTTGGTATGACCCTCATATTATATTGAACCTATCTTATTATATGGAAGTGAATCATGGACAATAGGCAGGTCTGCACAAAGAACATTGGAAGCAGTAGAAATGTGGTTTATCAGAAGAATGTTGTGAATTCCCTGAACAGTAAAAGATAACTAGTGAAGAATGTAGGAGAAAAGCTGGAGAGACAAAAAAAATAAAAATTTAAAAAAAACATGAAGAAGATGATCTATTTTCATTGGACATGCAATGAGGAGAGAGGGCACTGAAAATATTGCAACAGAAAAAAAACAGGGGAAGACCAAGAGAAATGATACTGGACAGTCTGATGCAATAGAGGGTTCAACTGGGCAAGGGCAGAAAAAAAGGCAAAGGACAGGCATTTGTGGAAAACCCTTCCAAAAGCCCCATGTGCCCTGGGCACTTAAGGTTCAGAGAGAGAGAGAGAGAGAGAGAGTCTGATGAGATGGTATGAGAGGAGATTACCAAATGAATTGATGAGCTGCATGAAGGACTGGTACTATGGAGAAACATAACAGCCAAAGCCAGTCAGCACAGCACCTGATGATGATGATGAAATCAGGCAGGCAAAGTCAACATAATGAGAAGAACCCACTGACCAACCAACACCTTTCCACAGATAGGAGTCAGGTTACAGGAGGAAGGCCCAATGACCTGCAAGTCAAAATTATAAGTGGTTTGCCTGAGTGTGAGATTCAGATAGAAGGGAAGAGGATTAACTGCTGTATGCACTGCAGTCAATGGCTAGCAAAACCGGACTTGAGGTCAATAAGACAAAAATAATGAAGAAGAGAAAAAAAGTATATCTGGAAGGAACAGCAGAAGAAGCAGACCATTCTGTATATCTCAGCACATAATGTTCTATCAGTTTTACTGCATTCAATGTCTAATGTTCTATCAGTTTACCACATTCAATATGTAATGTTCTATGAGCTTGCCACATTAATGTACATGTCTTCAGCAGACTACATAGATGTAGAAAAACTTTTTCTATCAGTTGTCTGCACTGATAAATGATACCATTTTTTTTTCATATTAGTAAACTGAGATGAAAAATGAAAAATTACAACTCAAAATGTCAAGTTCATTCATGTTAAATGTTCTGCTGAAATTTATGCCTGCTTTAAGCTTTACCCAGTACAAACATTTCTCAATTTATTTTAAAATGAAAATGAAACGTTTAACCATGTGCCATTAATATTTGATCAGTGTTTCCAAAGAATCTTATAATATTTGAAAAGATTAGCACACAGAAATGTTATGAGTGAAGACAAAAACAAACTGACCTGTTCTCAAAAACAGGAAGGCAGAGTAAGCGCCAAACACTGTGGTATATGAAAGCTGGAATACTGTGGGAAAAACAAATCCCAGAAACCCATGTTAACATTCACTGGGAAATAAGAAGTTAAATGTGTTACTATAATGTTCTATGTCTGTTTTACTTGCCAGAACTTATCATTCATAGTTCCTGAGTTAAGTTAAATGTGTTAATATAATGTTCTATGTCCTTTTAACTTGCCAGAACATTAATAGTTCCAGAGGTAAGTTAAATGTGTTAATATAATGTTCTATGTCTGATTAACTTGCCAGAACTTATCATTCATAGTTCCTGAGGTAAGTTAAATGTGCTAATATAATGTTCTATGTCTGTTTAACTTGCCAGAACATTCATAGTTCCTGAGGTAAGAAAAACATGACTGCTCATGAACCTTCCACTGTCACAGCTGCTTATATATAACATATTAACTATTAACAAACCTTACACTGTCACAGCTGCTTATATAACATATTAACATATTAACTATTAACATATCAACTATTAACTATTAACAAACCTTACACTGTCACAGCTGCTTATATATAACATATTAACTATTAACATATTAACTATTAACAAACCTTACACTGTCACAGCTGCTTATATATAACATATTAACTATTAACATATTAACTATTAACAAACCTTACACTGTCACAGCTGCTTATATATAACATATTAACTATTAACAAACCTTACACTGTCACAGCTGCTTATATAACATATTAACATATTAACTATTAACATATCCAACACAAATATGCTCCTCACAAAAGTAAAGCAACAAGAGAACTTAAACACAAAGAAAATGTAGTTTTTTTCTTCCCATATCAGAAAATATATTACTCCAAACAATTCAAGGGTCTCAATCATTTTTTATGTGAATTGCAAAAAAAATTTGCTGTAAATATTGAAATGCCTGCCCATCACAGCTGACTGCCAAGGTTAGGTCTATTAATAAACCATACGATGGTGACAAATTCTTCAGCTTTATCATGCTGTTATAGACACTCCAAACCTCAAGAAAATCACCAAAAAACTGTCACTGATTTGTATGTTTCACCCAATGCAGGATATATTTCCCGCAGTGACAAAAATGTCTTGCACTTTCAGCCTGTGTAGTACTCAACATAGTTAAGTCTTTTTTTTTTTCCAGTACAAGAGTATTTATTGTTGTACTGATGCCTCAGACACGATGACTTAGTCATGCAGAATCTGGGCTGCCATGGTACGGAGATTGTCAGTTGACTTGCAGTCAGACACTTGGTCAGTCAAAGACTGCGAGATTGTTTTATCAACACCAGAACTTTGGAACAAGCCAGAAGTCTGGGCGTCTAAGAATGACAAATATGCGACAAGTCTAATACATTGTCCTAATGGTACTGAAAGACGTAACAGCCACTACCAACACAATCAGGCCGCATCTGTGAGCAATAAGCAACCTCACTGTCAGCAACCAAATGTTTAGCAACAGGATTCATGAGGCAAATCTTCACCCAAGATATCCTGCAGTATGCCTCTGTCTCACACAGTTCCATCTCGCTGATAGTCTTGCTTGGTCTCCACTTCACATGTCATGGAGCTGCCAGCAGTGGTCCATGTTGCTCTTGAGACCAGGCACAGTTCACAAACATTGTTTAACCATGGCAGAGTTTGTGTGTGCAGATGGTAAAGTAGTGATACTACTTTAAGTGATGGCAGAGTTTGTGTGTGCAGATGGTAAAGTAGTGATACTACTTTAAGTGATGGCAGAGTTTGTGTGTGCAGATGGTAAAGTAGTGATACTGCTTTAAGTGATGGCAGTTTGTGTGTGGAGATAGTAAAGTAGTGATACTACTTTAAGTGATGGTAGTTTGTGTGTGGAGATGGTAAAGTAGTGATACTACTTTAAGTGATGGCAGAGTTTGTGTGTGCAGATGGTAAAGTAGTGATACTACTTTAAGTGATGACAAGTTACCGAGATTGCGTGCTACTGATTTATGAGTTTAAGTGGAGTAAGTTATAGTCAATCTGACTGTTGAATCTGATAGTATAAGCAATTGTTTCTTTGATATACGCAGAGAAACAAACACACCCAGGCATGCAACTCCAACTTTGACCACAGCAGCACAGTAAGAAAACCTCTGACATTTCCGAGACAAAACTACAGATAACATCTTGACAAGACGTGAAGTACAAAACAAGTTTTATTAATTAATGAGCATTAATGATAGGTGACATGAGGTGAAGAATGTTAAACAATAAGAACAGTTAGGCTCCAATCCCAGTAAGACAGAAGTTTGCCATATGGGAAGTGGGTGATCTACAGTCACACCCAGACAAACAGCAATCTAACAACATGATAACAAAAGTACAACTTACTGAATGTCATGAACATGCCACTGAATTTTCACAAAAGTCACACACAAACCACTAGTCCTAATAAATCTCAATAGTACTACAACAGCTAGCATAAACATCTCGGTCAAGCTGACCAGGCTAAATCACTTCAAGCTCTGCTACATAGTTTCACACTGATCACAGTCCTATCATAAAAACTTTTACTCAGATCAAAACTTCTATCATCTCTGTCCTAACCGTTTCTTCCAAAAATCTCCTATCTCCTAATGTCATCTGCTAGTCAAGTCGTCTGCTTCCAATATTGTCTGCTAGTTCTAGTGACAACCAGAGGATCGGATTTTCCCGATCACTCTTTGCTTATTCTAATATACTGCTACAATGGCCCAGACAGTGCTTCCAAGATTCCACAGTTAGGGAGCATGATCACTATTGAGGTGGCTCAATCATGGTATGGTGTAGCTTTGCAACGAACTACTCAATGGCAATGTTCATAACTTCCATTTTTTTCAGCACTGATCTTCAAGTTGTGGCTCTTACATCACCTTTCTAAGTTATAAATGTTCTGTTGTAAGTCTTTCTGTGATGTGGCTATGACTACTTGGCTGTCAGCAAAAAAGAAGTTTGTTTATGGTCCAGTTATTGGGTGTGTTCTGATGGGTGTTGTGAGTGAAATTAATAGCATTATTTCTGAAACTGGGTGGAATTCTTACTACGTAAGTTAGCTTGTTTAGGAACAGTATGGGAGATAGTACACATTTTATGATCAATGGTTCATAGTGTCTTGTATCAGGGGTCTCTCTTGTCTCCTGTGCTTACTTGGGAACAGTGTGGCTGGACACTGACATATGCTGATGACATATTGACATACGAGCATGGGAGGTGTACAGAGGAACCAGGCATAAGGGTACAGAACAGGGCAGATCAAATAACAGGCCGGTGTGAAGATAACAATGCGGTGATAAACCCAGAAAAAGCCAGCATCCAGTGGTGCTCATTAAATAATAGAATTGCAAGAGCTAATGTTCCAGGTGTGAAGTGTCAGGGCCAAGATATTAAGAGAACACACTGCATGAGGCATCTAGGGATCACTAAAATCAAAAGCAGAAAAGGCCATGAGAACAATGAAACATGGTAAAGCTACTGGCTTGGACAATATCAGCACAGAGATGTTAGAAGCCCTAGAAGAATTTGGAACAGAGAAGATCACAGATTTGTGCAATGATCAGAGTACCCACCACAGTAGCTAAAAACTTCAGTACTTAAACCACTACCAAAAAACCAAACTCAGTAGAATGCACCAACTTTAGAACCATCAGTCTAATGAGCCACTGAGCCATGTGTCAAAGATATTAAGTAAAATCATTTTAGAGAGAATCAGAGGCAAAATAAATAAGGAAATCAGTGACCAGCAGTTTGGATTTAGAAGAAACAGCGGAACAAGAGAAGCAATATTCAGCATTAGGATGATAAGTGAGAAGTATATAGAAGTTATAAAGGACATCTATGCTTGTTTTATAGATTACACAAAGGCCTTTGATAGACTCAGGTACAAACAGCTGATGGAATGTCTGAAAGAGATTCATTTTGATGGCAAAGACATCAGAATAATAAGCAAACTATATTGGGAACAGACAGCAGCTGTACAGTCCAACACAAACTACTCAGCACCAACTGATATAAAGAGTGGGGTCAGACAAGCATGTGTCCTTTCTCCATGTCCATTTACAGAGAATGTATTAAAAAACTAGTGAGATGCCTGGATTAAACATCAATGGAACAGCAATCAGTAACTTGAGATATGTGGATGACACCGCGCTGATGGCAGAGAACCAAAAATACCTACAGAATCTAGTGATGTGAATAAATGATGAAAGTCAAAAGTATGGACTGGAAATAAATATCAGAAAGACAAAAGTCATGGTAATCAGCAGAGAAAAAAAGTCATCAGTAAATATAAAAATAAATGGAGAATTATTTGAACAGGTGAAAAGCTTCAGGTATTTGGGGCACATGATAACAGAGGATGGAAAATGTTAAGCAGAAACTAACAAAAGAATAGGAACTGGCAAAAAACACCTTCCGCAGAATGAGGAAGATCCTTATATCAAAACAAAAATCACAGCAATTGAGATTATGTATCATAAAATGCATATTGAAGACCCTTCTTGAAGGCAAGACTGAAGGGAAAAGAACAAGAGAATGACAGAGATATAAATGGATGGACAACATCTTGAGATGGACAGTGACAAGCTTGGTCAAGTTTTCTAAGAAGACAAGAAACCCAGCAGGGCAGAGACTCACTGCACCTAACCTCCCATGAGGAGACAGCACAAAATGATGATGATGATGATCTTGGGATTGCATCTGACAGACCTTTGTCTTTCAATCACCACACTGGCAATGTAATACAAAAAAAAGGCTCTAAGGACTGTTATTGCCGGAGGTGGGGTGGAGGATACTCTCTCCACTCCAATGGCATGTATCTCAAATAGCCTCTGACAGTCAAGTCCATCTCCTGGCCTTCTTGTGGCAGAACTGTTTAAACTGACAGGAGAAGGGCGAAGGAAGGCGAATATCTGCCACCTGAAAACCAGATGCTTCAGGTAGATGAGAGTCATGTTTGGTAGCTTATCTACCGCTGCTGGCGAGATTCTTCAGCTGCCATGCGTGGAGTGGGCTCCTCCCGGCCTACGAAGAAAGGTGCAAATAAGGTTGCCATGCGGAACCACTATGGAAAAGGTGAAAGAAAGGAATAAACGAAGTAAACAGTAGTCAAATCATGGCACCTCTGGTCTGGGGGTCGGCCACATCCTAAGTGCACTCATATCGGTCGAAATGCCTGAACCATCTTAACCCAGAGGTTAAGACACTGCTGGCAAGATTCTTCGGATGCCGCCATGGAGTGAAGCTCCTCCTGGCCAAGGAAGAAAATGCAGAAAAGCAATCAGGGTTGCTGTGTGGCACCGATAATAAAAAGGTGATGAAAAGGATAAAGTGAAGCTTAATTGGTATGTCCAGTAGTATTGCAGCAAGAGTTACCCATACCACGGCACCTCTGCTCTAGAGGTCGGCCACGTCCGAAATACACCCATACTGGTGAAATATACCTAAACCGGCTTACACCAGGGATGAAAATTGATGGCTACGCATGTCACGGTACCTCTGCTCTAGAGGTCGGTCATGTCCTATATATGCCCATACTAGGATAATATGCCTAAACCAGCTCAACCCAGAGGTGGAAGTCACTAGTGGTGAGGATTCATCTTCCTGGACAAAAGCTCCGTCCTGGTCACAACTAGGAAGGGTAGTGGCCACGACCACAAAATGCTGAAGTCAGAGACACTGGACCAGGGCAGTCCAGATAGGCAACCACCTCTCACCCAGCGGGGATGTACGCATATCCTAATCACGCTGAGGTTTTCCGGTGAGAAAGTCCAACGCCGGAATGGAGGGGCAGCCACCTCTCACCCGGCAGTGATACACTGGTATCTTAAAACACGTCGAGGTTTTCCGGTGAGAAAGTCCAACTCTAGCCTGGATGGGCTACCACCTCTCACCCAACAGGGATATACTCATACCCAAAACACGCTGAGGTTTTCCGGTGAGAAAGTCCAACTCTAGATCAAACTGGTGCAACAAAAACCATGATGTCACGAAATACCACTTCTGTGACCCACCCAGAATACAGGCTCAAGCTATGCGATACTCTGAACCTCTTGTGGTCCTATCGGGGATCTCGTGTGGTCCTTTTGGATACCACACGGGGGACCACAGGGAAAAATGCAGAAAAGCAATCAGGGTTGCTGTGTGGCACCGATAATAAAAAGGTGATGAAAAGGATAAAGTGAAGCTTAATTGGTATGTCCAGTAGTATTGCAGCAAGAGTTACCCATACCACGGCACCTCTGCTCTAGAGGTCGGCCACGTCCGAAATACACCCATACTGGTGAAATATACCTAAACCGGCTTACACCAGGGATGAAAATTGATGGCTACGCATGTCACGGTACCTCTGCTCTAGAGGTCGGTCATGTCCTATATATGCCCATACTAGGATAATATGCCTAAACCAGCTCAACCCAGAGGTGGAAGTCACTAGTGGTGAGGATTCATCTTCCTGGACAAAAGCTCCGTCCTGGTCACAACTAGGAAGGGTAGTGGCCACGACCACAAAATGCTGAAGTCAGAGACACTGGACCAGGGCAGTCCAGATAGGCAACCACCTCTCACCCAGCGGGGATGTACGCATATCCTAATCACGCTGAGGTTTTCCGGTGAGAAAGTCCAACGCCGGAATGGAGGGGCAGCCACCTCTCACCCGGCAGTGATACACTGGTATCTTAAAACACGTCGAGGTTTTCCGGTGAGAAAGTCCAACTCTAGCCTGGATGGGCTACCACCTCTCACCCAACAGGGATATACTCATACCCAAAACACGCTGAGGTTTTCCGGTGAGAAAGTCCAACTCTAGATCAAACTGGTGCAACAAAAACCATGATGTCACGAAATACCACTTCTGTGACCCACCCAGAATACAGGCTCAAGCTATGCGATACTCTGAACCTCTTGTGGTCCTATCGGGGATCTCGTGTGGTCCTTTTGGATACCACACGGGGGACCACAGGGAAAAATTCAGTAGGATCACAGGGTGGTCTTGGTGGTAGAAGCGAATGAAGAAAAAAGAAGAAGTAATACAAAAAGTCAGGAAAGCATTAAGAGTGGTCAGGTTAATGGCTGCAGCAAACTTTCCACAGTACACTCTATTCTTGCTGATGCAGATGCTGGTGATGTCACCAATGAAGTATGGTCTAGACCTATTCACCCTGTCAAATGCACAGATGAACACATTACAGGGTGTACAGAATGAGGCAATGAGAGTGGTCATGGGTTGCACCAGGGATACTCCAGTGATGGTTACTCACTATCTGCTCTACAAGCTGAGTGTGCTTCTAGACACAGGTGTGCTGAGGTTAAGGCATACATCAGGGTTGCTGGCATGAATGATCTTCCTCTCTATATGGAGCTGGGGTTGATAAAGGGCAGACACATCAAACAAGGCAGATCCTGGATGGCTGGAGCTGAGGATACAATAATGTCAACTGCGGTCTCAATGAGGTGCCCAAAGACAAGGACTGGTTACGGGCACAGGACAGACCTCAGTTAACAAAAGTTATACAGAGGGGCACAGGACAGAGACCTCAGTTAACAAAAGTTATACAGAGGGGCACAGGACAGAGACCTCAGTTAACAAAAGTTATACAGAGGGGCACAGGACAGAGACCTCAGTTAACAAAAGTTATACAGAGGGGCACAGGACAGAGACCTCAGTTAACAAAAGTTATACAGAAGGGCACAGGACAGACCTCAGTTAACAAAAGTTATACAGAGGGGCACAGGACAGAGACCTCAGTTAACAAAAGTTATACAGAGGGGCACAGGACAGACCTCAGTTAACAAAAGTTATACAGAGGGGCACAGGACAGAGACCTCAGTTAACAAAAGTTATACAGAGGGGCACAGGACAGAGACCTCAGTTAACAAAAGTTATACAGAGGGGCACAGGACAGAGACCTCAGTTAACAAAAGTTATACAGAGGGGCACAGGACAGAGACCTCAGTTAACAAAAGTTATACAGAAGGGCACAGGACAGACCTCAGTTAACAAAAGTTATACAGAGGGGCACAGGACAGAGACCTCAGTTAACAAAAGTTATACAGAGGGGCACAGGACAGACCTAGTTAACAAAAGTTATACAGAGGGGCACAGGACAGACCTCAGTTAACAAAAGTTATACAGAGGGGCACAGGACAGAGACCTCAGTTAACAAAAGTTATACAGAAGGGCATTGAATGTCAGAACTTGGCACATGGGGCAAATAGAACTTTGGGTTCAAGATCTCATCCAAAGTGTCACTGTAGTTCTGAAATGGTAAAATATACAGATGGGTATTTGGAATAGCAAACTGACTGGGGTTTTGTTGCCTACTGAAATTTCCATGGCACTGGGTTTGAGAGGTTCTGAAGTCACCACATCGAGTACGTGAATGGAAATCAAGGCTGTGTTAGTGGCAGTGGAATGGCAGTAGCCCATAAAGTGTTTAATGGTGTCTTTGTGATGGTTTCACAGTTGTTGCTTCATAAAACTGAGAAAACACTGCTTCGAAAAGAATGGGTTACTCTGTTATGCCATTCAAATGTGATGAGTTAAACATGGATTTACAGTCCAGGTCAGTGGGAGTACATGGAAATGAAATGGTGGACAGACTTGCTGGACAAGCTAAAATAAAAGGCAGCTTGAGAATGGACAAGGACGACATTGCTAAAGCTGTACTGGACAGACTGTGGGAAAATGAAGGACAATATAGTTATAAGGAGACTGTTGGAGCTAGGACAAATTAAAGGTGCTGGCAGGAAATCCAAACTGGGTGGCAAAAAACACATTGTAAACAACCAACACTTGACAGGAACTATTAGCAAACTCTTGGATGGATGCTGCAGGATGCAGAACAGCATATAAGGGACGGTCCTGAATGCTATGACACCTTTAACCTTGAACTTTGTCTTGCATTTGTTCTAATCGTACAGCGACTTTTTCATATAGGTTTTTGCACAGTTTGATGATCAGATGTGTTCTCATGCAAAAATGTTGTAAGGTTTGTAGTTGTCTAATCGTTGAATGCTTTTCCTGATTTACATTTGTCTACTCATTGGATGCTTCTCCTGATTTACATTTGTTTACTTGCTGGATGCTTTTCCTGATTTACATTTGTTTACCCATTGGATGCTTTTCCTGATTTACATTTGTCTACTCATTGAATGCTTTTCCTGATTTACATCTGTCTACTCGTTGAATGCTTTTCCTGATTTACATTTGTTTACTCGTTGAATGCTTTTCCTGATTTACATTTGTCTACTCATTGAATGCTTTTCCTGATTTACATTTGCCTACTTGTTGAATGCTTTTCCTGATTTACATCTGTTTACTCGTTGGATGCTTTTCCTGATTTACATTTGTCTACTCGTTGAATGCTTTTCCTGATTTACATTTGTTTACGCGTTGAATGCTTTTCCTGATTTACATTTGTTTACTCGTTGAATGCTTTTCCTGATCTTACATAGACTATTTGAAGTATTTGATTGTCTTCAACTGAATTAGTATTTGATTGTCTTCAACTGAATTTTCTCTAACCTATCTCAGAGAGAGGATGGCATCTGTAAAACTCCTATTTTTCCTAAATCCCATCTCATGTAACCGTGGTTCAATCACTGGCCATGGCCTGTGCTCTGGATGTTGCAGAATATTTGTCCAGTTTGAACTACTAGAAATATGCCTCCATACTGGTTGTAATCCCAGTTCTTTTTCTCTTCCAGAATGGGACAGTTAAAGCATTTCTCCAGCCCTGTGGTGTTTCTTGTTTAGCAGATATCAAGTTATGGAGTCCATAAGTCCTTTCAAACATTTGATTAACTATTTAGACATTCTGTCACATCCTGGAGCTTTCAGCTTGTAGTAGGTATGTCCACAATCAGTTTTAGGGGTGTACTAAACCAGGTTCACACAACAACACAATGGTTTTGGGAACAATCAGTCTTTATGTTCTGAAGCAGTTGTAATTAAAAAATCCACTCATTAAATGTCTCACCTCAGTCTTAATTATAAAACCATGATATATTCAACGTAAGAATTATTCCACATTAACATATAAATACTCACAGTTCCCCCTGCAGTTTGTCAGAGAAATTCTCTCTCTTTCTCATCCTGGGCTTTCATGTGCCCAACTGAGACAATTACACCACATTAACTATAAATATTCACAGTTCTCCTTGCAGTTTATCAGAGAAATTCATTCTCTCTCTCTCTCTCTCTCCCTCTTCCCTCCTGGACTTTCATGTGCCAAAAGAATGGGTTACTCTGTTATGCCATTCAAATGTGATGAGTTAAACATGGATTTACAGTCCAGGTCAGTGGGAGTACATGGAAATGAAATGGTGGACAGACTTGCTGGACAAGCTAAAATAAAAGGCAGCTTGAGAATGGACAAGGACGACATTGCTAAAGCTGTACTGGACAGACTGTGGGAAAATGAAGGACAATATAGTTATAAGGAGACTGTTGGAGCTAGGACAAATTAAAGGTGCTGGCAGGAAATCCAAACTGGGTGGCAAAAAACACATTGTAAACAACCAACACTTGACAGGAACTATTAGCAAACTCTTGGATGGATGCTGCAGGATGCAGAACAGCATATAAGGGACGGTCCTGAATGCTATGACACCTTTAACCTTGAACTTTGTCTTGCATTTGTTCTAATCGTACAGCGACTTTTTCATATAGGTTTTTGCACAGTTTGATGATCAGATGTGTTCTCATGCAAAAATGTTGTAAGGTTTGTAGTTGTCTAATCGTTGAATGCTTTTCCTGATTTACATTTGTCTACTCATTGGATGCTTCTCCTGATTTACATTTGTTTACTTGCTGGATGCTTTTCCTGATTTACATTTGTTTACCCATTGGATGCTTTTCCTGATTTACATTTGTCTACTCATTGAATGCTTTTCCTGATTTACATCTGTCTACTCGTTGAATGCTTTTCCTGATTTACATTTGTTTACTCGTTGAATGCTTTTCCTGATTTACATTTGTCTACTCATTGAATGCTTTTCCTGATTTACATTTGCCTACTTGTTGAATGCTTTTCCTGATTTACATCTGTTTACTCGTTGGATGCTTTTCCTGATTTACATTTGTCTACTCGTTGAATGCTTTTCCTGATTTACATTTGTTTACGCGTTGAATGCTTTTCCTGATTTACATTTGTTTACTCGTTGAATGCTTTTCCTGATCTTACATAGACTATTTGAAGTATTTGATTGTCTTCAACTGAATTAGTATTTGATTGTCTTCAACTGAATTTTCTCTAACCTATCTCAGAGAGAGGATGGCATCTGTAAAACTCCTATTTTTCCTAAATCCCATCTCATGTAACCGTGGTTCAATCACTGGCCATGGCCTGTGCTCTGGATGTTGCAGAATATTTGTCCAGTTTGAACTACTAGAAATATGCCTCCATACTGGTTGTAATCCCAGTTCTTTTTCTCTTCCAGAATGGGACAGTTAAAGCATTTCTCCAGCCCTGTGGTGTTTCTTGTTTAGCAGATATCAAGTTATGGAGTCCATAAGTCCTTTCAAACATTTGATTAACTATTTAGACATTCTGTCACATCCTGGAGCTTTCAGCTTGTAGTAGGTATGTCCACAAATCAGTTTTAGGGGTGTACTAAACCAGGTTCACACAACAACACAATGGTTTTGGGAACAATCAGTCTTTATGTTCTGAAGCAGTTGTAATTAAAAAATCCACTCATTAAATGTCTCACCTCAGTCTTAATTATAAAACCATGATATATTCAACGTAAGAATTATTCCACATTAACATATAAATACTCACAGTTCCCCCTGCAGTTTGTCAGAGAAATTCTCTCTCTTTCTCATCCTGGGCTTTCATGTGCCCAACTGAGACAATTACACCACATTAACTATAAATATTCACAGTTCTCCTTGCAGTTTATCAGAGAAATTCATTCTCTCTCTCTCTCTCTCCCTCTTCCCTCCTGGACTTTCATGTGCCAAACTGAGATAATTACACCACATTAACTACAAATGTGATGGCCAGAAGCAAGGAAAAGATCAGCGGAAAACCGTAAGTTAATCATACATTCAGGCAGAGACGATGGGAAATATAAGGAAGAAGTAGGTATAATTATGTCAACTGCAGCAGCCTTACAGAATGGGAACCAGTGAACAGTCATATGTTAAGAGCACAATTCCAAATAAGATACTGAAGAATGACAATCATAGAATGCTATGCACCCACAAACGAGGCAGATGATGAAATAAAAGACAGTTTCTATCACCAACTACAACAACTCATTAACAAAGTCGCTAAACACAACATCTTAGTTGTAATGGGAGACCTCAACGTCAAGGTAGGAAAAGATAACACCGATATCGAAAAAGAATCTTCTTCTTCTTCTTCTTCAGCTTTCTGAGCCATTGCTGCAGATAAAGTTCACCTCCATTCCTCTCTATTCCTAATCTTCTCTCTCCAGTTGGTGACACCAATTTCTTTTATATCTTCTTCTATGCTGTCTTTCCATCTCTGTCTTGGTCTATCCCTTGGTCTTGTTTCCCTCATCTCTTGTGCATACATCACTTTCGTTTGTCTGCTCTCTTCCATTCTTTCTACATGCCCCAGCCAACGTGGTCTGTTACGTTTCAAGACATTTATAATTCATTGGGATTTAAATAAGCTGTTCAGTTCAGTGTTCTTTCTAGCTCTCCATTCTCCACTGTTGGTATCCTTTATCGGCCCAAAGATTCTTCTTAGGATCTTGTTCTCAAAGATATGGAATTGTTGTTCATCTTTCTTTGTCGTACTCCCATGTTTCTGATCCATACATGACGGGTGGTCTTATTATACTTTTGTAGATTGTTATTTTGGTGTTTTTGGACAGGATTTTGGAGTTTAACGGGTGGTGCAAGGCAAAGTATATTTTATTCCCTATATGTACTCTGATTTTAATTTCCTCACAATCAGATTGATAAATTAAAATGGAGAAAGATTCATTGAATTATGTCTAACAGAGGGCATGGTCACTGGAGGAACAATATTTCCATACAAAGAGATACATAAAACAACATGGACATCTCTAGATGACAAAGCCAGAAATCAGATAGATCATTTTTGTATTAGAAAGCAATTCAGAACATCTGTGATAAATGTAAGAGCATACAGGGGTGCAGACGTCAACAGTGATCACAATCTGTGTACAGGGAAAATAAGACTAAAACTGAAAAGCTAACACAAGAAATCATTACTCAGGTAGACAGACAGTCATAGTCTTCTTTCTTACATCAGGAAGACAAACAGTCATAGTCTTCTTTCTTACATCAGGAAGACAAACAGTCATAGTCTTCTTTCTTACATCAGGAAGACAAACAGTCACAGTCTTCTTTCTTACATCAGGAAGACAAACAGTCATAGTCTTCTTTCTTACATCAGGTAGACAAACAGTCATAGTCTTCTTATATCAGGAAGACAAACAGTCATAGTCTTCTTTCTTATATCAGGAAGACAAACAGTCATAGTCTTCTTTCTTATATCAGGAAGACAAACAGTCATAGTCTTCTTATATCAGGAAGACAAACAGTCATAGTCTTCTTTCTTATATCAGGAAGACAAACAGTCATAGTCTTCTTTCTTATATCAGGAAGACAAACAGTCATAGTCTTCTTATATCAGGAAGACAAACAGTCATAGTCTTCTTTCTTATATCAGGAAGACAAACAGTCATAGTCTTCTTTCTTATATCAGGAAGACAAACAGTCATAGTCTTCTTATATCAGGAAGACAAACAGTCATAGTCTTCTTTCTTATATCAGGAAGACAAACAGTCATAGTCTTCTTTCTTATATCAGGAAGACAAACAGTCATAGTCTTCTTTCTTACATCAGGAAGACAAACAGTCATAGTCTTCTTTCTTACATCAGGAAGACAAACAGTCATAGTCTTCTTTCTTATATCAGGAAGACAAACAGTCATAGTCTTCTTTCTTACATCAGGAAGACAAACAGTCATAGTCTTCTTACATCAGGAAGACAAACAGTCATAGTCTTCTTTCTTACATCAGGAAGACAAACAGTCATAGTCTTCTTACATCAGGAAGACAAACAGTCATAGTCTTCTTTCTTATATCAGGAAGACAAACAGTCATAGTCTTCTTTCTTACATCAGGAAGACAAACAGTCATAGTCTTCTTTCTTACATCAGGAAGACAAACAGTCAGTCTTCTTACATCTGACATCCTTCCCGTGCCGTTAAACGTCACATAGGGCTCACATGGTAGTTTGCCAAGTTTTTGGTAAGTTTTTCAACATCATCAACGGATGTTATGCCCACTAAACTCTCTCTCTCTCTGAACCTTAAGTGCCCAGGGCACATGGGGCTTCCGCAAGGGTTTTCCACAAATGCCTGTCCTTCGCCTTTTTTTCTGCTCATGCCCAAGTGAGCCCTCTATTGCTCAACATCCTTTCTGTTGTTCTTCTCCATGTCTCTTTTGGTCTACCCTTACTTCTGTTCCCCTGTGGTGTCCATCTTAGTGCTATTTTTGGTAGTGAGTTGTCAGTCATTCGGAGCACATGTCCCAACCATCGCCAGCGTCTTTCCTCAATAATTGTTGTCAGTGGTTTCATCTGCATTTCTGCTAATAAGATGTTATTTCTTATGGTGTTTGGCCAAAATATTTTTCTAATTCTTCGTAAACATTTAGTCTGGAAAGAATTCAACTTGTTTTCTATGGTTTTGGTGATTTTCCAGCATTCACTTCCATAGAGTAGTACACTTAGAACATTACTCTTAAATATCCTGATTTTCATATTTATGCTTAGTTTTTTTTTATTTCCATATAGTCTGCAGCATTGCCACTAAACGGGCTTCTCTTAACAATTTCCTCAATGAGCTTCACGTGGTTGACCTCTTTTTCCTTGGCCTATTGAGCTCCACTTGATAGCTGGTTTTGGTATTCTTTGATTGTTCTTCTCATTACATAGCCTACATATGTCCATATTCTTTTTCTGATCACCCATGAGACAGGTTGTTGTTTGCTCATCTGTCTTATCTCCGTGTTGTTCTTAAATTAATTCCACTTTATATCAAGTATTTCGCTAAGGCATTTGTTTCAAAAGCATCTAATTTTCTGTCTATTTCTTTAGTTCATTTCCAGCTTTCGCATGCAAAAATGAGGGTGAATATCACATTTGAATTGAATAATCTTAACTTGGTTTTTCTGCTCATGCCCAAGTGAGCCCTCTATTGCTCAACATCCTTTCTGTTGTTCTTCTCCATGTCTCTTTTGGTCTACCCTTACTTCTGTTCCCCTGTGGTGTCCATCTTAGTGCTATTTTTGGTAGTGAGTTGTCAGTCATTCGGAGCACATGTCCCAACCATCGCCAGCGTCTTTCCTCAATAATTGTTGTCAGTGGTTTCATCTGCATTTCTGCTAATAAGATGTTATTTCTTATGGTGTTTGGCCAAAATATTTTTCTAATTCTTCGTAAACATTTAGTCTGGAAAGAATTCAACTTGTTTTCTATGGTTTTGGTGATTTTCCAGCATTCACTTCCATAGAGTAGTACACTTAGAACATTACTCTTAAATATCCTGATTTTCATATTTATGCTTAGTTTTTTTTTATTTCCATATAGTCTGCAGCATTGCCACTAAACGGGCTTCTCTTAACAATTTCCTCAATGAGCTTCACGTGGTTGACCTCTTTTTCCTTGGCCTATTGAGCTCCACTTGATAGCTGGTTTTGGTATTCTTTGATTGTTCTTCTCATTACATAGCCTACATATGTCCATATTCTTTTTCTGATCACCCATGAGACAGGTTGTTGTTTGCTCATCTGTCTTATCTCCGTGTTGTTCTTAAATTAATTCCACTTTATATCAAGTATTTCGCTAAGGCATTTGTTTCAAAAGCATCTAATTTTCTGTCTATTTCTTTAGTTCATTTCCAGCTTTCGCATGCAAAAATGAGGGTGAATATCACATTTGAATTGAATAATCTTAACTTGGTTTTTGTGCTTATAACTTTGAATTCCATATGTTCTCAAGATTTTTGAAGGACAATGCTGCTTTTGCAATTCTAACTTCCTTCCTGGTGTCACCATCCTGGTCTATGTAACTGCCAAGGTATGCAAAATGGTTTACTTCATCAACAGCTGTTCCCTCTACGTATATTTTTCCTTCTTGATTAATGAGAAGTTTCATTATTTTTGTTTTGTCTTTGTTAATTTCAAGACCTATTTTGACAAGCAAGAAAGACAGGGAATATTTTTTTTTTCTGCATTGATTTCACATTGTCATTGATAAAAGTTATGCCATCTGCAAAATCAAGATCTTTTATTTGGGTACCACGTCCCCAACAATACCGGTTTTAACTGTACAGCATCTTTTCATTATAAAGTCTATGGCAATTCCAAAAAGAAAGGGAAAAAATATACATCCTTGTTTCATGCTTGTTTAAATCTGAAACCATTCCATTGTTCCTTCTGCTGTCTTGACTGCACAGACATATCCGTTGTGGAGATCTTTAATGATGTTGACAATTTTAGATGGTATTCCATATATTCTTAAAATTCTCCACAATGAATCTCTGTGTAAGCTATCAAATGCCTTTTTAAAGTCTATGAAGTTCAGGAAAACAAAGTGCTGAGACAGACAGACCCCCCCCCCACAAATGCAATTAAAACAAGGGTTACTCTACTCACATGACTGTTTAAAAGCCTCCCCTACTGCCTGATGTCCATGAGCTACCTTCTCAATCATATGATGAAAGTGAGCTGAAACAGAAGGCATATGATGAAAGTGAGCTGAAACAGAAGGC
Source organism: Achatina immaculata (assembly GCA_009760885.1). Lineage (NCBI taxonomy): Eukaryota > Metazoa > Mollusca > Gastropoda > Stylommatophora > Achatinidae > Lissachatina > Lissachatina immaculata. Next base: position 50,185,010 of record CM019702.1, on the reverse strand, counting down.
ATATGATGAAAGTGAGCTGAAACAGAAGGCATATGATGAAAGTGAGCTGAAACAGAAGGCATATGATGAAAGTGAGCTGAAACATAAGGCAGCATATGATGAAAGTGAGTTGAAACAGAAGACATATGATGAAAATGAGCTGAAACAGAAAACATATGATGAAAGTGAGCTGAAACAGAAGACATATGAAGAAAGTGAGCTGAAACAGAAGAAAGCATATGAGGGAAGTGAGCTGAAACAGAAGACATATGATCAAACTGAGGTGAAATAGATGACATATCATCAAATGGAGCTGAAATTGATGACATATGATGAAAGTGAGCTGAAATAGTAGACTAGACATATGAAGAAATAAAGTGCCCAGGGCACATGGGGCTTCCGCAAGGGTTTTCCACAAATGCCTGTCCTTCGCCTTTTTTTCTGCTCATGCCCAAGTGAGCCCTCTATTGCTCAACATCCTTTCTGTTGTTCTTCTCCATGTCTCTTTTGGTCTACCCTTACTTCTGTTCCCCTGTGGTGTCCATCTTAGTGCTATTTTTGGTAGTGAGTTGTCAGTCATTCGGAGCACATGTCCCAACCATCGCCAGCGTCTTTCCTCAATAATTGTTGTCAGTGGTTTCATCTGCATTTCTGCTAATAAGATGTTATTTCTTATGGTGTTTGGCCAAAATATTTTTCTAATTCTTCGTAAACATTTAGTCTGGAAAGAATTCAACTTGTTTTCTATGGTTTTGGTGATTTTCCAGCATTCACTTCCATAGAGTAGTACACTTAGAACATTACTCTTAAATATCCTGATTTTCATATTTATGCTTAGTTTTTTTTTATTTCCATATAGTCTGCAGCATTGCCACTAAACGGGCTTCTCTTAACAATTTCCTCAATGAGCTTCACGTGGTTGACCTCTTTTTCCTTGGCCTATTGAGCTCCACTTGATAGCTGGTTTTGGTATTCTTTGATTGTTCTTCTCATTACATAGCCTACATATGTCCATATTCTTTTTCTGATCACCCATGAGACAGGTTGTTGTTTGCTCATCTGTCTTATCTCCGTGTTGTTCTTAAATTAATTCCACTTTATATCAAGTATTTCGCTAAGGCATTTGTTTCAAAAGCATCTAATTTTCTGTCTATTTCTTTAGTTCATTTCCAGCTTTCGCATGCAAAAATGAGGGTGAATATCACATTTGAATTGAATAATCTTAACTTGGTTTTTGTGCTTATAACTTTGAATTCCATATGTTCTCAAGATTTTTGAAGGACAATGCTGCTTTTGCAATTCTAACTTCCTTCCTGGTGTCACCATCCTGGTCTATGTAACTGCCAAGGTATGCAAAATGGTTTACTTCATCAACAGCTGTTCCCTCTACGTATATTTTTCCTTCTTGATTAATGAGAAGTTTCATTATTTTTGTTTTGTCTTTGTTAATTTCAAGACCTATTTTGACAAGCAAGAAAGACAGGGAATATTTTTTTTTTCTGCATTGATTTCACATTGTCATTGATAAAAGTTATGCCATCTGCAAAATCAAGATCTTTTATTTGGGTACCACGTCCCCAACAATACCGGTTTTAACTGTACAGCATCTTTTCATTATAAAGTCTATGGCAATTCCAAAAAGAAAGGGAAAAAATATACATCCTTGTTTCATGCTTGTTTAAATCTGAAACCATTCCATTGTTCCTTCTGCTGTCTTGACTGCACAGACATATCCGTTGTGGAGATCTTTAATGATGTTGACAATTTTAGATGGTATTCCATATATTCTTAAAATTCTCCACAATGAATCTCTGTGTAAGCTATCAAATGCCTTTTTAAAGTCTATGAAGTTCAGGAAAACAAAGTGCTGAGACAGACAGACCCCCCCCCCACAAATGCAATTAAAACAAGGGTTACTCTACTCACATGACTGTTTAAAAGCCTCCCCTACTGCCTGATGTCCATGAGCTACCTTCTCAATCATATGATGAAAGTGAGCTGAAACAGAAGGCATATGATGAAAGTGAGCTGAAACAGAAGACATATGATGAAAGTGAGCTGAAACAGAAGACATATGATGAAAGTGAGCTGAAACAGAAGACATATGATGAAAGTGAGCTGAAACATAAGGCAGCATATGATGAAAGTGAGTTGAAACAGAAGACATATGATGAAAATGAGCTGAAACAGAAAACATATGATGAAAGTGAGCTGAAACAGAAGACATATGAAGAAAGTGAGCTGAAACAGAAGAAAGCATATGAGGGAAGTGAGCTGAAACAGAAGACATATGATCAAACTGAGGTGAAATAGATGACATATCATCAAATGGAGCTGAAATTGATGACATATGATGAAAGTGAGCTGAAATAGTAGACTAGACATATGAAGAAATAAAGTGAAAGTGCATCGAAACAGAAGATGGCATATGATGAAAGTGAGCTGAAACAGAAGGCAACATATGATGAAAGTGAGCTGAAAAAGAAGACAGATGATGAAAGTGAGCTGAAAAAGAAAGACATATGATAAAAGTGAGCTGAAACAGAAGGTGTATGGTGAAAGTGAGATAAAATAGAAGACGGCATATAAGAAAAGTGAGCTAAAACACATACGATGAAAGTGAGCCAAAACGAAAGACACATGATGGAAGTTAGATAAAACAGAAGATGGCGTATGATTAAAGTGACCTGAAACAGAAAGCATATGATGAAAGTGAGTTGAAACAGAAGGCGGCATATGATGAAAATGAGCTGAAACAAAAGTCATATGATGAAAGTGAGATGAAACAAAAGACATATGATGAAGGTAAGCTGAAACAAAAGACATATGAAAGTGAGATGAAATAGAAGGTGGTATATGAAGAAAGTGAACTGAAACAGAAGACATATGAAAGTGAGATGAAACAAAAACATATGAAAGTGAGATGAAATAGAAGGTGGTATATGAAGAAAGTGAACTGAAACAGAAGACATATGATAAAAGTGAGCTGAAACAGAAGGGATAATAGAAGACATATGATGAAAGTGAGCTGAAACAGAAGGCATAACAGAAGACATATGATGAAAGTGAACTGAAACAGAAGACATATGATGAAAGTGAGCTGAAACAAAAGGCATAACAGAAGATATATGATGAAAGTGAGCTGAAACAAAAGGCATAACAGAAGACACATGATGAAAGTGAGCTGAAACAGAAGGCATAACAGAAGATATATGATGAAAGTGAGCTGAAACAAAAGGCATAACAGAAGATATATGATGAAAGTGAGCTGAAACAGAAGGCATAACAGAAGATATATGATGAAAGTGAGCTGAAACAGAAGGCATAACAGAAGATATATGATGAAAGTGAGCTGAAACAAAAGGCATAACAGAAGACATATGATGAAAGTGAGCTGAAACAAAAGGCATAACAGAAGACATATGATGAAAGTGAGCTGAAACAGAAGCATAACAGAAGATATGATGAAAGTGAGCTGAAACAAAAGGCATAACAGAAGACATATGATGAAAGTGAGCTGAAACAAAAGGCATAACAGAAGACATATGATGAAAGTGAGCTGAAACAGAAGATATATGATGAAAGTGAGCTGAAACAGAAGACATATGATGAAAGTGAGCTATAACAGAAGACATATGATGAAAGTGAGCTGAAACAAAAGGCATAACAGAAGATATATGATGAAAGTGAGCTGAAACAGAAGGCATAACAGAAGACATATGATGAAAGTGAGCTGAAACAGAAGGCATAACAGAAGACATGATGAAAGTGAGTTGAAACAGAAGACATATGATGAAAGTGAGCTATAACAGAAGACATATGATGAAAGTGAGCTGAAACAGAAGGCATAACAGAAGACATGATGAAAGTGAGTTGAAACAGAAGACATAACAGAAGACATATGATGAAAGTGAGCTGAAACAGAAGGCACAACAGAAGACATGATGAAAGTGAGTTGAAACAGAAGACATAACAGAAGACATATGATGAAAGTGAGCTGAAACAGAAGACATATAAGGAAAGTGAGCTGAAACAGAAGACATATGATGAAAGTGAGCTGAAAACACTCTGATAAGCAAGTGCATTACTGAGAGATTAATTTTTACTTGGAAGTATTGTTTTAATGTACAAAACACAGCACACTTGTACAATGTCTGATGTGACACATTAAAAGTGTCAGAACACTTCTACACTGTCTAATGTGGATAAGTTGTATACTGTCTAATGTGGATAAGTTGTATACTATCTAATGTAACAAATGAGACATGAGAGGTTGCTTAAACACTAATGTAACACACTACTACAACTGACTTGTACTTTGTCTAATGAGCACGAATATATACTTTGTCTAATGAGCACGAATATATATATATATATAATACAGACAGATTGACGGACAGACATATATATATATATATACAAAAATATATAAGAATACCGTCTATTGTGACAGACCATACATGTCAGCACATTCTACACTGACTAATGTGACAGACCATACATGTCAGCACATTCTACATTGACTAATGTGACAGACCATACATGTCAGCACATTCTACACTGACAATGTGACAGACCATACATGTCAGCACATTCTACATTAATGTGACACATCATACATGTCAGTTCATGATAAAATGGTAAATCATATATGTTACTTCACTTGTACACATCCTAAAGTTACAAACCAAATATATAGGTTAGTCATCTACTGCGTAATGTGACACATACTTCTCATACATAAGAAAAAAATGAACTATGGTTCAACTTTTATATACAAAACCACAAAATAACATTTAACATGACCATAACTTATGTTGCAGTAAGCAGGAGAGGGACATCAATTCAACAGACAAAAGGACCTCACAAGGATAGTAATACTATCAGTAGTCACAAGGATGGTAATACTATCAGTAGTTACACTAACAATTCAACAGATAAAAGGAACTCACAAGGATGGTAATACTATCAGTAGTCACAAGGATGGTAATGCTATCAGTAGTTACACTAACAATTCAACAGATAAAAGGACCTCACAAGGATGGTAATACTATCAGTAGTCACAAGGATGGTAATACTATCAGTAGTTACACTAACAATTCAACAGACAAAAGGACCTCACAAGGATAGTAATACTATCAGTAGTCACAAGGATGGTAATGCTATCAGTAGTCACAAGGATGGTAATGCTATCAGTAGTTACACTAACAATTCAACAGATAAAAGGAACTCACAAGGATGGTAATACACTAACAATTCAACAGATAAAAGGACCTCACATGGATGGTAATACTATCAGTAGTTATACAAACAAAGTGTTAGTAGTTGTCTACATATTTATATATTTGTCAGATTATTAAAATATGCACTAGTATGTATAATTCCCCCGTGTGGTACCCGGGATCTGCAAAGAATAGGACCACTGTACCCTACTACGCATGATTGTAAAAGGTGACTAAAGAGGGTTCGGCCTAGGGACTGCATCCCTATCTGATAAAAAAACTATCAGACCACTACAGAAACAGAAGCAAGAGAAAAAACAAATGCAGGTGGAAGGAGAAATGCTTATCAGGAAACTGAGCCCATGAAGGTTGTGGATGAAAGCCAGCCACTGGAAGTACCCAGCCCAACTACAGACCTCCTGGAACCTAAACACAAGATGCAAATAGGCAGCTGGAATGTAAGAACACTTAATCAGACTGAACATCTTGTTGGCCAAAATGCAGATGAAGCCACTGACAGCAATTATTGAGGAAAGACGCTAGTGATGGTTGGGACATGTGCTCCGAATGACTGACAACTCACTACCAAAAATAGCACTAAGACGGACACCACAGGGGAACAGAAGTAAGGGTAGATCAAAAGAGACATGGAGAAGAACAACAGAGAGGATGTTGAGCAATAGAGGGCTCACCTGGGCAAGAGCAGAAAAAAAGGCAAAGGACAGGCATTTGTGGAAAACCCTTGCGGAAACCCCATGTGCCCTGGGCACTTAAGGTTCAGAGAGAGAGAGAGAGAGTATGTATAATTCAATGAGTCAGAAAAATGGCATCATCTTAGAGATGACATATACTCTATTTATGGCCAGGAAACACATCATGTCAAAAAACCAGCATCAAAAAATTTATTCAGAATTAGTCTTTCAACCAAAGTTTATAAGAACTATTATCTGAAAATCTTGAGGCTAAAAATGTTATATATATATATATATATATAAATCACATACTGATATCAGAAAAAAACTGATTGTCAAGTCTTGACTGAACAGTCCTATAGAATTATTGCTAACTCCAAAGGAGAGTGAAAATATAAAAATTTAGACTTATTTTAAATGAAGAATGCAGCTTTAATGTTTCAGCATAGACGTTACATGTGCTCTGTTAATAAACAACTTTTTAATAGAACACTAATCACTTGCTATCATGGCTGCTCAGTCATGTGTGTATTTAAATAGTTTTATATTTTATACTAAGAACTTACCTCTGGAACACAACAAATACTTACCCACTCCAAAAAACATTGGACATAAAATTATTGACCATCGCGGTCCAAGTGAAGGCACTAACAATGGCAGCATACAAGCTCGGAAAATAAATTCTTCAGATAATGGTGCCTGTCAAAGAGTGGTCATTTGTTAAAAGATAAACGGCAATATTTGTGCTTGGAGTTTGTTTTTTTTTCTTCATGCAGAAGGTAAAGTCTGTGTATAAAACTTTTATCTCTCAGCATGTAGAAGGTAAAGTCTGTGTATAAAACTTTTATCTCTCAGCATGCAGAAGGTAAAGTCTGTGTATAAAACTTTTATCTCTCAGCATGCAGAAGGTAAAGTCTGTGTATAAAACTTTTATCTCTCAGCATGCAGAAGGTAAAGTCTGTGTATAAAACTTTTATCTCTCAGCATGTAGAAGGTAAAGTCTGTGTATAAAACTTTTATCTCTCAGCATGTAGAAGGTAAAGTCTGTGTATAAAACTTTTATCTCTCAGCATGTAGAAGGTAAAGTCTGTGTATAAAACTTTTATCTCTCAGCATGTAGAAGGTAAAGTCTGTGTATAAAACTTTTATCTCTCAGCATGCAGAAGGTAAAGTCTGTGTATAAAACTTTTATCTCTCAGCATGTAGAAGGTAAAGTCTATGTAAAAATTTTTTATCTCTCAGCATATAGAAAGTGTGTGAGCTTTCTGTTTGCTCAAACATTTTTTAAATGGCCAGCTGATTCCTTTTGGAGCAGCAATACTGTCCTGTCAATAATGTAACCTGTTGTACTAAAATAAAGTGGGTAAATTGAACTCATAAGAAATGCGAACTGGCAGGTTCATTTGCTGATTTTTCTTATTTGTCAAATCATCGCTAGAAATTCAGGTTGCATTTACAAAATGAAAATGTAGTGTCCAGGACATAAAGCCACCATGTCACCAATTTCTACATCCTCATCATTCTGAAGTCACCAAGATGTTCCCTGGGAGCTGGGAAGAGGTCACCAGATTGGGACTATATGATAGATGGTTCAAATTCTCCCACCATGTTGTAAGAGTTCCCAAATCAAAGCGGTCACAACTGGCAAGCCTTACCATGGAGAAGCAACACACCTTTTGTGAACAGCCCACAGCAACATCTGATGGCAACTCATAAAAGTTCCAGCAATGCACACTACACAGTTTCATTAATTGGTGCTCTGCTTTCCAGGAAATTGGCCAACAACATGCCTTTCAAAAACATGGTAGCCATCACTTTGCCAACAGACAGCACAACTGACCAACAACATGCCTTTCAAAAACACGGTAGCTATCACTTTGCCAACGGACAGCACAACTGACCAACAACATGCCTTTCAAAAACATGGTAGCCATCATTTTGCCAACAGACAGCACAGAAATTGAAATGATCATAAAACCAATTACTGCAGGCAATGTCCTTGATAAAAAAGATAGACCACAACAGATTGTAGGAATGATTAAAACCACTGGTGGAAACATCTTTTATACAATATCTCTATCTGAAACACTTATTTCAAATAAAAGATCAGGAAAGCATACTTACATCCAAATATATTTTCCTTGCAATACATTGAACAATCAGGAAGATTGTGAAGTTTTTTTGAAAATCTCCATAATTTTAAACTGCATTTTAAAATAATAAAATTATACAACATCTGAATGAAATAACACCACATAGCAAATGGACACAAAAACATACTTTATATGTCAACATAAATAACATGTACTTAACATCATCACATAAAGCAAAATAACACACAGCATATGAACATAACAACATACTTACCACAATGTGGTTACGGATCCATGCATAGTTTTTTACAGAATTTGTCCAGTACTTTGCTTCTAAAAATGAAAAAATGTTAAGTGCAACATTAAACATGATTTACAACATGGCCTTTTAAAAAAATGCACCACTATTCAAAATCTAACAAGCAACAGAAGGAGAATGAACAAAATGTTCAAGAAATAAAGAAAATTCAACATAACAAAATATTTCTGACATAAAGTTTTCCATTGTTGTTTCTGTTCTCCCTGGAACTGAGAGAATTATGTTCTTAGCAGTCAACACAATAAAAGTGTTTAAACATGAGCAGTCAACACTGTTTAAACCTAAGCAGTCACTACAGCAGAGATGTTTAAACATGAGCTGTCAACACAATAAAAAGTGTTTAAACCTAAGCATTCACTATAGAAAAGATGTTTAAACATGAGCAGTCCTGTAGCGGGAGTTGGGCATAAGGCTAACAACTTTATCCTGTGACCTATCTAGAGGCGACTCCAGATGGGAAAAAAAGATATCATTATGGAAACTCACAGAGAAACCAACTGAGCATCAGGGATGCCAACTCCGAGGAGCTCATTCGTCAGCCCCAAACATGTGCCAAAGACTGGATTCTGTAACGTAAGAATGATGAAATTGAAAAACTTCTCAGGTCATCAGAGAAATGGAGAGATACCATCTAGACATACTGGGCATCAGTGAAATGCGATGGCCAGAAGCTGGTAGAAGATGAGCGGAAAACGGTAAGTTAATAACACATTCAGGCAGAAATGATGGAAAACATCGAGATGGGGTTGGTATTATTATGTCAAATGTAGCAGTAAAGAGCCTTGTAGAATGGGAACCAGTAAACAGTCGTATAATAAGAGCATGATACAACCTAAGACATGGAATAATGACAATAATACAGTGTTATGCACCCATGAACGATGCTGATGATGATGTGAAAGACGACTTCTATCACCAATTACAACAAATCAATAACAAAGTCCCCAAACATGACATCCTAATTGCTATGGGGGACTTCAACGCTAAGGCAGGGAAAGATAACACCAACGTTGAAAAAGTAATGGGGAAAGAAGGAATTGACATGGTTAATCAGAACGGAGAAAGATTAATTGAAATATGTCTAACAGAGGGCATGGTCAATGGAGGCACAATATTTCCACACAAAGACATACATAAAACAACATGGATATTTCCAGATGATAGAACTAGAAACCAGACAGATCATTTTTATATTAGAAAGCAATACAGAACATCTCTCACAGATGTAAGGGCTTATAGGGGTGCAGATGTCAACAGTGATCACAACCTGTGCATAGGGAAAATAAAACTAAAACTTAAAAGCCAACACAAGAAATCAGTACATAGAAAGATAAACAGCCACAGCCTACAAGAAGAAAAAACTAACAACAATTTCAATCAGGAACTTGCCAATCACTCCAAAACACTCAGTGAAGTAGAGGGGATAGGTATAGATGAATTATGGAATTCTTACAGCACAGCCATAATCACAGCAGCAAAAGCAAGCGCTGGACTGAAAAAACCAAATAGAAAAGCATGGAAGTATATACATGAAAGATGAGCAGCCAAATTAGACATGCTGAATGTAAAAACTGATCTTGGAAAAGATCTGGTGAAAGCAACATACAAAGAACTAGACAAGAAAGTAAAAACTTCAGCTGGAAGGGATAAAAAAGAATACATAGACAATATGGCAAAAGAGGCAGAGAAAGCAGCAAAAACAAGAGACAACAAAACTTTATATAACATACAAAAGAGGCTAACTATGTACTATTACATCTAAAGAAAGACCACTCCTTAGCAAAACTGGAACCCTGTCAACAAAGACCAAAAGCAAAGATGGGCTGAACACTTCCAAGAAATATTTAATCGACCACACCCAAAAGAATTGTTAAACCTTGAAACTGACTTACCAACCCCACAACTAAATGTAAACCTAGATGAAATTAAATTGCATGAAATTGAAACAGCAGTGAATTTAATGGCTAACAACAAAGCTGTAGGTGAAGATGAAATAACACCTGAAATGCTAAAAGCTATCGATAGTGATAACATGAGACACCCACAGAGAATGTTTAATAAGATTTGGAAATGGATTCCTCTGAATTGGAATAAATGAATCATTATTAAAATACCAAAAAAAAGGCAACCTTAGTGACTGTAACAATTGGAACCTTAATATCAGTTGTGCCAAAAGTATTTTGCAAGGTCATTTTGAATAGACTTAAAGATATAGTGGATACTGCAATGAGAGAAGAACAAGTAGGATTTAGAAAAGGGAGAAACTGTCTCAACCAGATTTTTACTCTAAGGATAATACTTGAAGAACATACTGAAAAGCAGAAACCACTAATACTGTAACTTCATAGACTTTAAAAAGGCATTTGATAGCATACAAAGAGATTCATTGTGGAGAATTTTATGTCTATATGGAATATCATCTAAAACTGTCAACATCATTAAGGACTTCTACAATGGATATGTCTGTGCAGTCAAAACAGAAGGGATGAGTGAATGGTTCCTGATTGTAACAGGTGTGAAACAAGGATGTATACTGTCTCCTTTACTTTTTGGGATTACAATAGACTTCATAATGAAAAAATGCTGCACAGGTAACACAGGTATTGACTGAGTACATGGGGCCCAACTAGAAGATCTTGATTTTGCAGATGACATATCTCTGATCAGTAATAATGTGAATTCCATGCAAGAATGAATGAATGAAGGAATGAATAATCTTTATTTTTAAAGGGTAAAGAATTGGGCACACAGGCCCATCTTACATTCTGCCCTTCATCACTCCATCTTTCATTCTTCCCACACACTTGATTTAGTACAAAAATACACATTAAATTAGGAAAAACATATCAAAAGAGTGTAAGATTTAACTATTACATTCAAAGTAAAAGAGAAGAAGTAATTAACATAATAATATAGCTCTCATGCACACATACACACACAGACATATACATAAATAAAAATACATTGTAAATACAGATCTTCTAACATATGTTTTTTTTAACAAACATTAAAATAATTTCTAACAATATCTAACAAGTTACTTTCCCAACTATGTCATTTTATTACTTGATGGTTGGCGAGTCATGTGTTGAGAGAGTGCTGGTTATTCTATGGAGACATATAATTACAAGCAAGTAAATAATGAAACAGGTTTGAGTTAAAGGATGAAGTATTACCAATGGATTTTAAATGGTAGGGGTGGGTGTTCCAGAGCTGTACTGCAGAGTATGCAAGGCTTTTCTTGTACAGATCAATCCTGGGTTTAAGAAGAAGACAATTTTTTAAACGCTGGCTATGTTTAGTGTTTTACGTAAACATTGACCACAAGTAAGGCAGAGCATTGTGCGACAGAATTCTGTGAACAAACTTAACTTTGTTAAAAATGATTCTATTTTTGAGGGGTAGAATTTTGAGTTGTTTGTGTTGATCAACAGTCTGTACTGGATGTTTGTCACAAATAAGATTTAATGCTCGCTTGTGAAGTGAGTGGAGCCTTTTTGTGTTTGAGACTGAGCATCCATCCGAGATTGTGGAACAGTAATCTAAGTGTGTTTGTATGTGTGATATGTAGTATATTTTTCTTGTGTCTTTGTCGATAAAGTGTTTAATTTTGGCTAATTGGTAAACTTTCTGTGCAGTCAAATTTGTTAGGTTATGTACGTGAGAATTCCAAGTTAAATGCTGATCAATGATGAGTCCTAGGGTTTTATGTTCATGAACATTTTCTATTGCCTTAGTCCCAGCACAAAGCTGTAGTGAAGTTTTTGTTGCATTTCTTGTAGTGATGAGCATGGATTTTGTTTTGTTGGTGTTTATCAACATACTATTTTTATTACTCCATTTAATCAAACTGTTTATATCATTTTGGAGCGTTGTCTGTAGTTTATTGGTGTCATAGTCACTATTGTAAACAGTACAGTCGTCAGCGAAAAGATCACATGAAGAGTGCTTTAAATGTAGTGGTAGGTCGTTAATATAGATAGCAAAGAGAAGAGGACCAAGAATGGAGCCTTGAGGAATACCGGTATCAACCACAGAAGAGCCAGATATTTTGTTTCTAAAGCAAACTACTTGTTTTCTACCTGAGAGAAAAGATTAATACATTTTGTTAGGTCAGGGTGTAATCTATAGCCTTCCAGCTTTTTTGCAAGAATTTCATGATCAATCATATCGAAGGCTTTCTTAAAATCAACAAAGACAGCACCACACAATTTGTCATCATTTATATTAGACAGCCAGCTTTCTGTCATTTTAGTTAATGCTGTGTGGCAGGAGTAATTTGGTCTAAAACCTGACTGACTGTCTATTAGTAGATTGTTTTCTTGCATGTGGAGCAGAGTTAACTTTTGTATATGTTTTTCAAGAGGTTTTGATAGTGATGACAGAATGGATATGGGTCTATAGTTTGAGAGGTCACTAGTCTGTCCAGATTTAAAAAGAGGAAAAACTTTGGCGAGTTTAAAAGCGTCAGGGAAATATTTTTTGTCAATACACAAGTTGTATAAGTATGTTAGTGTGTCTGTGATAACTGGTGCAGCGTAGCGTAGTATCTTGTTACTAATGTCATCACATCCTGCCAAGTTAGTGTTCTTTAAAGACCAGATGTAGTTATAAACCTCACTGACTGTGAGGAAAGGAATATTAATTTGTTTTAGCTTTACACATTTATTGTCGCTGAAAGTTTTCAGCAAGCTCAGGTCGCAATTAGGGGTCGGTAATGAAAAAACAGATAGCCTGTCTTCACTGGCTAGCAAAATAGGACTTGAAATTAACAAGGATGAAACGAAAATAATGAAAATTCCCATTAATCAAAATGGAAAAATTCACATAGAAGGGACAGATATTGAAGAAGTCAATCAATTTGCATACCTTGGCAGCTACAGACCAGGATGGTGACACCAGAAATGAAGTTAGAATTAGAATTGCAAAAGCAGCAACGATCTTCAAGAATCTTGAGAACATATGGAATTCAAAAGTTATAAGCACAAAAACCAAGTTAAGACTATTCAATTCAAATGTAATATCCACCCTCATTTATGCACGTGAAAGCTGGAAAACAACAAAAGAAATAGACAAGAAATTAGACTTTTGAAAACAAATGCCTAAGGAAAATACTCAGCATCAAGTGGAACGAATTCAAGAACAATGCAGAGATAAGACAGATGACTGAACAACAACCAGTCTCATGGGTGATCAGGAAAAGGAGAGGGACATATATTGGTCACGTGACGAGAAGAAACAGTCAGAGAATCCCAAAACAAGCTATCAAGTGGAACACAACAGGCCAAATAAAATGAGGCAGACTGCATGAAACTCTGAAGAGGACATTGTTAAGAGAGGCCAAATTAATAGGCATAAAATCCCTTAATGAGATTGAAGGACTCGCCGAAGATCGAAAAAATTGGCAAACTACCTTGCAAGCCCTGTGTGACGTTTAATGGCATTCATCTTTAGTACTATGTCACATGTCTACTGCACATTCACCTTTAGTACTATGTCACATGTCTACTACACATTCATCTTTAGTACTGTCTACTCCACATTCATCTTTAGTACTATGTCTACTCCAGACTCATCTTTAGTGCTATGTCTACTACACATTCATCTTTAGTACTATGTCACATGTCTACTGCACATTCACCTTTAGTACTATGTCACATGTCTACTGCACATTCACCTTTAGTACTATGTCATATGTCTACTACACATTCGCCTTTACTACTATGTCACATGTCTACTACACATTCGTCTTTAACCACAACTCACTCTAGAACTTATGTAAGCCACCACAACTCACTCTAGAACTTTATGTAAGCCACCACAACTCACTCTAGAACTTTATGTAAGCCACCACAACTCACTCTAGAACTTTATGTAAGCCACCACAACTCACTCTAGAACTTTATGTAAGCCACCACAACTCACTCCAGAACTTTATGTAAGCCACCACAACTCACTCCAGGTTTGATACAATCCTCATGTTTAAACAGTTTTGCTGTGTTAACTGTTCATATTTAAACACTTTTGCTGTGTTAACTGTTCATGTTTAAACACTTTTGCTGTGTTAACTGTTCATGTTTAAACACTTTTGCTGTGTTAACTGTTCATGTTTAAACACTTTTGCTGTGTTAACTGTTCATGTTTAAACACCTTTGCTGTGTTGACTGCTTATGTTTAAACACTTCTGCTGTGTTAACTGTTCATGTTTAAACACCTCCACTGTGTTGACTGGTTATGTTTAAACACTTTTGGTGTGTTAACTGTTCATGTTTAAACACCTTTGCCGTGTTGACTGCTTATGTTTAAACACCTTTGCTGTGTTGACCTCTTACAGTTTTAAACACTTTTGCTGTGTTGATTTCTTATGTTTAAACACCTCTGCTGCAGTGACTGCTTAGCTTTAAACAGTTTTATTGTGTTGACTTCTTATCTTATATCTTATATCCTTATATTAACTAAAATGACAGAAAGCTGGCTGTCTAATATAAATGATGACAAATTGCGTGGTGCTGCCTTTGTTGATTTCAAGAAAGCCTTCGATATGACTGATCATGAAATTCTTGCAAAAAAGCTGGAAGGTAATAGATTACACCCTGACCTAACAAAATTTATTACATCTTTTCTCTCAGGTAGAAAACAAGTAGTTTGTTTTAGAAACAAAATATTTGGCTCGTCTGTGGTTGATACTGGTATTCCTCAAGACTCCATTCTTGGTCCTCTTCTCTTTGCTACCTATATTAACGACTTACCACTACATTTAAAGCACTCTTCATGTGATCTTTTTGCTGATGACTGTACTGTTTACAATAGTGACTATGACATCAATAAACTACAGACAACACTCCAAAATGATATAAACAGTTTGATTAAATCTTATATCTTATATCCTTCCCGTGTTGTTAAACGTCACATAGGGCTTGCAAAGTAGCTCGCCAAATTTTTCCTGTCTTCGGCGAGTCTTTCAATCTCATCAAAGGATTTTATGCCTGTTAATTTGGCCTGTCTTAACAATGTCCTCTTCAGAGTTTCACGCGGTCTGCCTCTTTTTCTTCGGCCTGTTGTGTTCCACTTGATAGCTTGTTTTGGGATTCTCTGATCAATTCTTCTCATCAAGTGACCAACATATGTCCATCTCCTTTTCCTGATCACCCATGAGACTGGTTGTTGTTCAGTCATCTGTCTTATCTCTGCATTGTTCTTGAATTCGTTCC
Organism: Achatina immaculata; assembly: GCA_009760885.1. Taxonomy (NCBI): domain Eukaryota; kingdom Metazoa; phylum Mollusca; class Gastropoda; order Stylommatophora; family Achatinidae; genus Lissachatina; species Lissachatina immaculata. The sequence continues at coordinate 50,169,494 of CM019702.1, read as the reverse complement.
ACTTGATGCCGAGTATTTTCCTTAGGCATTTGTTTTCAAAGGAGTAATTTCTTTTCTATTTCTTTAGTTGTTTTCCAGCTTTCGCATGTTGATTAAATGGAGTAATAAAAATGGTATGTTGATAAATACCAACAAAACAAAATCCATACTCATCACTACAAGACAGAAACTGCAGAATGCAACAAAAACTTCACTACAGCTTTGTGCTGGGACTAAGGCAATGGAAAATGTTCATGAACATAAAACTCTAGGACTCATCATTGATCAGCATTTAACTTGAAATTCTCACATACCTAACCTAACAAACTTGACTGCACAGAAAGTTTACCAATTAGCCAAAATTAAACACTTTATCGACAGAGACACAAGAAAGATATACTACATATCACACATACAAACACACTTAGATTACTGTTCCACAGTCTGGGATGGATGCTCAGTCTCAAACACAAAAAGGCTCCACTCACTTCACAAGCGAGCATTAACTCTTTCCGTGCTGGAGGAAGAAACGCGGACGTGTCGTGGGGTGCAGGAGTAAAAACGCGGGTCTTGTCTGTAAGGGGGTCTAGTTGTAAAATGGAATGGAAAACAGTAGTTCCATGTACTTCCGTATACTTAATATGTTTCAAAGTATAGCTAAATGAATGAAAATTTCATAAATGCAGAGTTTTTTAGGAAAAAAGAAGTAATGTGATGTTTTCAGACACTGACTGTGGCCAGCTCACCATCGGCTAGGTCTAGATTCACACTACTTACCCCTACTTACCATCTGAGATGTGTAAATCTACTTGTCGATCTCATATTGTGACTCCGTATTGCATTCTCGCTGAATGAATGTCTGAACTAACCTCCTAACTACTTCTCCAGTCGTCTAAATATGTCTAGATCTACTTAGAAAACATTCAAGAGCAGCGGGGTGGCCATAGGCTATGTCCATACCCCGATCTACATCGTCAAAAATTGAAAAATTTCCATGCTTCACATCCTTGTTCTCGTTCGGCATCGCTCGTAACTAGGCACGCATTCTCCATTTTGAAAGTGTCACCGGAATCGCGGACGAAATATGTACAATCTAAATGTTACACCGCTTGTTTTAATGAAACAAACAATGTCACTATATCGACCATACAGTAGCTTAGGGACACTTCCGGTGTCAATATATCGACCATACGCACGGAAAGAGTTTAAATCTGATTTGTGACAAACATCCAGTACAGACTGTAGATTAACACAAACAACTCAAAATTCTACCCCTCAAAAATAGAATCATTTTTAACAAAGTTAAGTTTGTTCACAGAATTCTGTCGCACAATGCTCCGCCTTACTTGTGGTCACTGTTTATGTATAACACTAAACATAGCCAGCGTTTAAAAAACTGTCTTCTTCCTAAACCCAGGATTGATCTGTACAAGAAAAGCCTTGCATACTCTGCAGTACAGCTCTGGAACACCCTCCCCTACCATTTAAAATCCATTGGTAATACTTCATCCTTTAACTCAAACCTGTTTCACTATTTACTTGCTTGTAATTATATGCCTCCATAGAATAACCAGCACTCTCTCAACACATGACTCGCCAACCATCAAGTACTAAAATGACATAGTTCAAAAAGTAACTTATTTGATATTGTTAGAAATTATTTTAATGTTTGTTAAAAAACATATGTTAGAAGATCTATATTTACAATGTATTTTTGTTTATGTATATGTCTGTGTGTGTATGTGTGCATGAGAGCTATTTTATTAGGTTAATTACTTCTTCTCTTTTACTTTGAATGTAATAGTTAAATCTTACATTCTTTTGATATGCTATTTCCTCATGTAATTTGTATACTTGTATTAAATCGAGTGTGTGGGAAGAATGAAAGATGGAGTGATGAAGGGCAGAATGTAAGACGGGCCTGCGTGCCCAATTCTTTACCCTTTAAAAATAAAGATTATTCACTCATTCATTCATTCCTCCCCCTCCCCACCACCACCTTCTCTTCTTCTCTGGTGGCCTATAGGTGTTTATTGCCCTTCCAGGTCTTGTCCTTTATTCATAAGATCATATTATATCCCTGCTTCCTTCGCCCCTTCCCATAATGATTTGCGTCTCTAGTGGCCTACAGGTGTTTATGATCCTTTCTGTTCATTCCTGCAGTTCTTCATTCATTATCTCTCCGCTTCCCCTTCCTCCCCCCCGACATCTGCTTCTCTAGTGACCTACAGGTGTCTATTGCCCTTCCCCTACCCCCTCCCCCCATCTGTTTCTCTCCCTTTTGGCCACCTCTTATTTCCAATTGGCTTCATCTGCTATCCTTTGTGGTCCCCCGTGGTCTCTATGCCCTGTCAATGGGAGACACATTCTTGTGTTTCCTACTTAGAAGGATGGCACTAAGATCAGTTTTTCTTTTAGTTACATGTCGTGTTTTGTTTGTGTAATCCTTGAAAAAGACTCACGCCGAAATACTGGATGTTCTAAGTTTTTCATTTATACATTATCATCTTACTCTCATACTTTCTTTTTGTTTTTTCTCACTTTACTCACTTCCTCTGCCACTATGTAAAACTGCACCATACACTTCTGTCTACCTATATTATTTGAACCAGTTTTACTGCAGTCGCCATCCCTTTTATCTAGTAACAGACTTAGCCTGGCTAGCAAGGCAGGGTTCACTATGGTCCCCATAGTAATAGAATCTGCCAAGAAGACATTTGGACTGACTCCAGGGCTTCATAAAAGCCCCCTCAACTCACTCCAGATCATCATGTAAGCACTCTCATCTTACTCTCATACTTTCTATTCATTTTTCCTCATTTTCTCACTCCTTCTGCTGCCTTGTAAAACTGTACCATACATCTCTATCTACCTTTATTAAGTCTGTTACTAGGAGCAGCAACAGACAGGTGGGACAGGTCTTGGCCTGCTCTACTCTGTTGGTCCTGATAATTATAATATCACAGTAGCATAATAGACTTTGCTCTTGCTTTCCACTGATGAACAATGAATGTCTTTCAAAACCATATGACATACACTAAGAATACACAAATAGTTGTATCTGTATCTAAAACATTAAATAAAGATTAACCTTTACCCTATAGTGAGCTGTCTAAACAGATTTTATGAAATGGCAACTCTGTGCCCAATACCATATGGTTTTGTTTCAATGCAGTATTTATTTGGGGAATTTGTAATTTTAAACAGACAAAGGTCGGTAACTCACTCATCTGCACATCCATCTAACTCAAGGAAGAATGATTGTAATTTTAATTTCAAGGATTTTCACAATAATTTTCAGTAGCATATAATGACAACATTCATTCTTTTTTTCCAGGTTTCATAGATTCATATTAGATGAAGCTAGCAAGTCTGTGAAATCAACTCTGAATGACGAAATTGATTCAGATAGTAACAATGTAGACTGTGTGCACCATGACGGTGGTATTATTTTTGCCAGCGAGGCCTGAAAGTGTATTTTTTATGTTATGAGCACACTATCGAAGAAATCTCTAGCAGAAATTTACCAAATTCAAGGTGTATCCATGTGCTGAAGAGCTGTATGACTGAGGTTTAGCCAGTCATCAACATGGAAATGGGTTTTTGGACCATTCTTTTGATATGCTATTCCTCATGTAATTTGTATACTTGTATTAAATCGAGTGTGTGGGAAGAATGAAAGATGGAGTGATGAAGGGCAGAAAAGTACGGGCCTGCGTGCCCAATTCTTTACCCTTTAAAAATAAAGATTATTCACTCATTCATTCATTCCTCCCCCTCCCCACCACCACCTTCTCTTCTTCTCTGGTGGCCTATAGGTGTTTATTGCCCTTCCAGGTCTTGTCCTTTATTCATAAGATCATATTATATCCCTGCTTCCTTCGCCCCTTCCCATAATGATTTGCGTCTCTAGTGGCCTACAGGTGTTTATGATCCTTTCTGTTCATTCCTGCAGTTCTTCATTCATTATCTCTCCGCTTCCCCTTCCCCCCCCCCCCCGACATCTGCTTCTCTAGTGACCTACAGGTGTCTATTGCCCTTCCCCTACCCCCTCCCCCCATCTGTTTCTCTCCCTTTTGGCCACCTCTTATTTCCAATTGGCTTCATCTGCTATCCTTTGTGGTCCCCCGTGGTCTCTATGCCCTGTCAATGGGAGACACATTCTTGTGTTTCCTACTTAGAAGGATGGCACTAAGATCAGTTTTTCTTTTAGTTACATGTCGTGTTTTGTTTGTGTAATCCTTGAAAAAGACTCACGCCGAAATACTGGATGTTCTAAGTTTTTCATTTATACATTATCATCTTACTCTCATACTTTCTTTTTGTTTTTTCTCACTTTACTCACTTCCTCTGCCACTATGTAAAACTGCACCATACACTTCTGTCTACCTATATTATTTGAACCAGTTTTACTGCAGTCGCCATCCCTTTTATCTAGTAACAGACTTAGCCTGGCTAGCAAGGCAGGGTTCACTATGGTCCCCATAGTAATAGAATCTGCCAAGAAGACATTTGGACTGACTCCAGGGCTTCATAAAAGCCCCCTCAACTCACTCCAGATCATCATGTAAGCACTCTCATCTTACTCTCATACTTTCTATTCATTTTTCCTCATTTTCTCACTCCTTCTGCTGCCTTGTAAAACTGTACCATACATCTCTATCTACCTTTATTAAGTCTGTTACTAGGAGCAGCAACAGACAGGTGGGACAGGTCTTGGCCTGCTCTACTCTGTTGGTCCTGATAATTATAATATCACAGTAGCATAATAGACTTTGCTCTTGCTTTCCACTGATGAACAATGAATGTCTTTCAAAACCATATGACATACACTAAGAATACACAAATAGTTGTATCTGTATCTAAAACATTAAATAAAGATTAACCTTTACCCTATAGTGAGCTGTCTAAACAGATTTTATGAAATGGCAACTCTGTGCCCAATACCATATGGTTTTGTTTCAATGCAGTATTTATTTGGGGAATTTGTAATTTTAAACAGACAAAGGTCGGTAACTCACTCATCTGCACATCCATCTAACTCAAGGAAGAATGATTGTAATTTTAATTTCAAGGATTTTCACAATAATTTTCAGTAGCATATAATGACAACATTCATTCTTTTTTTCCAGGTTTCATAGATTCATATTAGATGAAGCTAGCAAGTCTGTGAAATCAACTCTGAATGACGAAATTGATTCAGATAGTAACAATGTAGACTGTGTGCACCATGACGGTGGTATTATTTTTGCCAGCGAGGCCTGAAAGTGTATTTTTTATGTTATGAGCACACTATCGAAGAAATCTCTAGCAGAAATTTACCAAATTCAAGGTGTATCCATGTGCTGAAGAGCTGTATGACTGAGGTTTAGCCAGTCATCAACATGGAAATGGGTTTTTGGACCATTCAGTTGAGTGCATGCAGTGGTCCAGACTCCCTCAATGGTTCAACAGCGTTCAGCGGTGAAATCAACACCAAATACAATGACTATCAGCCGCAGGACACCGATGGATATATTGAGGGGGAATCTGAGCACCGATGGACATGTCTGGAGTGCAATGACAATGATCCAAACTATAAGCCATATATGTAGACAACATCCAGTTATGATAATTCACTTTTGTCATTTTATGATAGTGATGATGACATGGTTGGTCTAACTGAAAGTCAGTATAGCACCAGTGTGAAGCGTAGGATGGTTGGTCTAACTGAAAGTCAGTATAGCACCAGTGTGAAGCGTAGGATGGTTGGTCTAACTGAAAGTCAGTATAGCACCAGTGTGAAGTGTAGGATGGTTGGTCTAACTGAAAGTCAGTATAGCACCAATGAGAAGCACCATATCATCACCATGTGCTGTCTTCAGTAAGAAGGTTGGCAGTAGTGAATCTCCAGTTTCCCCACCCTGATGGTACACTCATTCAAGATGTGTCTTGTCCACTCTTGTATGTTATCTTCCCATCTACATCTCTGTCTACCTCTCCCTCTGTCTCCTCCCACCTTTCCTTCTAGTATTGTCTTCAGTACATTATTATGTCTTCTGTTGTGGCCTTATTTCCTTGAGAAGTTCATGCTTCTGTTCAAATAATTGTGCATGTGTTCTTTTAATTCTTGACGATATCATTCTCATTTTTGTCTTTATGGACAGACTCCTGGATAGCAGCATTGTCTTCCTGGTGTTGAATGTGTGCTTTGCCATTCCCATTCTTGGTTAGTATATGCCCTGTGTAGCTGTAGCTTGTCACCTGTTCCAGTTTTGCATTGTTTCCATCTGTGGCTTTTGGTCTTTCCTATCTACTGAACACTATTACTTTTGTCTTTTTGATACTGATCTCTAGTTCTCATTTCCGCAGGTTCTCTGTATTCTCTATTAGAAGGACTGCATCTTCTGCATACCTTAAACTGTTGATATTTCTTCCTCCATGTTAAGTCCCAGTAGTTATTTTTAGTGCATGAAGATGTTCTCTGCTAGAAGGACTGTATCTTCTGCATACCTTAAACTGCTGATATTTCTTCCTCCATGCTGAAATGGTGCATGTTAGCAACTTGCAGTATAATCAGCGAATTGTACTAGAATTTCTCACTGCAGAGAATGACACTGTTGTGAACATTCACAAGCATCTATGTAATGTGGATGGAAGTCTACAGGATTACAGTTAGTCGCTGGGTCAGAGAATCAAAGAATCAATAAGTGATGATAAGGAGTTGTATGATTGGCCATGCTGTGGACGTCCTGACACAGCCACCAAGGCAGAAATTTTGAAATGCGCTAAAGGCATTATTCTTACAGATATGCATATCACTACCCAACAATTGGCCTTAAAGCTGTCAGTCAGCACTGGTAGTGCAAATGCAGTTATAAAAGCTCTCAGATTTTCTAAGGTTTGCACAAGATGGGTTCCTCGTAAGTCTCACAAATGACCATCGATTGCAAAGGCAAGCAATATTTTTTTATACAGGATGAAAGGGTATTCCAAAGATGAGCAGCAGAATAACTAAAGCTTTTCTTCTAATGATCAAGTCTAGGTTTTGGAAGACATATGTTGTTCAAGCATTGGCTGTCCTTTGGGCTAAACTGAAATGCCTAAGGGCATTATTCTTACTGATAGGCATATCACTACTTAACAACTGACCTTATAGCTATAAGACAGCAATGGTAGTGCAAATGCAGTTATAAAAGCTCTCGGATTTTCTAAGGTTTGTGCAAGATGGGTTCATCGAAGTCTCACAAATGACCATCGATTGCAAAGAAAAGCAATTTCTTCTGAATTGTTGGATCACTTCAATGCTCATGGATAGAACTTTTTGGCTAAGATCATAACAAGTGACAAAACCTGGGCACATCATTTTGAACCTGAGACAAAAAGACAGTCAATGGAGTGGCATCATCTGCAATCACCATGAAGAAAGAAATTCAAGACAACTCCTTCAGCTGGAAAGGTCATGATCACTGCCTTTTGGGACATTGAAGGTGTGATTCTTGTGGATATTATGCCAAGAGGAGAGACAATCAATTTGCAAGCTTACATTAAGACACTGAAAAAACTCCATCAACATTTTCGCAAAGTTCGGCACACAAGAATCCAGCAGACCTGCTTCTCCTTCATGACAATGTGTGCCTCACACAAGTCTGGCAACATGGGAAGCAATCACCAAATTGGGTCAGACTGTATTACCCCATCCACCCTATAGTCCCAATTTGGCACCCTCTGATTTCCATTTGTTTGGTCAACTTAAAGATGCACTCTGAGAGGTAAGAATTGAAGATGATGAAGGAGTGATTCATGCAGTGAAGAAAAGGCTACATAATCAAGAGAAAATCTGATATGTGCTAGGAATACATGCACTTGTTTTGCACTGGCATAAAGCTGTACAAGTTGATGGAGATTATGTTGAATAATACCGATGTTTACATAACATATCCATGTATACTTTGTATAAATTTCATGCTTTTTGAATAAACAGCTTCTGAGAAAAACAATGTGGTACATTACTTTCTGAATGCCCATTGTATATGAAGTGGGTTATATACTTCAAGAAATGAAACACTCAGAGTTGACAAGATAGCAGAAATATGCAATAACATATATGAACTGGATATCTCTCTCTCTCTCTCTCTCTCTAAACCTCAAGTGCCCAAAGCACATGGGGCTTCCAAAAAGGTTTTACACAAATGCCTGTCCTCTGGCTTTTTTTTTGCTCTTGCCCAAGTGAGCCTTCTATTGCTCAGCATCGTCTCTGTTGTTCCTCTCCATGACTCCTTTGGTCTACCCTTACTTCCGTTCCCCTTGGTGTCCATTTTAGTGCTATTTTTGGTAGTGAGTCGTAAGTCATCCGGAGCACATGTTCCAACCATCGCCAGCATCTTTCCTCAATAACTGCTGTCACTGACTTTATCTGCATTTCTGCCAACAAGATGTTATTTCTTACGGTGGTTAGCCAACACATTCTTCTAATTCTTCGTAAACATTTAGTCTGCAAAGAATTCAGCTTGTTTTCCACAGTTTTGGTAATTTTCCAGCATTCACTTCCATAGAGTAGCACACTTAGAACATTATCCTGATTTTCATGTTCATCTTACATCCTTCGCAAGCCATTAAATGTCACATAGAGCTAACATTTGCCAAGTTGTCCTGTTTTCAGTGAGTTTTTCAACTTCATCAAGGGATATTATGCCCACTAAACTGGCCTCGTGGTCGACCTCTTTTTCTTCGGCCTGTTGTGCTCCACTTGATAGCTTGTTTTGGTATTCTCTGATTGTTTCTTCTCATCACATGGCCTACATATGTCCATTTTCTTTTTCTGATCACTCATGAGACAGGTTGTTGTTTGCTCATCTGTCTTATTTGTGTTGTTTGTAAATTCATGTTCATGCTTAGTTTTTTAGATTTCCATATAGTCTGCAGCATTGGAAAAGCCAGGTTTGCTCTAGTAAGTCTGTTGTTGATGTCCTCTGTGCTGTCTGCATCTTCTGCCAAGACAAACACATCTGTTGACTTCCTCCACTAGCTTGTTATCTGCTCTCAGTACATTGCTGTTATTCACATTTCACTAACATTGCCTTTTCTATGTTGATCTTTAATCCTATTTTGAGTTAGCTTGTTTATTTTATCTTGCATAGCTTTATGCCTGCATGATAGTGATAGTAGACAAATGTCGTTAAAAACTGTGTCGAGTGTCCATTGTAATCCTCTATGTTTATCTGATGTTGCCTCCTTCATTAACCAGTGTACTGCTAAGATAAGTAATGTTGGCGACAGCACACATTCCTACTTCACTCCTGTTTGTACCCTAAAGCTGTTGGAGGTATGTTGTCCACAGATCAGTTTGCACTGAAAACCCTCATATAGGGCTTTGATAACATTCACTATCTTCTGAGAGAGGCCATGCTGTCTTAGAATTTTCCACAGTGCATCTCTGGTGACACTGTCAAAGGCTTTCTCAAAATGTATAAACAGTGTCTATGTTGTGCTATGCCACTCATTTGTCTGCTCTAATATTTGTCTAAGTACAAATATGTGTTCCATACATGATCTTACTTTCCCAAATTCTGCCAGCTCTTTCCAAAGTTTTCCCTCAAGTATTGGTACAATTCTGTTGATGATTATGCAGCAGAATACTTTACTGGTGAGTGGCAGGAGGCTATAACGTCTCTCCAGTTCCTACAATCTCTGAGGTCACCCTTCTTTGGTAGTTTTACTACAAGGCTAGTTTTCCACTCTTCTGGAGCTTTTTCTAGATCCCAGATTTGTTGTAGTATCCTGCAGAGTTGTTTTAGTGTTTCTGTTTCTTCTGCTTTCAACATCTCAGCAGTCACTTCATCTTCACCTGGTGCCCTGTCTAATTTTAGCTTCTTTATTGCCCTACTGCCTCTTTTACTTCACTTATTGTTACTGGTACTGTATTGATGTTTAGTTCCGTTTTTGCTTCAGGTATGTCTATTGTTTGTTCTGCTCATGTTCTGTTTAGTAGGGTGTTAAAGTGTTCCCTCCATCTCTCAAATTTTTTCTCTTTCTCCACTGATCAGTTGTTCCTTACGTATTCTTACTGCACTCTCACATCTTGTGCTGAAGTTACCTTTCATCTGCTTTGTGATTTTGTAGATGGTTTTCATATCATTTGCATATGCTGCTTTCTCTGCTGCTTCTGCTAAGTTGTTGGAGTGTCCACGTTTATTTTGGTGGCACAATTCCTTCATCTCTTTGCCTTTCTGTGCATATTTGTTTAAGACTTGTTCTTTCAGCCATCATGATTTGGGGCTCAGTAACTTTCCTTGATATCCTTTCTTTGCTCTATCTTTCCCTATGTGGTCTTGCTCATCCATTCCTCTTTTATCCTTTTCCAATATCCCAGCACCTCTTTTACTGTTTCCTGTAGTGTTTCACTGAACATTTTATATGGACATTTCTGCTTTATCTTGTAGGACACTGAAGCAGTTCTTAAGTACTACTGAGAATTAATTCCTTGTTTGCTGGCACTTCAGTTTTGTTGTATCAAAGCTTGCCCTTCTTGGTTCTCCGATTCTGGCTTTCTTTAATATGATTTTCTTTCCTTACTTTCGATACCAGAAGGTTGTGACAACTTCTTACATCTGATCCTTTCCTTTCTCTCACACCTTGTAGTGTCAGTTTCCATTTGTTGTTTATCAGTATGTGATCAATTTGGCCTTCTGTGGTTTTGTCTGGGAACCTCCAAGTCATTTTATGGATGTTTTTATGTTGGAAAATTGTTCCTCCGATGATCAACATGTCTTATTCGCAGAACCTGCAGAGTTTTTCTCCATTTTGATTTATTTCTCCAATTCCTTCTTTTCCCATGATTCTTCAGAAATCTTCAGCTACTTTGCACTGAAGCAGCCCAAGATGAGCAGCATATCCTGCCTGGGTATTGTTTCTACTGTGGCCTGGAAGCTGTTGTAAAACTCCTCTTTTAATTCCTCTTTGGCAGCTTCTGTTGGTGTATAACTTCTTCTTTTTCTCTGCATTCGAGGTTGTTGGTCACATCAGATCTTGATCCCTGTTGACATGGCAAAGCCCGCGGTCCTCTCCAGATCCTAACAGGAGCCCCAGAGCTTTTTCCCCAAGCTTGTGTCTTCTGGCCATGTCTCACGCCTCAGGTCTGCATGGTTTGGGTAATCTTGAAGGATATGTTCTGGAGGGTGCATAACAAACTGTAATAGACAACTTCATGAATCTTGAGTTGAAGCGTGCATATAATAATCTCTCATTTACAGGGGCCCATTTCAGTAATGCTCTTGATGCTTCTTTCGTTATAATCCATACAATTCCTCCTTCGTCATTATCTTTTTTACCTGACCACAAGTGGTGATTGATAAGTTCTCAGCATAAGGTACAAATACTTGAAACGCACAGTTGATATTAGGTGGATTTGTAGATCAGGTTAATGTAAGATTAAACACCAAGTTTCAAGAAATTAATTGCAACTAATTTTTTTTTACAAGCTACTGAAGTGGTAAGGGGTGGCAGAAATTGAGAAAATGGATAAAATTTCTCATCAAGCAGTCATTCGCTACCTCTGCATCAAGGGCTTATCACTGAAGGAGATCCATGAGGATATGGTGGAGACTCTAGGGGAGAGCGCTCCATCTTACACCACAGTGAATAAATGGGCAGCTCAATTCAAACATGAAAGGGAGAGTCTGGAAGATGATCCCCATCCAGGAAGACCAAGAGTGGTAACCACCGATGAAACCACTGTTATAATCCATGACATGATAATGGAGGATCAATGACTAACTGAGTGTACATTGCTACTGAGTTGGGCATCTCCCAGGAACGTGTTCATGCCATTATTCATAACGATCTTCAAATTACAGAGGTCTCTGCTCAATAGGACCTGAAACTTCTTGGAGCTGATCACAAATGACACCATCTCAACATGTCAAGAGACAATCTTGGCCATTTTTATGCAGATCCTGAAAAGTTTCTTCAGCAATTTGTGACTATGAATGAGACTTGGGTTCTTCATTTTCAACCAGAAACCAAAGAACAGTTAAAGCAGTGGAAACATCAATTATCCCCACCTCTAAAGAAAGCAAGGGTGGTTCTGTCTGCAGGCAAAATGATGGCTTCCATCTTTTGGGATTAAGAAGGTGTGCTTACTGGTAGACTATCTTCAAAGGGGCAGAACGGTCACCAGAGCCTATTACGCTAATCTTATGAAGCAATTGTGGGTCGAATTGAAGGAAAAGCGTTGAGGGAAAATGATGACAGGAGTCATCTTTCAACAAGACAATGCTCCAGTTCACAAGTCGGCGGTGGCAACGGCTGCCATTCATGAATGCGGCTTCCAGCTTCTTATTCCCCAGATTTGGCCCCCTCGGCCTGTTTACTAAACTCAACAAGGAGCTCAGTGGTCGCAAATTTGCTTCAGATGATGATGTCATTCATGCTGTAGACCACTTTCTACTGGCACAATATTTGTTATTATTTTATAATACTTTCATGTGCCAAAGGTCGTGGAAATGCAGGCCATGAACTGTGATATATACCTCATGAACTGAAACATTCATAGTATGTGGCACTACCAAAGAAGGCAAAAGCCACAGACTGCTCAGATTTTAGAACTATAAGTCTGATGAGTCATGTGACTAGAATTCTCCTCAAAACCATCCTTGAAAGAACAAAAAACAAAACTGATAAAGAACTCAGTGAAGAACAATATGGTACAAGAAATAAAAGTTAAACAAATCTCAGCAATTTATTTAGACATCATTTAGACAATGAATAAATTCAAGCAAAAATAGCACATGTGTTCACACTAGACAGGAACACTGAAAAAAATACAGGCAGAACACAACCACTGACATAACCACTGGTGTAATAGTTTGTTATAAAGCAGGAGATAACTACTGGTGTAACAGTTCATTAAAAAGCAGAAGATAACCGCTGGTGTAACAGTTCATTATAAAGCAGAAGATAAACACGGGTGTTTGTTATAAAGCAGAAGATTACTACTGGCAGTACAGCCTGTTTTATTCATTCGTTCACGTGACATGTCCTTTCCAGAACGTTATCCTTCTCACAGCTTCCCTGAATGCAATATGGTCTTGTGCAAGTTGACCAGTGTCTTGCAATGACACATTCAGACCTTCCGAGATGTCCTGAGTCCACCAGCAGAGAAGGTCGTCCCTTTTCTCTTTTGCCGGGCACTATGTCTTCTACTATCAACCTCTCAAAGTTACTATGCCTCTTGATGTGGACAAAGTATCTCAGCTTTCTATTTTTTTATAGTGTTAACAAGCCAGTTTTCTGCGACACCTAATCCCATCAACATCTCTTTATTTCATTCTCATTCTATCCATGATATTCTAAATGCCCTTCTGTAACATTTCAGCCTATTACAAAGCAGAAAATAACCACTTGCAGTAAGAACTGTTATAAGGCAGACCATAAGTACTGGCAATAAAGACTTATAAAACAGAAGATAACTAGTAGTTTTTCATAAAGCAGAAAGTAACTATTAGCACAAGTTTGATGAATAAGGTTACTACTGGTATAACAGTCTGTTATAAATCAGAATATCATTACTAGCAGTAAAGATTGGTATAAAGAAGATAACTACTGGCATACCAATTTGTTATAAAACAGAAGATAACTACTATCAGTTCATGCACTCATTCATTCATTTGCATGTCCCTTGTGGAACTTTGCCTCCTAAACAGCACTCCTGTAGGCCCCTCGGGTGTGAGCAAGATGGCCAGCTGCTGATGCATCCATTACTGTACTACCAGTACAGGCTGTTATAAAGCATAACTACTATCATTAAAAGCTGTTACAAAGCAGAATATAACTACCTGCAGTACACACCTCAATAAAGCACAACATAATTACTTGTATTAAAGGTTATTATAAAGCAAAAGATAATTACTTGTATTAAAGGTTATTAGAAAGGAGAAGATAATTACCATCATTAAAAGTTATTATGAAGTAGAAGATGAATATCTGCAGTAACAGGTGTCATAAGGAAAAGGACAACTTACCCAAATATAATCTAAAAACCCCATCCATATAATGCAATGAGAGTGGTCCCAAAAACAATATCTATGAGATAAAAGGCAAAAACATATTACCTTCAAACATTTATATGTTTATACATATGTATGTCTTTTTTCAGAAATAAAACACAGTCAAAGATATGGTTCATGGTAGGTTTTATTTTTGATAACAGAGTTAAGATGCAATATACTTTTAGGTGTAACAACAAAGAAAAATCTTTCCGTAACAGCTCTCTATCTAGTTCTTTGTTTTTATCTTATATCCTTCCCGTGCCATTAAACGTCACATAGGGCTCGCAAAGTAGTTCGCCAATCTATGTTTTTAGCTGCTACTTTAAACCTCTTTAGCCTGATTTTCACTTTTCCTACGACTGGGATGTGGTCACTGTTGCAGTCTGCGCTTGGTCCTGTTTTCACAGATATTAGTGAGTTCTTGAATCTTCTGTTGATCATAATGTAATCTATCTGGTTACGTATGTTATTATTTGGACTTTTCTATGTCCAAAGTCGACTAGGGTATTGTTGAAACCAAGTATTTTCTATTATCATTTTATTCTTTTCTGCCCACTCAATCAACATCTCTCCTCTTTTGTTTCTGATTCCTAGTCCAAACTTGCCAGTAGCTTCATTGTCTTGCTCAGTCCCTACTTTCATGTATAAATCACCTATCACAAAGTTTACTTCCCATGATTTGCACTGTTTCATTGCCGTGTCCAGACTGTTGTAAAATTCTTTTATCTCATCATCAGAGCTTTCTGAAGTTGGTGCGTATATTTGGTTGAGATTTGTGTCTATTGGATGGCTCTGTAATTTAACCATTAACACTGTCTGATATGTACCAGAATCCTTTCACGGTTCTTGCCGTCTTCTTATCCAATATTATGCCAACTCCATTTCTACACTGGTTCGCCCCAGAATATATTATTTTGAAGTCTTTATGATCTCTGCTTCCTGCTCCAATTCGTCTCATTTCAAATAAACCAAGGATGTTAATTTCCATTCTTTTCATTTCTTGTTCGATGTTTTCCAGTTTTCCAAGTTCTGTTAGTGTTCTAATGTGCCATATTGCAATTACTGTGGTCTTACTTGTGTTTTCTTTGCATACAGTAGTTGGATGACAATCTGGTATCACCTGTCGCACGTGATAGTCCCTACCAGACGAGGTGGTTCCACTGGAACCCCCATTAATGTCGTTATGATTCAAAGAATTGTGGATTGTCATGATTGTTCTTGGGAATGTGCAGTGTTGGTTTCCCCTTGCCTTCCACCGGTTTATTGTTTACTCCACTAGCCTTTGACTCTGGCTACAGCCTACCCTACAAGGCAGCAGGAAGTTTGAAATCAGTTTTCCTTCTCCTAGATGAGCTACCAACCAAGACTAATGAGTCTCATCTACCCAAAGCGTCTGGTTTTCAGGTGCCAGATACTTGCCTTTCGCCCTTTCTCCTGTCAGTTTAAACAGTTCTGCCACAAGAAGGCCAGGAGTTGGACTTGACTGTCAGAGGCTATTTGAGACACACAACTTGGAGACATTTAACTGAAGTGGAGAGCTTATCCTTCACCCCACCTCTGGCTGTTAGTCCTTAGAATCTAGTACCAAACTAATAATGAATGTATGGCAGTTTAATGTTGAGCTACGAGTAGTGTAATGTTAAATCAATCAATCCATCATCCATCCATCCATTTTCTTTTTAAACTGTAAGGTAATTTCATATTGTGTATGTGTGTGTGAGAATGTGGTATTGAAGTATTCTGATGTATTTGTTATTCTACAAATAACTGCGAATGTATGAATAAAAGGATAAATGTTTTGTTATTTTACATTTTATTCATGTTTCTTATGTTTCTATATACCTGAATTATTGGCACGAGTGAATGATGACAGAAAAGGGGCAAAATGTTGGATAGGTCTCCATGCCTATTTCTTCACCCTTTCTAAATAAAGTTTAATCAATCCTCTGATTTATTTACAAGATTCCAGTCTATCTCCCAAACTGGATGGGTCTGAGTGCCTATTCCTTCACCATCTCCAAATAAAGTTCAACCGGTCCTCCATGTGCATGATTCCCAAGCATTCTATGTGAGGCTTACCATAGCAGTTATAACACACATTAAACAGCTTATCCTGTGTTTCATGTGCACAATTCCAGTCTATCTCCCAAACACTCTACATGTAAACTCAAAATTGCCCATTATGTATAAAAGTTTATTTATCTTCTTATATCTCAGAATTTGAATATCACACAAAAGGCACTGAAAAAAAAAAACAGGTAAACATCAAAATACACCATAACTTCAGACTGTTCAAATCTGGTCTAATGACTGGTCACAAACACTCTGTCAGCTCACATAATGAGAGACACAGGAGAGCTGAGATTTCTGCAATTATAAGTTTCTATCATAAACTTGTGCTTTGGTATGAAATAAGTAGATTTTCATGTAGTACACATTTTTAAAAAATGTTTAATATGTTTCTTTCATGTTTAAAAGATATTAATTTAAACACTATATTAAAATACCCTGATTTGTTATGGGCAAGCTGAGTGAAGAGTGGTATATGGCATATGTTCTGTATCTCAAAAACTAGAGCAGATAGGGAAAAACTAGTGCCATTTTTTGGAATAGGTAGGTCAAATATACCCAGAAACAGGTCAAACATTTGAGGCACCAAAATGTGTGTTGGCCAGTGTTATAGTTCTACAGTTGCATGTCAGGATTTAAACCACTACAACAGCTGTTACAGTTGCATGTCAGGATTTAAACCACTACAACAGCTGTTACAGTTGCATGTCAGGATTTAAACCACTACAACAGCTGTTACAGTTGCATGTCAGGATTTAAACCACTACAACAGCTGTTACAGTTGCATGTCAGGATTTAAACCACTACAACAGCTGTTACAGTTGCATGTCAGGATTTAAACCACTACAACAGCTGTTACAGTTGCATGTCAGGATTTAAACCACTACAACAGCTACATGCTGACAACCATGAGATGACATTTCTCTAACCCAAGAAGTCTTCAAGCTACACATCTGAACTTTTGCTCTAAAATATTCACAAGACATGAACTAAAGGCAGAGACCACTTGGTAGTTATGAATATATTAGCTTAACATTCCAGACTTTCACAGTAGAGAGAATCTTTTTCTAGACCCTACCAATACATTTCTGCCTGTGTGAATCACTTTCACCTGTGAAAATGTCTCATGATGCGTAGCACTGCAACAAGATTACATGAATGAGAATAAGAGATATAACAAACTTTAGTTAAGAAGACAGCTTACCATGGTAAGAACATGAGATATAACAAACTTTAGTTATGGAGAAATCTTACTATAGTGAGAACACGAGATATAACAACTTTTAGTTAAGAAGACAGCTTACCATGGTAAGAACATGAAATATAACAAACTTTAGTTATGGAGAAATCTTATTACAGTGAGAACATGAGATATAACGACCTTTAGTTAAGAAGACAGCTTACCATGGTAAGAACATGAGACATAACAAACTTTAGTTATGGAGAAATCTTACTATAGTGAGAACATGAGATACAACAAATTTCAGTCATGGACACAGCTTACTATGGTAAGAACACAGATTACTTATGGAGATAGTTTACCATGGTGTGAGCGAGAGACATAATAAATACATTTATGCTAACTAGTCAGAAAGAATATCATGCATTCTGGACACACCCATAAGGTCCTCTGACTCAATACCTCCTTCAGTGCACAATAACCATGTTGATTTACCATCCTTCTGGAGCTTTTGGTTGTCATCCATATGTTTTGCCCCACCAAGTTTCCGCCCCCCCCCCCCCCCAGCTCCTTCATTCTTGACAACAATGCTGAGTGACAGTTGTCAATGAAGTCTTTTGTCCAATCATCTTTTCTTATAGAATTGTTGATCATGGTATGATCCACTGGCTGCTCTTCCTCTACAACAACTGAGTAATTCAACTGACCTGCTCTTTCATTTCCCCTGTTGTTTTCTGGGTTTGGTACAAAACTTAAGGTCAGTCAATGGATTTGTGATATGTGCAGGATTCGAGCTGTTGTTGCTTTAAAAAGCCTGCCTGAATGTTCTTAGCATATCTGAGTCACTAATAATGCATGCTTGTAGGTCTTGTGACTTGAGCTAGCTCAAGAGTTCTTCTAACAGCCAAGGCTTTCATTGTCAACCTGCTTGTTGTTGCACAAAAAACAAACACTGCTGACTTATTCTGTTGTAGTGTATGTCAAGTCACACCTCTTGCCATGCCATCACTATCACTAGTGTGTTAGGCAGGAATATGTTCTTTTCTGTTGAGTATAAACAGACACTTAAACTACACATGGCTTACCATGGTCAGAACAAGAGGTATAACAAAGGCAGGTACAAGTCCCCATAAACGGATACCTAGCCATTCCAAAAGACTGTTTGCCTAGAAATGAAATGTAATGATAAAGATTATCAATAATGAAAGAGTTACAGATATAATTCTACAAAAGGATATACACAATAATCATCATACCAGAATAAAGAGGAAATACACAATGTATCTCTGACAGGGTGCTGTGGTGCACACTCACTTGTTGATAACACGGTTTGATTCCCTGGTTCAATTTCATAATCTGGCTGATTTTTTTTTTTCAGACCAACCAGCACCAGGATCAATCCAGCCTAAATAAATGTCTACGGGGGGGGGGGGGGGGGGGGGGTTCTCTAAGAAAACAAAATCAGTGAGGACAGCTGCTGGCATAACTACATGGGATTTCTCTAAGAAAACAAAATCAGTGAGGACAGCTGCTGGCATAACTACATGGGATTTCTCTAAGAAAACAAAATCAGTGAGGACAGCTGCTGGCATAACTACATGGGATTTCTCTAAGAAAACAAAGGCAGTGAGGACAGCTGCTGGCATAACTACATGGGATTTCTCTAAGAAAACAAAATCAGTGAGGACAGCTGCTGGCATAACTACATGGGATTTCTCTAAGAAAACAAAGGCAGTCAGGACAGCTGCTGGCATAACTACATGGGATTTCTCTAAGAAAACAAAGGCAGTGAGGGCAGCTGCTGGCATAACTACATGGGATTTCTCTAAGAAAACAAAGGCAGTGAGGGCAGCTGCTGGCATAACTACATGGGATTTCTCTAAGAAAACAAAATCAGTGAGGACAGCTGCTGGCATAACTACATGGGATTTCTCTAAGAAAACAATGGCAGTGAGGACAGCTGCTGGCATAACTACATGGGGTTTCTCTAAGAAAACAAAGGCAGTGAGGACAGCTGCTGGCATCCCTACTTGGGGTTTCTCTAAGAAAACAAAGGCAGTGAGGACAGCTGCTGGCATCCCTACTTGGGGTTTCTCTAAGAAAACAAAGGCAGTGAGGACAGCTGCTGGCATCCCTACCTGGGATTTCTCTAAGAAAACAAAGGCAGTGAGGACAACTGCTGGCATCCCTACTTGGGGTTTCTCTAAGAAAACAAAGGCAGTGAGGACAGCTGCTGGCATCCCTACTTGGGGTTTCTCTAAGAAAACAAAGGCAGTGAGGACAGCTGCTGGCATCCCTACTTGGGGTTTCTCTAAGAAAACAGAGGAAGTGAGGACAGCTGCTGGCATCCCTACTTGGGGATTCCCTAAGAAAACAGAGGAAGTGAGGACAGCTGCTGGCATCCCTACCTGGGATTTCTCTACGAAAACAAAGGCAGTGAGGACAGCTGCTGGCATCCCTACCTGGGATTTCTCTAAGAAAACAAATGGAGTGAGGACAGCTGGAGGCATCCCTACTTGAGGTTTTCCTAAGTAAACAAAGGCAGTGAGGACAGCTGCTGGCATCCCTATCTGGGGTTTATCTAAGAAAACAAAGGCAGTGAGGACAGCTGCTGGCATCCCTACCTGGGATTTCTATAAGAAAACAAAGGCAGTGAGGACAGCTGCTGGCATCCTACTTGGGGTTTCTCTAAGAAAACAAGGCAGTGAGGACAGCTGCTGGCATCCCTACTGGGGTTTCTCTAAGAAAACAAAGGCAGTGAGGACAACTGCTGGCATCCCTACTTGGGGATTCCTAAGAAAACAGAGGAAGTGAGGACAGCTGCTGGCATCCCTACCTGGGATTTCTCTAAGAAAACAAAGGCAGTGAGGACAGCTGCTGGCATCCCTACTTGAGGTTTTCCAGTGAGGACAGCTGCTGGCAACCCTACTTGGGGTTTCTCTAAGAAAACAAAGGGAGTGAGGACAGCTGCTGGCATCCCTACCTGAGATTTCTCTAAGAAAACAAATGTAGTGAGGACAGCTGCTGGCAACCCTACTTGGGGTTTCTCTAAGAAAACACAGGCAGTGAGGACAGCTGCTGGCATCCCTACTTGGGGTTTCTCTAAGAAAACAAATGCAGTGAGGACAACTGCTGGCATCCCTACTTGGGGATTCCCTAAGAAAACAGAGGAAGTGAGGAAAGCTGCTGGCATCCCTACCTGGGATTTCTCTATGAAAACAAAGGCAGTGAGGACAGCTGCTGGCATCCCTACTTGAGGTTTTTCTAAGTAAACAAAGGCAGTGAGGACAGCTGCTGGAATCACTACCTGACATTTCTAAGAATACAAAGGCAGTGAGGACAGCTGCTGGCATCCCTATCTGGGGTTTATCTAAGAAAACAAAGGCAGTGAGGACAGATGTTGGCGTCCCTACTTGAGGTTTCCCTAACTAAACAAAGGCTGTGAGGACAGCTGCTGGCATCCTTACCTGGGGTTTCTCTAAGAAAACAAATGTAGTGAGGACAGCTGCTGGCATCCCTACTTGGGGTTTCTCTAAGAAAACAAAGGGAATGAGGACAGCTGCTGGCATCCCTACCTGAGATTTCTCTAAGAAAACAAAGGGAGTGAGGACAGCTGCTGGCATCCCTACCTGAGATTTCTCTAAGAAAACAAAGGCAGTGAGGACAGCTGCTGGCATCCCTACCTGAGATTTCTCTAAGAAAACAAAGGCAGTGAGGACAGCTGCTGGCATCCCTACTTGTAGTTTCTTTAAGAAAACAAAGGCAGTGAGGACAGCTGCTGGCATCCCTACCTGGGATTTCTCTAAGAAAACAAAAGCAGTGAGGACAGCTGCTGGCATCCCTATCTGGGATTTCTCTAAGAAAACAAAGGCAGTGAGGACAGCCGCTGGCATCTCTATGAGGTTTTCCTAAGTAAAAAAAGGCAGTGAGGACAGCTGCAGGTATCACTACCTGAGATTTCTCTAAGAAAACAAATACAGTGAGGACAGCTGCTGGCATCCTTACTTGGGGTTTCTCAAAGAAAACAAATGGAGTGAGGACAGCTGCTGGCATCCTTACTTGGGGTTTCTCTAAGAAAACAAAGGCAGTGAGGACAGCTGCTGGCATCCTTACTTGGGGTTTCTCAAAGAAAACAAATGGAGTGAGGACAGCTGCTGGCATCCTTACTTGGGGTTTCTCTAAGAAAACAAAGGCAGTGAGGACAGCTCCTGGCATCCTTACTTGGGGTTTCTCAAAGAAAACAAATGGAGTGAGGACAGCTGCTGGCATCCTTACTTGGGGTTTCTCTAAGAAAACAAAGGCAGTGAGGACAGCTGCTAGCATCCTTATCTGGGGTATCTCTAAGAAAACAAAGGGAGTGAAGACAGCTGCTGGCATCCTTACTTGGGGTTTCTCTAAGAAAACAAAGGCAGTGAGGACAGCTGCTGGCATCCCTATCTGGGGTTTCCCTAAGAAAACAAAGGCAGTGAGGACAGCTGCTTGCATCCTTACCTGGGATTTCTCTAAGAAAACAAATGTAGTGAGGACAGCTGCTGGCATCCCTACTTGGGGTTTCTCTAAGAAAATGAAGGGAATGAGGACAGCTGCTGGCATCCTTACTTGGGGTTTCTCTAAGAGAACAAATGCAGTGAGGACAGCTGCTGGCATCCCTACTTGGGGTTTCTCTAAGAAAATGAAGGGAATGAGGACAGCTGCTGGCATCTCTACTTGGGTTTCTCTAAGAGAACAAATGCAGTGAGGACAGCTGCTGGCATCCCTACTTGGGGTTTCTCTAAGAAAATGAAGGGAATGAGGACAGCTGCTGGCATCCTTACTTGGGGTTTCTCTAAGAAAACAAAGGCAGTGACGACAGCTGCTGGCATCCCTACTTGGGGTTTCTCTAAGAAAACAAAGGCAGTGACGACAGCTGCTGGCATCCCTACTTGGGGTTTCTCTAAGAAAATAAAAGGCAGTGAGGACAGCTGCCGGCATTCCCACCTGGGATTTCTCTAAGAAAACAAATGGAGTGAGGACAGCTGCTGGCATCCCTATTTGGGGTTTCTCTAAGAAAACAAAGGGAGTGAGGACAGCTGCTGGCAACCCTACTTGGGATTTCTCTAAGAAAACAAAGGCAGTGAGGACAGATGTTGGCATCCCTACTTGAGGTTTCCCTAACTAAACAAAGGCAGTGAGGACTGCTGCTGGCATCCTTACCTGGGGTTTCTCTAAGAAAACAAATGTAGTGAGGACAGCTGCTGGTATCCCTACTTGGGGTTTCTCTAAGAAAACAAATGCAGTGAGGACAGTTGCTGGCATCCCTACCTCAAATGCTGTAGTGGCCTAAAAATGTGAAGGCACTAACACTTCACATCCCTACACCACGCAAATGCCACAGAACATAAAGATCTCGGACAGCCTGTATAAAATAGCAAAAAACAATAGAATACATCTCACTCTCTATACAAGAACAAAAAGAAACAATACAGTATACCTCAGTAGAACCTCTATTTGAACAAGAAAAAACTAAAAAGTATACCACAGTAGTACCTCTCCTAGAACAACAAGAAACAATACAGTATACCTCTACTAAAATAAGAAGAAAGAATGGAAAACATTTCAGGCAGTCTCTATGCCTTTGGCGCTGATCTCCTCATATGACCTATTTTTTTGTTGAATGTTGCTTTCTTGACAACAAATCTGAAAAGATTTCATTTAACCAAGATACCTGCTTCCTGGACCCACCATCTCCTCAGTAGATTCCTTCTTTCTTTCCCAGGGATCATGACCTCAAAGATCTAGTACCTAAACATCCTGTAATGGTTGAACTAGGTGATGAACCCACCAGTCAGGAGCTCTCTGATGCTATCAAGCATTTTTCTCTCTGATGCTATCATGTGTCTTTCTCTCTGATGCTATCAAGCATCTTCCAAGATCTTCAGACTCAGAACAGGTCACAACAGACTGAGACACCATATGTTTAACAGGTTCAAGATAGGCCACAATAGACTGAGACATCATATGTTTAACAGACTCAAAATAGGCCACAATAGACTGAGACACCATATGTTTAACAGGTTCAAGATAGGCCACAACAGACTGAGACACCACATGTTTAACAATCTCAAGACAGGCACAACAGACTGAGACACCATATGTTTAACAAGCTCAAGACAGGCACAACAGATTGAAATATCACATGTTTGTTTTAACAGGCTCAAGAAAGGTACAACAGATTGAGATACCACATGTTTGTTTAACAGACTCAAGATAGGCCACAACATACTGAGACATTACATGTTTATCAGGATCAAGACAGGCACAACAGATTGAGATACCACATGTTTAACTAGCTCTAGACAGGCACAACAGATTGAGATGCCACATGTTTAACAGGTTCAAGACAGGCACAACAGATTGAGATGCCACATGTTTAACAAGCTCAAGACAGGCACAACAGATTGAGATACCACATGTTTAACAACCTCAAGACAGGCACAACAGATTGAGATACCACATGTTTAACAAGCTCAAGACAGGCACAACATATTGAGATACCACATGTTTAACAGGTTCAAGACAGGCACAACAGATTGAGAAACCACATGTTTAACAGGTTCAAGACAGGCACAACAGATTGAGATACCACATGTTTAACAGGCTAAAGACAGGCACAACAGATTGAGATACCACATGTTTAACAGGTTCAAGACAGGCACAACAGATGAGATACCACATGTTTAATAGGCTAAAGACAGGCACAACAGATTGAGATACCACACGTTTAACAAGCTCAAGTAGGCACAACAGATTGAGATACCACATGTTTAACAGGCTCAAGACAGGCACAACTGATGAATGCACCTGTGGTACTGACGCAATGACAGCCCAGCACCTGTTACAGGACTGCCTTTCAGCTGAAGAACCAAGATAGCAATTCTGGCCATCACCTGTACCAATCCATGACAAGCTGCATGGTAACCTTAACAGCCTAAGACAAATGGTAGCAGAGATATCCAAGTTGATGTCTAAAAGTGTTCAATATTTGGGACACATTATAACAGCCCGTGGGGAATGCTAAATGCAAAATAACCGAAGAATAAAAATAGATAAAATGCACTTGCAATAAAATGAAAAAAAGCTCTTTGTTTGAAACAATGCACTGAAGCTGGGAGTAATTAAATGCTATGTATACCACACACTCGTCCATGATGGAGAAGCACTGACATTAGATAAGGAGATGGGAAAATAAAAGAATATTAAGGCCCTTGAAATGTGGATATACAGAAAAATGTGGTGAATTCCATGGAAAGAAAAATATGGCATAGACAGAAAAATATGGTGAATTCCATGGAAAGAAAAATATGGCATAGACAAAAAAATATGGTGAATTCCATGGACAGAAAAATATGGCATAGACAGAAAAATATGGTGAATTCCATGGACAGAAAAATATGGTGAATTCCATGAACAGGAAAATATAGTGAATTCCATGAACAGACAAATATGATGAATTCCATGGACAGAAAAATAAAAAATGTATTAACTGAACTGAAGCTGAAATGAGAACTACTGAGAAACAAACAAAAAAAAAAACCAGCCAGTTAAAATATTTCAGTCTCATCAAGATACTCCAATCACAGCTATGCATACTTGCTGGATATGCCCAGCATAAAAGTAAGGCACAAGTATGCACAGTGAAGATGTATCTCACCACTGTTGCCACAGCAAACCATTTTCTACTACCAGAACTGAACTAAGCAAAGGGCAAGCATATCAAGCCAGGGAGATCATGAACGGTGAAGCAAAAGGCAAGGATATCAAGCCAGGGAGATCACAGATGGTAAAGACAGAAGAGACACTGTCAGTGATCTGTGACCTGGACCAGTTCTCTCTACAACCAGAATGGACTAAAGTTTCAAATATGCACAATCTGATGATGGTCGTGATCCATCTTGGCCACGAGCGCCAAGACTGGGCTCAGGTGCAGGAACAGATTCGGTATTGCCCCAAACCACGTGCCCCTGTGACCTTCACAGACGGGTCCATGGCACGAGGCCTAAAAAGTGGATGGACCTATGTTGTCTACCATAACAGCAAACCAGCTGTGAGTAAATCAGAAGCCTATGCAACCACCACTTCAAGCATGAGAATGGAGGTGTATGCGGCATGAGAAGCAATTTCCTGGTTGGTGGAACAGGGCGACTCAATTGGGGTCGTTGTGATGGACTCTCAGATCATGCTACAGAGAACTGAGAGGCATTTTTTTCTGCAGGGAGTGGGTCCAGTTTCTAGAGGGCTCTCATTTATCCAGTCTGCCCGGGTCATGTGGGAGTCTTCTTGTTTGAGGTTGCTGGTCACATCAGATCCTGATCCTTGTCGACAGGGAAAACCCCCCTTAATGCTCTCCAGATACTGACTGGAGCCCCAAAGCTTTTGCACGTGCTCATGTCCTCAGGCCATGTCTCACACTCCAGGTTCACATGGTTTGGGCATTCTTGAAGGATATGTTCCATTGTCTGGACCCCACTGCTGCACAGACACTCATCTGTGTGTGACACTTTGAACTGATGAAAGTGGCTCAGTAGTTTGCAGTGGCCTACCCTTAGGAGAAAGAGGATGGTTTGCTGATATCTTTGTAGTTGGTGTGTTGGATCTGGTTCACTGCTGGATTTCAGTTGTTTCTTTCATTCAGAACTGCACTGGTTATGGATTATAGTTTTCACTTCTTGGTACTTTACTGGATGATTTTTTTTTAAAAACCTTATTTGCTGCAGCTATGGATAGGGTGTCAGCTATTTCACTGCCAGATATTCCACATTGGGAAAGTACCCATTGTTGGGCTACAGTTGTTCATTTCCATTGTGATTTCCTGAATGTTTGACTGTGAGCTGTTTATAGTGATTTGACACCAGAGTCAAAGGCAATGAGAAAGTGGACATGCTAGCAGACATCAATTCAGGGTAACCTTAGAATGGACTGCAAGACCACCTTGAACAGGCTGTGTATGGTGGATGACATCAAGCTGAATGACAACAATCATATGATTGAGTTGGGGAAGGAGAGGGGAAGGGGATGTTTTTCTGAACGAAGTGGTTTAGCATGTTACCCATAACCAATGGGTGACTGGTTTCATTAGCAGGTGAACACTTCAGTGGGTGTTGGAACGTAAGATGGAGCACATATGGGATTGCCTGGAGTGAGAAGGATGCCAGTCTCTGATTACATAATCATACCAAGAGGCAGAATATAATAATGAAAACCATATTTGCAGTAAAAGTTGAAGGAAATTTTTAAAAAAAAGAACAAGATGATGACAACAATATAGATGGATGGACACAATAAAGAGATTAAATGAATTCAGTTTGGCCTGATGAGCTAAGAAAAAGAAGGGGACCTATTACAGTCAACTTTCCCTGCCAAGATGGGGCAGATGGTGATGATGAAGGTGAATTTATTGCTCCTCTAGTCCTTCCAACATTTTCTAAATGTACTTCTGTAGCATCTCATCCAAAGCTGTGGTCTTTTTTTTTTTTTTTTTTGTTACTGAAGTGAAAGTTATGACTGACACATGTATGTTAAAACTAGTATGATGCAAGAAATAATACTCTGATATTTTCTTACTGCTTGTCATAAAACAAGGACTGACATTTCTGTCATATCCAGTCAACTCTTAATCTTCTTAGTCTATTCGTTTATACTCTGACAATCTATATCCACTTCCTCCGCTTAACTCAGCATTTGTTACATGGTCTTCTTTTGTTTCTAGATCTTGGTCGTTTCAGTGATGTATTTATAACCAAATCAAAAATCCTTAAATTGCTGCCAGTCACATTTATTTCCATGCTTTACACTACACAATAAATATAGTTTAATTTGTAAAAAGCCAGCTTTAGAAAATATCATTTTAAAACATAATAATATTTTAAAGTCATTTACTCAGTGTTATCTCACCTCTACCTTCTCTGATTTCTTGGCCACTGAGCACAGAATGAAGGGTGTGCACAGGCAGACAAGGATTACACTTACATATCTCTGAATCTTCTAATTCTTAAACTATTACATATGACTATATTTATAGATTTCTTACTACAGATTAGAACTGATTATATTTATAGATTTCTTATTACAGATTAGAACTAATTATATTTCTTGATTTCTTACTACAGATTAGAACTAAATATATACAGATTTCTTACTACAGATTAGAACTGATTATATTTCTTGATTTCTTACTACAGAGTATTAAAAAACTATAAAAAAAAAGGGCCTAGCTCTACTGCTGGTTCTAGGGAACCTTCATTACATCCAGGACACGCCCATACGTGTTCAGCCTTTGACAAAAGGATTTCCTTCCATGTTTTTGGGGAGATGACTCCAATGTTGTGTTGATTGCGTGTTGCCCCTGATCTAGCATTTAGTTGTGATTTGCAACCACTGCCCTTGGCTACATGTAATGCACTGAGTCGTACGTGACAGGTACTCTGAAGGAAGTTCCTTTGCATTTGTTCACTGAGGTGTTGCTTGATGGATCTGTATTGGTCAAATTACTACAGAATAACTCTGATTATATTTCTAGATTTCTTACTACAGATTAGATCTGATTATATTTCTAGATGTTCTTATTACTGGTTAGATCTCATTATATTCCTATTATTTCTGGTTTGATCAAATTATATCCTTAATTTTTCTTACTTTTGGTTAGATATGATTATATTCCTATTACTCCTGGTTAGATCTGATTATATTTCTTCATTTTCCTTACTCCTGGTTAGATCTGATTATATTCCTTTTACACTTGGATGGATCAAATCATCATCATCATCATCATCAGTGCCGTGCCTACTGGTGTTGGTTATTATGCTTCTCCAAAGTACACAATCCTTCACGCAGGCCATCAGCTCAGTTAGTGATCTCCTCTCACACCATCTTGTCAGACTTTCCAGTATCGTTTCTCTTGGTCTTCCCCTGGCACTTCTTCCCTCTATTTTTCCTGTTGTTACAGTATTTTCAATGCCCCGTCTTCTCAAGGGGCGTTCAGAAAGTAATGCACCACATCGTTTTTCTCAGGAGCTGTTTATTCAAAAAGCATGAAATTTATACACAATATACATGGATATGTCATGTAAACATTGGTATTATTCAACATAATTATCATCAACTTGTAAGGGTTTACGCCAGCGCGAAACAAGTGCATGTATTCCTAGCCCATACCAAATTTTCTGTTGATTATGTAGCCATTTCTTCACTGCATGAATCACTCCTTCGTCATCTTCAAATCTTACCTCTCAGAGTGCATCTTTAAGTGGACCAAATAGATGGAAATCAGAGGGTGCCAGATCAAGACTATAGGGTGGATGGGGTAGTACAGTCCAACCCATTTTGGTGATTGCTTCCCGTGTTGCCAGACTTGTGTGGGGGTGTGCATTGTCATGAAGGAGAAGCAAGTCTGTTGGATTCTTGCATGGCTGAACTCTGTGAAAACGTTGAGTTTTTTCAATGTCTCAATGTAAGCTTGCGAATTGATTGTCTCTCCTCTTGGCATAATATCCACAAGAATCACACCTTCAATGTCCCAAAAGACAGTGATCATGACCTTTCCAGATGAAGGAGTTGACTTGAATTTCTTTCTTCATGGTGATTGCGGATGATGCAACTCAATTAACTGTCTTTTAGTCTCAGGTTCAAAATGATGTGCCCAGGTTTCGTCACCTGTTACGATCTTAGCCAAAAAGTTCTCTCCCTCAGCATTGAAGGGATCCAACAATTCAGAAGAAATTGCTTTCCTTTGCAATCGATGGTCATTTGTGAGACTTCGAGGAACCCATCTTGCGCAAAACCTTAGAAAATCCGAGAGCTTTTATAACTGCATTTGCACTACCATTGCTGTCTGACAGCTTTAAGGCTTATCAGTAAGAATAATGGCCTCAGCACATTTCAAAATTTCTGTCCACAGCGCGGCCGATCATGTAACTCCTTACCGCCACTTATTAATTCTTTGATTCTCTGAACCCAGCAACTGACTGCACTCCTGTCCACTACAAAACTTCCATACACATCACATAAACACTTGATGAATGTTCACAACAGTTTCCTTCTCTTCAACGAGAAATTCCATCACAATTCTCTGCTTATACCACAAGTTACTAACATGCTCCATTTAAACAGTTAGGGCAGCCATATTCTTTGGCTGCCTGCGGTACAATTTGGTTCACACAACTGGCACATGCCATATTTAAAGTGTGCAAAACTTCATGCTTCTATCTTCATTATTAGCTAAAAAAAACGATGTTGTGCATTACTTTCTGAACACCCCTCATACACTGTCTCTCTCTTATTATTTTTACAAGATTTTTTTGTCTCTCCACTTCTTAGACATTCTTCATTAGTTATTTTTGCAGAAAAGGGAATTCACAACAGTCTTCTAATAAACCACATTTATGCTGCTTCCGATGATTTTTGTGCAGACCTGCCTATTGTCCATGATTCACTTCCATATAATATGCTCAATATAGCATTTTAGGGCTCGTTTTCTAATATTCATTGATAAGGATGTGTTGCACAATATGTTTCTCATTCTCTGAAATGCAGTCTTTGCTTGGCCTATTCTGTTCTTAACTTCTGTTTAGCATTTCCCACTCAAAGTTATTACTACTCCAAGGTATTTGAATTTCTGCACCTGCTTTAGAATAGTTCCGTTTGATTTTATACTGCATTTTGGTGAATTCTGTTTCTTAGATATAACCATAGTCTCTGTCTTTTTGATGTTCAAAGTAAGGCCTTTCTGTTCACTTTATTTGGTGACTTTATCCAAGAGATTCTGCAGGTCTTGTTGGTTCTCAGCTATCAGTACTGTGTTGTCAGCATAGCAAAGGTTGTTAATATTGTATATTCCAACTTTTATACCTGAATCTGTATTGATCATTCTTAGAATATTTTCGCTGAACAGAGAAAACAGGTCTGGAGATAGTACACACCCCTGTCACAATCTTTGTTTATAGGTTGATATTTTCCAGTTTTATTTTAAAATCAAATCACTGCTTCCTGCTGCCAGTATAAATGTTCTACAATCCTCGAGTATTTGCTGTTTATATTGATGTCTTCAAGCATTTTAATAATCTCATCACATTTCACTTTGCCAAATGCCTTGGTGTAATCAATGAAGCATAAGCGGAGATCTTTCTGTGCTTCTAAAGCTCTTTCTGTTAGTGTTCGTAAAGCATAAATGGCATTGTGTGTTCCCTTTCCTTCAACAAATCTGAACTGTTCATCTGCTATTTCCATTTTTATCTTTTTCCTTGTTCTTCTCATAATAATTCTCAGATGTAGCTTTGTTATGTGACATGAGAGGCTGACAGTCCAGTGGTCATCACATTCCTTTCCACCTGGTTTCTTTGGTAGTGCTATAAATGAAGATTTAAGCAGGTGACTGGGCATAAACCACTGTTGTAAATGTCATTCAGTAACTTGGTTATTATTTTTATTCCTATCTCCTCTAGCGCCGCTATTTCTTTTATCGTTATATTATTAGGCCCAGTCGCTTTTCCTTTCTTCATGTGTTTGATGGCATCTATAATTTCAAGTATTGGTGGTCCATCACAGTTTTCAGTATCTGATAATATTTCTATTATTTCTGATTATATCTGATTATATTCCTATTATTCCTGATTAGGCCTAAGTATATATTTGATTTTTCTCACTCGTAGTTTCATCTGATTATTTTCCTATTACTCCTGGCTAAATCTTTCTTGTTCTTTGCTGGTTTCCGGTGACCTGGTTCAATAATGTTCATCCTTGGAGTTCTTACTAGTCTGTAATGTTCTGCACCTTTTAAACAATTTTATTTTGTAGTCATCCATGTTATTCCAAATCCATAATATCCAGATATCTATTTCATCTAGTGCTCTTGTCTTACACATGAATAATTCTATTTGCTGAAAAACTAAAGAAAAAGACAAGGACGGAAGAAGAAAAGGTTAATGCTAAAGACAAGGACAAGGATCGAAGAAGACAAAGTTAACACTAAAGACAAGGACAAGGATGGAACAAGACAAGGTTAACACTAAAGACAAAGACAAGGATGGAAGAAGACAAGGTTAACACTAAAGACAAGACAAGGATAACACTAAAGACAAGGACAATGATGAAAGAAGACAAGGTTAACACTAAAGACAAGACAAGGATAACACTAAAGACAAGGACAAGGATGAAAGAAGACAAGGTTACCACTAAAGGCATGGACAAGAATGGAGCAAGACAAGGAAAACAATAAAGGTACAGACAAGGATAGACGAAGACAAGGATAATACTAAAGGCAAGGACAAGGTTGGACCAAGACAAGGATAACATTAGGCAAGGACAAGGATGGAGCAAGACAAAGATAACACTAAACGCAAGGACAAGGTTGGAAGAAGACATGGTTGCCACTAAAGGCAAGGAAAAAGATCGAAGAAGATAAAGTTACCACTAAAGTCAAGGACAACGATGGAACAAAACAAGGTTACCACTAAAGACAAGGAAAAGGATAGAACAAGAAAAGATTACCACTAAAGACAAGGAAAATGATAGAACAAGACAAGGTTAACACTAAAGACAACGAAAAAGATGGAACAAGACAAGGTTACAACTAAAGACAAGGAAAAGAATAGAACAAGACAAGGTTAACACTAAAGACAAGGAAAAGGATGGAAGAAGACAAGGTTAAGAATGGAACAAGACAAGGTTAACAATAAAGACAAGGAAAATGATGGAACAAGACAAGGTTAACACTAAAGGCAAAGACAACGATGGAACAAGACAAGGTTACCAATAAAGACAAGGAAAAGGATGGAAGAAGACAGGGTTAATACTAAAGGCAAGGAAAATGATGGGACAATACAAGGTTACCAATAAAGGCAAGGAAAAGGATGGAAGAAGACAAGTTTAACACTAAAGGCAAGGAAAAGGATGGGACAATACAAGGTTAACACTAAAGCCAAGGAAAAGGATGGAACAAGACAGGTTACCAATAAAGGCAAGGAAAAGGATGGAAGAAGACAAGGTTAACATTAAAGGCAAGGAAAAGGATGGAAGAAGAAGACAAGGTTACCACTAAGGCAAGGAAAAGGATGGAAGAAGACAAGGTTAACACTAAAGGCAAGGAAAAGGATGGAAGAAGACAAGGTTACCACTAAAGACAAGGAAAAGGATGGAAGAAGACAAGGTTAACACTAAAGCCAAGAACAAGGATGGAAGAAGACAAAGTTAACACTAAAGACAAGGACAAGGATGAAAGAAGACAAGGTTAACACTAAAGACAAGGACAAGGATGGAAGAAGACAAGGTTAACACTAAAGACAAAGACAAGGATGAAAGAAGACAAGGTTAACACTAAAGACAAAGACAAGGATGAAAGAAGACAAGGTTAACACTAAAGACAAAGACAAGGATGAAAGAAGACAAGGTTACCACTAAAGGCATGGACAAGAATGGAGCAAGACAAGGAAAACAATAAAGGTACAGACAAGGATAGACGAAGACAAGGATAATACTAAAGGCAAGGACAAGGTTGGACCAAGACAAGGATAACATTAGGCAAGGACAAGGATGGAGCAAGACAAAGATAACACTAAACGCAAGGACAAGGTTGGAAGAAGACATGGTTGCCACTAAAGGCAAGGAAAAAGATCGAAGAAGATAAAGTTACCACTAAAGTCAAGGACAACGATGGAACAAAACAAGGTTACCACTAAAGACAAGGAAAAGGATAGAACAAGAAAAGATTACCACTAAAGACAAGGAAAATGATAGAACAAGACAAGGTTAACACTAAAGACAAGGAAAAAGATGGAACAAGACAAGGTTACAACTAAAGACAAGGAAAAGAATAGAACAAGACAAGGTTAACACTAAAGACAAGGAAAAGGATGGAAGAAGACAAGGTTACCACTAAAGACAAGGAAAAAGATGGAACAAGACAAGGTTAACAATAAAGACAAGGAAAATGATGGAACAAGACAAGGTTAACACTAAAGGCAAAGACAACGATGGAACAAGACAAGGTTACCAATAAAGACAAGGAAAAGGATGGAAGAAGACAGGGTTAATACTAAAGGCAAGGAAAATGATGGGACAATACAAGGTTACCAATAAAGGCAAGGAAAAGGATGGAAGAAGACAAGTTTAACACTAAAGGCAAGGAAAAGGATGGGACAATACAAGGTTTACACTAAAGGCAAGGAAAAGTATGGAACAATACAAGGTTACCAATAAAGGCAAGGAAAAGGATGGAAGAAGACAAGGTTAACATTAAAGGCAAGGAAAAGGATGGAAGAAGACAAGGTTACCACTAAAGGCAAGGAAAAGGATGGAAGAAGACAAGGTTAACATTAAAGGCAAGGAAAAGGATGGAAGAAGACAAGGTTACCACTAAAGGCAAGGAAAAGGATGGAAGAAGACAAGGTTAACACTAAAGGCAAGGAAAAGGATGGAAGAAGACAAGGATAACACTAAAGGCAAGGAAAAGGATGGAAGAAGACAAGGATAACACTAAAGGCAAGGAAAAGGATGGAAGAAGACAAGGTTAACACTAAAGGCAAGGAAAAGGATGGAAGAAGACAAGGTTACCACTAAAGGCAAGGAAAAGGATGGAAGAAGACAAGGTTAACATTAAAGGCAAGGAAAAGGATGGAAGAAGACAAGGTTACCACTAAAGGCAAGGAAAAGGATGGAAGAAGACAAGGTTAACACTAAAGGCAAGGATAAGGATGGAACAAGACAAGGATAACACTAAAGCCAAGGACACGGATGGGAGAAGACAAGGATAACATTAAAGCCAAGAACAAGGATGGAACAAGACAAGGATAACACTAAAGGGAAGGACAAGGATGGAAGAAGACAAGGATAACACCAAAGCCAAGGACAAGGATGCAACAGGACAAGGTTAACACTAAAGGCAAGGACAAGGATGGAGCAAGACAAGGATAACACTAAAGGCATAGACAAGAATGGAGCAAGACAAGGATAACACAAAAGGTACAGACAAGATAACAATAAAGGTACAGACAAGGATGAACGAAGACAAGGATAATACTAAAGGCAAGGACAAGGATGGACCAAGACAAGGATAACACTAAAAGCAAGGACAAGGATGGAGCAACACAGGATAACACTAAAGGCAAGGATAAGAATGGAGCAAGACAAGGATAACACTAAGGGCACAGACAAGGATGCACCAAGACAAGGATAACACTAAAGGCAAGGACACGGATGGAGAAAGACAAGGATAACACTAAAGGCACAGACAAGGATGGACCAACACAAGGATAACATTAAGGCAAGGACAAGGATGGAACAAGACAAGATTACCAGCAAAGACAAGGAAAATGATGGAAGAAGACAAGGTTAATGCTAAAGACAAGGAAAAGGATAGAACAAGACAAGGTTAACACTAAAGACAAGGAAAAAGATGGAACAAGACAAGGTTACCACTAAAGGCAAGGAAAATGATGGAAGAAAACAAGGTTACCACTAAAGACAATGACATGGACAGATGAAGACAAGGTTATCACTAAAGACAAGGAAAAGGATGGAACAAGACAAGGTTAACACTAAAGACAAGGAAAAGGATGGAACAAGACAAGGTTAACACTAAAGACAAGGAAAAGGATGGAACAAGACAAGGTTAACACTAAAGACAAGGAAAAGGATGGAACAAGACAATGTTAACACTAAAGACAAGGACAAGGATGGAACAAGACAAGGATAACACTAAATATTAAGAAAAGGATGGAGCAAGACAAGATTAACACCAAAGGCAAGGACAAGGAACGAATAAGATAAGGTTAACACCAAAGATAAGGACCAGGGTGGAAGAAGACAGTGTTAACATTAAAGGCAATGTTTCTCATCATATCTGTATGCTTAGTTCACTCTTATGTGCATTTAACATCTGTACACTATATATATAAGCCACAAGAAAAGCTTAGGTCACTCGCATCTAAAATCAGGACAATATATATAACCCATGAGAGCAGCTTTCCTGACTCTTACGTGCATCTAAAATATATATAAGCCATGAGAAAAGCTTAGCTCACTCTTATGTGCATCTAACATCTGGACAATATATATAAGCCATGAGAAAAGCTTAGCTCACTCTTATGTGCATCTAACATCTGGACAATATATATAAGCCATGAGAAAAGCTTAGTTCACTCTTATGTGCATCTAACATCTGGACAATATATATAAGCCATGAGAAAAGCTTAGTTCACTCTTATGTGCATCTAACATCTGGACAATATATATAAGCCATGAGAAAAGCTTAGCTCACTTTTATGTGCATCTGAAATCTGGACAATATATATAAGCCCAATGAGAACAGCTTAGCTCACTCTTATGTACATCCAACATCTGGACAATATATATAAACCATGAAAAATAGCACTAAGATGGACACCACAGGGGAGCAGAAGTAAGGGTAGACCAAAAGAGACATGGAGAAGAACAACAGAAAGGATGTTGAGCAATAGAGGGCTCACCTGGGCAAGAGCAAAAAAAAAAGGCGAAAGACAGGCATTTGTGGAAAACCCTTGCGGAAGCCCCATGTGCCCTGGGCACTTAAGGTTCAGAGAGAGAGATGAAAAAGTGATGGGGAAAGAAGGAATTGACATGTTTAATCAGAACGGAGAAAGAGTAATTGAAATATGTCTAACAAAGGGTATGGTCATTGGAAGCACAATATTTCCACACAAAGAGATACATAAAACAACCTGGATATCTCCAGATGATAGAACTAGAAACCAGATAGATCATTTTTGTATTAGAAAGCAATACAGAACATCTCTGATAGATGTAAGGGCATATAGGGGGTGCAGACGTTAACAGTGATCACAACCTGTGTATAGGGAAAATAAAATTAAAACTGAAAAGCCAAAACAAGAAATCATTACACAGAAGATAAACAGCCACAGCCTACAAGAAGAGAATACTAATAGTAATTTAAATCAGGAACTTGCCAATCATTCCACAACACCCAGTGAAGTAGAGGAGATAGGTATAGATGAATTATGGAATTCTTACACCACAGCCATAATCACAGCAGCAAAAGCAAGCTCTGGACTGAAAAAAAAAATAAAATAGAAAAGCATGGATATCAGAAAACACATGGAAGTACATACATGAAAGATGAGCATTCAAATTAGACATGTTGAATGCAAAAACAGACCTTGGAAAAGATCTGGCGAAAGCAACATATAAAGAAACAGACAAGAAAGTAAAAAGTTCAGCTAGAAGGGATAAAAGAGAATACATAGACAATATGGCGAAAGAGGCAGAGAAAGCAGCAAAAACAAGAGACAACAAAACTTTATATAACATACAAAAGAGGCTAACAGGTACTATTACATCTAAAGAAAGACTAATCCTTAGCAAAACTTACACCCTATTAACATCAAATAAAGATCAAAAGCAAAGATGGGCTGAACACTTCCAAGAAATACTTAATCGACCACACCCAAAAGAATTGTTAAACCTTGAAACTGACTTACCAGCCCCACAACTAAATGTCAACCTAGATGAAATTAAATTGCATGAAATTGAAACAGTAGTGAATTTAATGGCCAACAACAAAGCTGCAGGTGAAGATGAAATAACACCCGAAATGTTAAAAGCTATCAATAGAGACAACATTAGACAACTAATGTTTAATAAGATTTGGAAATGGATTCCTTCGAAATGGAATAAATGAATCATTGTTAAAATACCAAAAAGAAGACAACCTTAGTGATTGTAACAATTGGAGAGGAGTAACCTTAATATCAGTTGTGTCAAAAGTATTTTGCAAGGTCATTTTGAACAGACTTAAAGACATAGTGGATACAGCAATGAGAGAAGAACAAGCAGGATTTCGAAAAGGAAGAAACTGCTTCGACCAGATCTTTACTCTAAGAATAATACTTGAAGAACATACTGAAAAGCAGAAACCACTAATGCTGAACTTCATAGACTTTAAAAAGGCATTTGATAGCATACACAGAGATTCATTGTGGAGAATTTTAAGTCTATATGGAATGCCATCTAAAATTGTCAACATCATTAAGGACTTCTACAATGGATATGTTTGTGCAGTCAAAACAGAAGAAGGAATGAGTGAATGGTTCCAGATTGAAACAGGTGTGAAACAAGGCTGTATACTGCCTCCTGTGCTTTTTGGAATTACGACAGACTTCATAATGAAAAAATGCTGCACATGTAACACAGATATTGACTGGGTACATGCGACCCAACTAGAGGATCTTGATTTAGCTGGTGACATAACTCCTATCAGTGACAATGTGAATTCTATGCAAGAAAAAACAGATAGCCTGTCTTCAATGGCTAGCACAATAGGACTTGAAATTAACAAGGACAAAACAAAAATAATGAAACTTCCCATTAATCAAAATGGAAAAATTCACACAGAAGGGACAGATATTGAAGAAATCAATTGATTTGCATACCTAGGCAGCTACATAGACCAGGATGCTGACAACAGAAAGGATGTTGAGCAATAGAGGGCTCACCTGGGCAAGAGCAAAAAAAAAAGGCGAAAGACAGGCATTTGTGGAAAACCCTTGCGGAAGCCCCATGTGCCCTGGGCACTTAAGGTTCAGAGAGAGAGATGAAAAAGTGATGGGGAAAGAAGGAATTGACATGTTTAATCAGAACGGAGAAAGAGTAATTGAAATATGTCTAACAAAGGGTATGGTCATTGGAAGCACAATATTTCCACACAAAGAGATACATAAAACAACCTGGATATCTCCAGATGATAGAACTAGAAACCAGATAGATCATTTTTGTATTAGAAAGCAATACAGAACATCTCTGATAGATGTAAGGGCATATAGGGGGTGCAGACGTTAACAGTGATCACAACCTGTGTATAGGGAAAATAAAATTAAAACTGAAAAGCCAAAACAAGAAATCATTACACAGAAGATAAACAGCCACAGCCTACAAGAAGAGAATACTAATAGTAATTTAAATCAGGAACTTGCCAATCATTCCACAACACCCAGTGAAGTAGAGGAGATAGGTATAGATGAATTATGGAATTCTTACACCACAGCCATAATCACAGCAGCAAAAGCAAGCTCTGGACTGAAAAAAAAAATAAAATAGAAAAGCATGGATATCAGAAAACACATGGAAGTACATACATGAAAGATGAGCATTCAAATTAGACATGTTGAATGCAAAAACAGACCTTGGAAAAGATCTGGCGAAAGCAACATATAAAGAAACAGACAAGAAAGTAAAAAGTTCAGCTAGAAGGGATAAAAGAGAATACATAGACAATATGGCGAAAGAGGCAGAGAAAGCAGCAAAAACAAGAGACAACAAAACTTTATATAACATACAAAAGAGGCTAACAGGTACTATTACATCTAAAGAAAGACTAATCCTTAGCAAAACTTACACCCTATTAACATCAAATAAAGATCAAAAGCAAAGATGGGCTGAACACTTCCAAGAAATACTTAATCGACCACACCCAAAAGAATTGTTAAACCTTGAAACTGACTTACCAGCCCCACAACTAAATGTCAACCTAGATGAAATTAAATTGCATGAAATTGAAACAGTAGTGAATTTAATGGCCAACAACAAAGCTGCAGGTGAAGATGAAATAACACCCGAAATGTTAAAAGCTATCAATAGAGACAACATTAGACAACTAATGTTTAATAAGATTTGGAAATGGATTCCTTCGAAATGGAATAAATGAATCATTGTTAAAATACCAAAAAGAAGACAACCTTAGTGATTGTAACAATTGGAGAGGAGTAACCTTAATATCAGTTGTGTCAAAAGTATTTTGCAAGGTCATTTTGAACAGACTTAAAGACATAGTGGATACAGCAATGAGAGAAGAACAAGCAGGATTTCGAAAAGGAAGAAACTGCTTCGACCAGATCTTTACTCTAAGAATAATACTTGAAGAACATACTGAAAAGCAGAAACCACTAATGCTGAACTTCATAGACTTTAAAAAGGCATTTGATAGCATACACAGAGATTCATTGTGGAGAATTTTAAGTCTATATGGAATGCCATCTAAAATTGTCAACATCATTAAGGACTTCTACAATGGATATGTTTGTGCAGTCAAAACAGAAGAAGGAATGAGTGAATGGTTCCAGATTGAAACAGGTGTGAAACAAGGCTGTATACTGCCTCCTGTGCTTTTTGGAATTACGACAGACTTCATAATGAAAAAATGCTGCACATGTAACACAGATATTGACTGGGTACATGCGACCCAACTAGAGGATCTTGATTTAGCTGGTGACATAACTCCTATCAGTGACAATGTGAATTCTATGCAAGAAAAAACAGATAGCCTGTCTTCAATGGCTAGCACAATAGGACTTGAAATTAACAAGGACAAAACAAAAATAATGAAACTTCCCATTAATCAAAATGGAAAAATTCACACAGAAGGGACAGATATTGAAGAAATCAATTGATTTGCATACCTAGGCAGCTACATAGACCAGGATGCTGACACCAGAAAGGAAGTTACAAGCAGGATTTCGAAAAGGAAGAAACTGCTTCGACCAGATCTTTACTCTAAGAATAATACTTGAAGAACATACTGAAAAGCAGAAACCACTAATGCTGAACTTCATAGACTTTAAAAAGGCATTTGATAGCATACACAGAGATTCATTGTGGAGAATTTTAAGTCTATATGGAATGCCATCTAAAATTGTCAACATCATTAAGGACTTCTACAATGGATATGTTTGTGCAGTCAAAACAGAAGAAGGAATGAGTGAATGGTTCCAGATTGAAACAGGTGTGAAACAAGGCTGTATACTGCCTCCTGTGCTTTTTGGAATTACGACAGACTTCATAATGAAAAAATGCTGCACATGTAACACAGATATTGACTGGGTACATGCGACCCAACTAGAGGATCTTGATTTAGCTGGTGACATAACTCCTATCAGTGACAATGTGAATTCTATGCAAGAAAAAACAGATAGCCTGTCTTCAATGGCTAGCACAATAGGACTTGAAATTAACAAGGACAAAACAAAAATAATGAAACTTCCCATTAATCAAAATGGAAAAATTCACACAGAAGGGACAGATATTGAAGAAATCAATTGATTTGCATACCTAGGCAGCTACATAGACCAGGATGCTGACACCAGAAAGGAAGTTAGAATCAGAATTGCAAAAGCAGCATCGATCTTCAAGAATCTTGATAACATATGGCATTCAAAAGTTATAAGCACAAAACCAAATTAAGACTATTCAATTCAAATGTAATATCCACCCTCATTTATGCATGAGAAAGCTGGAAAACAACTAAAGAAATAGACAAGAAATTAGACTCTTTGGAAAACAAATGCCTAAGGAAAATACTCTGCATCAAATGGAACAAATTCAAGAACAATGCAGAGATAAGACAACCAGTCTCATGGGTGATCAGGAAAAGGAGATAGACATATGATGGTCACGTGATGAGAAGAAATGATCAGAGAATCCTAAAACAAGCTATAAAATGGAAATAAACAGGCCAAAGAAAAAGAGGCAGACCGCATGAAACTCTGAAGAGGACATTGTTAAGAGAGGCCAAATTAATGTGCATAAAATCCCTTCATGAGGTTGAAAGACTTGCTGAAGACAAGAAAAATTTGCAAACTACCTTGCAAGCATCCAAAATCCCGGACAATATATATATAAGCCATGAGGAAAAAAACTAAATAATTTCATCTTTAAGCCCTTCAAAGAATAATGAATATCAAGTAACTAATACAAAGTAACAAAATCTAAGGTTCTGAAAAATGTTAAGTTTATATCCATAGTGACAATGCTAATTTTATATCCATGATGATAAATTCAGCTACATAAGATTACACCTGGATAACATCCATATCCTCATGCAAACTTTATATACAAAACTTATGTAGGGAAGAAGACCAAAACTGAGATATCAAGATATCTACACAACTGAGATATCAAAATACCTACAAGTTATCCATGAAACATACAGATGGTCATCATCAACCAAGAGGACTGGGAAGGAGTATGGCACATGAACAGCAACTGTATATTTGGACAAAGCAGTATTTGAGGAGGGAATGGATTAATACTGAAAGAAAAGATGCAACTGCAAAGGCACTGGATCTTTCAACAAAAACATTATTTGCTATTACTTTGCATGATTCTGCAAATCAAATATTAGAAGAAATGGAAGCTGTACAAGTTCTATGAACAGCAAACATCTTAAGTTACCTTCAAAGTAACTTGTTTTGTTTTGTCTCCTTTCTCATATACCTCTCGGTGCTGAGAGGACAAACAGACATCTCGATAGTGAAAGCGAAATTAGTAGCCTGTCAAAGACTTGTGTACACACAGCCTAACCCCACATCCTCTTTGGAAGTCTTGTGTACACACAGGCTATTTAGAAGTCTTGTGTACACACAGCCTAACCCCACATCCTCTTTGGAAGTCTTGTGTACACACAGGCTATTTAGAGGTCTTGTGTACACACAGCCTAACCCCACATCCTCTTTGGAAGTCTTGTGTACACACAGGCTATTTAGAGGTCTTGTGTACACACAGCCTAACCTCACATCCTCTCTGGAAGTCTTGTGTACACATAGGCTATTTGGAAGTCTTGTGTACAAACAGGCTAACCTCACATCCTCTTTGGAAGTGGTGTGTACATACAGGCTAACCCTACATCCTCTTTGTACAGCCTGGGAACAATGGCTGTGAGGCCACTTGCTAACGGGGCTCTGACTTGCTCAGGAAGACGAGCTAATTAGGTTAAATTTTGCCCTCAAACTGCAACTCGCCCAGCAAGCCAGCAGTGGATCTGTTTATCGCTCACAGAAGATACAGGAAGATTAGATGGATTTCAAAGTAGCATACTGTGCAAAAATTAGAACAAAGGAAACAACATGTTATATGAGTTAAACCAAAAACAATGTGCTATATGAAAACTAATACAGAAAACGTAATGTAGTATACATATGATTATTATAATATGGTGGGTACATGTCCACAAGTGTGAAAAAAAAACACGGGCACAATCATTATAAAACTGAAGTTACATTAAAAGCAGTAGAATGATTTTTTTTTTCTTTTTTTAAAATAACAGAGCGATACCTTGGCCTGTACGTTCATCACATGGCACAAATCACACTGATGTCTTCTTGTTAACTGTAAAGTTTACTTCTACCATTTTTTTGTATATGAAGCAAAACTGAGAAAAAGATATGTATTATGCTTGAGAGAATGTAATATATATAAGAGAGAGAAAGTGTGTAACATATATATAAAGTAACTTTTATGCTAGAGTTAGAAAGTAGTGCATTGTATTAGCTACAGAGTAATATATTACATTAGCCAGAAATAATTTATTATGTTAGAAATTTTTTATGTTTAAAAAAAGACAAAATACATGATGTACAACAGAACTTATCGATATCAGGTATATAGAACTCAGAATCTGAAGTTTTATGTATACAACATGAGGCTATGTTTATTTTTTTTAATTAGCAACCTGTTCTTGTCTACTGTAGATCTACCCCAGACATAAAGGCTACCAACATAGAGCCCGGCAAATAATAAACACAGCAGAACAGCTTGCCAGATCGGCAAAACAAACTCCACATCCACCATCTTGTTTTTGTTCCTCACTTTCTCAAAACCTGGATTGGAAGTTCGACAAGACATTCATACACACATCAATATTGTTCCAATGTAATTGCAATGTTAGTTTAATGTAAAGTCAAATATAAGTTTCATGCTTAACTTTCTCCATTAATTACTGTCCTTTCATAAAACTTTTTATTCTGTGAATTACTTTCTCCATTTATAACTGTTTTATATTTTATGCTCTGTTCCCATAGAACTAGATCGACGATGCAGAGTATATTGCTGCTATCAGGTCCTATAAGAGTGGAGTTCACCCGGTGGTTTTACAGGAAGGTTTTCCTCTTTCAACGGTGGACCTGAAGGCTTGTGTGTGTGTAGGAGGAGAGAGAGAGAGAAAACTATAATGGATGAAAACACGATTCAACAAACGATTCCGCAATGCATTACTGACAACAAAAACCATGCCAGGAGCTGACTGCAATAGTGACCATGACCCACTGTGAGGAAAAATTAGAACAAAGCTAAAGAAAGCATGCAGAAAAGTGAGAAACATCAAAGTGAACACAGAACTCCTTGAAAATGACCAAGAACTGCGAGAACAATACAAAGTTATTATAACAAATAGATACAATGCAATAGCAAAGATAAATAGTATAGATGCATAATGGGCAATGTTAAGAGATTCTATCGACCAAACTGTTAAGGAGATAATACCACCGAAAAAAGAAGCCTCTAAAAATAAATAGATGACGGACGACATCTTAGGACTGATGAACAAGAGGAGGAGGAGTAAAAATAACCAAGAAAAATATCGCGAGATAAATAAAGAAATAAGACGCAATTGCAGAGAAGCAAAAGAAGTGTGGTTAAATGAACATTGCAGACAGATAGAGGACTCTCATAGTAAAGACAGCAAAAACATGCACAAACGAATTAATGAACTCACAGGCAGGGAAACAAAATATACCACAGGATGCATGAAATCAAAAGAATGTAAAATGGGAAAAGAAGACATTGTGGACAGAATATATCGGTGAGCTATATGGAGGAGAAAGACCAGAATTAACACCCAGATACTGAAAACTGTGATGAATCACCAATACTTGAAGATGAAATCATAGATGCCATCAAACACATGAAGAAAGGAAAAGCGACTGGGCCTGATAATATAACAATAGAAGAAATAGAGGCACTAGAAGAGACAGGAATAAAAAAGTTACTGAATGACATTTACAACAGTGGTTATATTCCCAATGACCTGATTAAATCCACGTGTATAGCACTACCAAAGAAACCAGGTGCAAAGGAATGTGAGGACCACCGGACTATCAGCCTCTCATGTCACATAACAAAGCTACTTCTGAGAATCACTACGAGAAGAACAAGGAAAAAGATAAAAATGGAAATAGCAGATGAACAGTATTTGTTGAAGGAAAGGGAACACACAATGCCATTTATGCTTTACGAACACTAACAGAATGAGATTTAGAAGTATCTCTACATTGATTACACCAAGGCATTCGACAAGGTGAAACATAATGAAATTATTAAAATACTTGAAGACATCAGTATAGATGGCAAAGACCTGAGGATTGTAAAACATCTGTACTGGCACCAAGAAGCAGCAGATCGAGTTGAAAATAGAACCGGAAAATAGCCTATAAAACAAGGGGTGCAACAAGGATGTGTACTATCTCCAGACCTTTTTTTCTCTGTACAGCGAGAATATTCTAAGAACGATCATCACAGAACCAGGCATAAAAATTGGAGGATACAATATTAACAACCTTCGGTATGCTGACGACACAGTACTGATAGCTGAGAACCAACAAGACCTGCAAAATCTCTTGGATAAAGTCACCAAATAAAGTGAACAGAAAGGCCTTACTTTGAACATCAAAAAGACAGAGACTATGGTTATATCTAAGAAACAGAATTCACCAAAATGCAGTATAAAATTAAACGGAACTATTCTAAAGCAGGTGCAGAAATTCAGATACCTTGGAGCAGTAATAACTTCGGGTGGGAAATGCTAAACAGAAGTTAAGA
This sequence comes from Achatina immaculata, assembly GCA_009760885.1. Classification (NCBI taxonomy): domain Eukaryota; kingdom Metazoa; phylum Mollusca; class Gastropoda; order Stylommatophora; family Achatinidae; genus Lissachatina; species Lissachatina immaculata. The sequence continues at coordinate 50,124,572 of CM019702.1, read as the reverse complement.
ACAGAATAGGCCAAGCAAAGACTGCATTTTAGAGAATGAGAAACATAGTGTGCAACATATCCTTATCAATGAATGTTAGAAAACGAACCCTAAAATGCTATATTGAACATATTATATGGAAGTGAATTATGGACAATAGGCAGGTCTGCACAAAAATCATTGGAAGCAGCATAAATGTGGTTTATTAGAAGAATGTTGCGAATTCCCTGGACAGCAAAAATGTCTAATAAAGAATGTCTGAGAAGAGCTGGAGAGACATAAAAATCTTGTCAAAAAAATAAGAGAGAGACAATGTACCTTCAAAGGACATGCAATGAGTGAGCATTGAAAATATTATAACAACAGAAAAAATAGAAGGAAGAAGATCAAGAGGAAGGCCAAGAGAAACGATACTGGACAGTCTGACGGTATGGTGTGAGTGGAGATCACCAACTGAACTGATGGCCTGCATGAAGGATCGTGTACTCTGGAAAAGCATAATAGCCAACGCCAGTCAGCACGGCAACAGCAGCTGATGATGATAATGATGATGATGATGATGATGATTTATAACTACGTCTCACGCATTGTATCATGGAAGGGTCTTTTGTCCCTGTGTTATCCCATTGCCACTAACTTTCTGTTTATTGTCAGATATACATACCATTTGTTGTAATATAAACTCATGCACGATTCATAACCTGCTTTTATAACTAATGCATACTTCGTTATTTTATGCCGTGTTCCCATAGAACTAGATCGACGATGCAGAGTATATTGCTGCTATCAGGTCCTATAAGAGTAGAGTTCACCTGGTGGTTTTACAGGAAGGTTTTCCTCTTTCAAGGGTGGACCTGAAGGCTTGTGTGTGTGTGTTTGTGTGTGTGGGTGGGTGGGGGGAGGAGAGAGAGAGAGAACTATAATGGATGAAAACAAATAAGGGATGGCAGGGCTGAAAGTTTTGCACCGGCTTACAGAACTGATCGAAGATGGCCTGCCTGGTGCTGTGGATGTTGAAGTCAGTGAAAACACCAGGTATGGCACCGCCTTTATTTATATACATGATATGCAGTGACTTGTGGATAAAGGTTTGCCTGGCTTTCACAGTAAAGGCAAATGACAGAACAGTCTAACAAGCCAGTGGTGGTTTTCCTGCAACAAGTAGTCTAACAATGGAAACCATGACTTTGACAAAGTTCTGAGCTGACGGAAGACTTGTCTTTTCTTGTCTCCTTCCTCATATACCTTTCGGTGTTGAGGAGACAAACAGACGTCTTGATAGAGCTCGACGACTTGCTTCATATTATGGGATATTTAATGCTGCTGTAATTTCCTCTCCCCATCTCCTGGGTGGGCGGCCTCTTCCTCTGTTACCTACAAATCTTAGTGTGAATGTTTTCTGTGATATACTGTCTTGTGGCAACTGTGTAACATGACCAAACCATCTGATTTGCTGTATTTTGGATATAGTCTAATACTGGTGTTACTCCAACCTTTGCCTTGATGGTGTCATTTCTTATTTGTTCTCTTCTTGTCACATTTAGTATTCTCCTTAACCATCTCATTTCTGTCGTGAGGATCTTTCTTCTGTTCTTGGCTGTTAGTGTCCATGTTTGACATTGATAGCATAGAATTGGAATTTTGATGTACAGTGTCCTTTTCGTTTTAGCTGTGATGTATTTGTTTTTCAGTAACGGAGTTATTTGTCCAATGACATGATTTGCTTTATTGCATCTGTTCTCAATCTCAGCATCACTTGTTCTTGAGGATGATATTATGCTACCTAGGTATTTGAAATGTTTCACTTGTTTCAACGGGTGATTGTCTGAGGATCTTTGTTCGGATTTCTTCTCTCCCTATGGTCATGACTTCTATCTTTTTAGCACTGATCTCCATGTTGTGGCTGTAACATGCCCTTGCTAAGTTATCCATGTTCTGCTGTAGGTCTTTTTCTGATGTGACTATAAGTGCTTGATGTCAGCAAAAAGGAGTTCGTTTATAGTCCTCCTACTGGGTATGTCTTCTAGAAGGTGTTGTGGGATTATCAGCATTCTTTCTGGGGTTTGGCTGACGGGCAGCTCTGTGGTGGAGTTTTTACTATGTATGTTAGCTTCTTTGTAGATGTTGTCAGTGTATGTTATGACAAGTAAGGGAGATAGCCTCACTCCAGATTTTATGATGAGTGGTTCAGAGTGTCCTGCATTTGTTCTAACTCTTCACTGACTGTTTTCATATAGATTTTCCCAAAGGTTGATCAGATGTGTACTAACTCCATGATGCTGTAAGATTTCCCACAGTTTATATCTATCTACTCCATCAGATGCTTTTGTCCTGATCTACGTAAGCTATGTGCAGTATCTATGTTCAACAGATTTTCTGTTAGCTGTTAAGAATCGCTTTTCTGTCTCTTTGAATTTTAACATTTCTTGGTCGTTTTATCAGTCCATCTACTCTTCCTGTGTTAAGAGTCAAGCGGTAAAGAGATGCACCGCCCGCTTGCTGGGTCAGTCCAGGTATGAGGGCAGAATTTAACCCAGGAGAGCCCATCTCTCTGAGCCAGCTGAAGATATAAGATGAATTTTGACTCTATGAACATGCTAGAGTCAGCTGAAGACATAATCATGAATTTTGACTCTATGAACATGCTATAGTCAGCTGAAGACATAATCATGAATTTTGACTTGATAAAATGCTAGAGTCAGCTGAAGACATAATCATGAATTTTGACATGATGAACATGCTAGAGTCAGCTGAAGACATAATCATGACTTTTTACTTGATGAACATGCTACAGTTAGCTGAAGGCATAATCATGAATTTTGACTTGATGAACATGCTAGAGTCAGCTGAAGGCATAATCATGAATTTTGACTTGATGAACATAGTAGAGCCAGCTGAAGACATAATCATGAATTTTGACTTGATGAACATGCTAGAGTCAGCTGAAGACATAATCATGAATTTTGATTTGATGAACATGGTAGTGCCAACTGAAGACATAAGATAAATTTCGGATGACTTGATGAACATGCTAGAGTCAACTGAAGGCATAATCATGAATTTAGACTTGATGAACATGCTAGAGTCAGCTGAAGGCATAATCATGAATTTTCACTTGTTTCAACGGGTGATTGTCTGAGGATCTTTGTTCGGATTTCTTCTCTCCCTATGGTCATGACTTCTATCTTTTTAGCACTGATCTCCATGTTGTGGCTGTAACATGCCCTTGCTAAGTTATCCATGTTCTGCTGTAGGTCTTTTTCTGATGTGACTATAAGTGCTTGATGTCAGCAAAAAGGAGTTCGTTTATAGTCCTCCTACTGGGTATGTCTTCTAGAAGGTGTTGTGGGATTATCAGCATTCTTTCTGGGGTTTGGCTGACGGGCAGCTCTGTGGTGGAGTTTTTACTATGTATGTTAGCTTCTTTGTAGATGTTGTCAGTGTATGTTATGACAAGTAAGGGAGATAGCCTCACTCCAGATTTTATGATGAGTGGTTCAGAGTGTCCTGCATTTGTTCTAACTCTTCACTGACTGTTTTCATATAGATTTTCCCAAAGGTTGATCAGATGTGTACTAACTCCATGATGCTGTAAGATTTCCCACAGTTTATATCTATCTACTCCATCAGATGCTTTTGTCCTGATCTACGTAAGCTATGTGCAGTATCTATGTTCAACAGATTTTCTGTTAGCTGTTAAGAATCGCTTTTCTGTCTCTTTGAATTTTAACATTTCTTGGTCGTTTTATCAGTCCATCTACTCTTCCTGTGTTAAGAGTCAAGCGGTAAAGAGATGCACCGCCCGCTTGCTGGGTCAGTCCAGGTATGAGGGCAGAATTTAACCCAGGAGAGCCCATCTCTCTGAGCCAGCTGAAGATATAAGATGAATTTTGACTCTATGAACATGCTAGAGTCAGCTGAAGACATAATCATGAATTTTGACTCTATGAACATGCTATAGTCAGCTGAAGACATAATCAGGAATTTTGACTTGATAAAATGCTAGAGTCAGCTGAAGACATAATCATGAATTTTGACATGATGAACATGCTAGAGTCAGCTGAAGACATAATCATGACTTTTTACTTGATGAACATGCTACAGTTAGCTGAAGGCATAATCATGAATTTTGACTTGATGAACATGCTAGAGTCAGCTGAAGGCATAATCATGAATTTTGACTTGATGAACATAGTAGAGCCAGCTGAAGACATAATCATGAATTTTGACTTGATGAACATGCTAGAGTCAGCTGAAGACATAATCATGAATTTTGATTTGATGAACATGGTAGTGCCAACTGAAGACATAAGATAAATTTCGGATGACTTGATGAACATGCTAGAGTCAACTGAAGGCATAATCATGAATTTAGACTTGATGAACATGCTAGAGTCAGCTGAAGGCATAATCATGAATTTTGACTTGATGAACATGCTAGAGTCAACTGAAGGCATAATCATGAATTTAGACTTGATGAACATGCTAGAGTCAGCTGAAGACATAATCATGAATTTTGACTTGATGAACATGCTAGAGCTAGCTGAAGACATAATCATGAATTTTGATTTGATGAACATGCTATAGCCAACTGAAGACATAAGATGAATTTTGGATGATTTTACGAACATGCTAGATTCAGCTGAAGACATAATCATGAATTTTGGCTTCATGAACATGCTAGAGTCAGCTGAAGAGATAATCATGAACATGGTAGAGCCAACTGAAGACATAAGATGAATTTCGGATGACTTTATGAACATGCTAGAGTCAGCTGAAGACATAGTCATGAATTTTAACTTGATGAACATGCTAGAGTCAGCTGAAGACATAATCATGAATTTTGACTTGATGAACATGCTAGAGTCAGCTGAAGACATAATCATGAATTTTGACTTTATGAACATGCTAGAGTTAGCTGAAGGCATAATAATGAGTTTTGATTTGATGAACATGGTAGTGCCAACTGAAGACATAAGATGAATTTCGGATGACTTTATGAAATGCTAGAGTCAGCTGAAGACATAATCATGAATTTAGACTTGATGAACATAAGATGAATTATGACTCAATGAACAAGCTAGGAAAATTCAAGCTGAATCTCTAAGTCAACAGCATGTCGAATCACTGCGTACTTCGCAGATCTGTTGACTAATAGTCATCTTTGTGCTTGGCATCAAAGGAAGCAGATCCGTCGACTAATAATCATCTTTGTGCTTTGCATCAATGGAAGCAGATTCATCGACTAATAATCATCTTTGTGCTTTGCATCTAGAGAAATGAAATAGCAAATCAGCTGACTTGCGCAAAAGTGGTAGAGGAAGATCAGACAGTAGATCGATGCGACGTCATAAATGGTATACAAGAAGATGACTGGACAAAATATTTTACTGGCAACTGTGTCAGTATGAAGGAGCTTAGGGTGAAATTTCGTGTGGCGAAACATGAACAGATAATAAATTAGTAACGCACAATAATTAGTGTATACACGGAGCCACTGCAGTAAAACCGTGATACCAAAATGTATAAGCTAGGAAAAAAAGTAGGAACATCTTTATTGTTTAAAGAGTACGCTGTTGCGATGTTTCGGCATGAGTCTTAATCATACAAAAACATACAGGACGAAGAAATAGAGAGAGGAGATAAAATATAAATTCACATGAACGCTATGTTAATAATAATAATAATAATAATAATAATAATAATAATAATAATAATAAATACAATTAAATAAAAATACAATGAACAGAGCACTTAGCTGTAACTTGAAAGAAGCTGTGGCTTGTCCGACACTGTCTGAAATGCGCATGGTGGAGTGTAGGCAGTATTTAAATGGAGACTTGGATTACACGTATATTTGTAGTGTGTAATATCTCTTTAATATGGCCGAAAAACTTGTCTGCAGTTGTTCCGCTCTCTACACTAGAGAGTTTGTTCCATATTTGTTTCTGACAGAACGTTGTATGATGGGGCCACACATATTTCTTTGTTTCTGACAGAGGATTGTGTCATACAATAGCCCTGACCTTAGCATGTCAGCTATAGTTCATTAACCCTGATCTTAGCAATGTCAGGTATGGTTCATTAACTCTGACACTAGCATGTCAGTTATGGTTCACTAACCCTGACCTTAGCATGTCAGTTATAGATCGCTGACTTCCGGTCGGACAGCGCCTTCGCCCCCGATAAAACACTCAAGAACAAAAAGATTAATTAATATTATTAATCTTAACTAATTAATCTTAATTAACCTCTTTGTTCTTGGGTGATTTAGGTAAATCAAGTATTGACGATATTAGTCACGATAGAAGCTGCTCTGCAAGCTACAGCAGTTAAAATTTATCTGCTTTCAAGCTGTCTTCTGAACTCTGAGATTGCTGTTTTACATGTTTATTTTACCTCTCACATATCTTTAATCCTTCATAGATATCTTTTTACCTCGCATATATCTTATCTTCTCTGCAGACTTTCAGTCTACCTCATAGATGTTCCCTCTACGCTTATGTGTGCACTCTGGAGAGAAATGGTTGTTTCGTGTCACAAAATCTGATACATGATTTTACACTCTGCCCGACTCTCGTTCCATTGATTAATCGACAAACTTTATTGATTGTTCCACTTCCCATTGGCTATTTTTATCAATAAAAGGCAGCAGAGAAACTCCATTGCTACTAGGCTGGCTTTCAACTTGCTCTTACAAGGAATGTGTCATTTGGATACTATTTACTGAAAATATGTCCTTTGGATAATATTTACTAAAATGTGTCATTTAGATAATATTTTGCTTATACAAGACGTATCATTTTTATACAACTTTACGTATCTACTATATATATCTTGTTCTAGATATTGGATGAGTATATGGCAAAATTATAATCATAGGCTTCTAATCACAGACTTATTATTGCAGTAAATATATTCATTCAGTGAGTCTTTTATTTTCCAGAAAAGTGAACTACCTATATAATTTATAGAACGTGCCTTTCACAAAAGTATGGACAAGGTATTTCTTCTAAAATCTGAGACGAGTTTTACTAGTGCAGGTTATCAAGATCAATAATTCAAGAAAAAAATGTTGAACCAAAAGAGTCGGTTCATTTGTTTGATATTTCTGCATAACACTGCCCTCATATCTTATTTCTCTCTGCCGATATATTTTTATCAAATCAATCTGATAACTGTATTACATAAATCTGATTATATGTAGCCGATTGAATTGATAACTGTCACACTGTCCTAATAAAAGCGAACAATATTTTAAAAAAAAAACACTCCTTCCATTGTTTTCATGTCAGAAATGGCAACTTTTCCGTGTAGTACCAACCAAAAGAGTAGACGAGGCAGAAATCTATCTGCAGTGCAAGCGATGGCTAGTACATTTACAAAAAACGATCCCATTTTCTGATGCAGCTATCACAGCGCTCTTAACTGGATTCGAACCCATCAATATATAATCTCTAAATGTGTACAACTACTTCAGATTTATCCAAATTTAATCCAAGATCCATCCATGGATAATTTTTGGGACTTTATTGAACCGCTTGTAAGAGATGAACATGTTGGTGCAATCCTTCAAAGACGGACAGAATACTTCAAGCACAAAAGAAGCACAGATGTCACAAAGCACCATGAAAAAGAACACAGTGTCAAAGGTTGTTTCTGGCTTATGATTTTATTTTGTGCTGTTACATTTAAAAAATGCTAATGAAATATGTTTTTGTACATGTGTATAGAATGTGACAAGATCTTGTAAGGCTCCCCTGACAGTAAGGTTTATGGTAGAGAAAAAGTCATAATATTTGTAAACACATCTCATGTTCTTTACCTTAACATGCACCCTATAGTCTGTAGGGAACGTTCTAATGATTTTCATTTTACACATTCAATTACTGTTTTAAAGGTTCAGAATGTATAAAATAGTAAAAAGTAGGAGTAGCTTTATTACTTAACGATTACAAAGTTGTGACGTTTCGGCGTGAGCCTTAATCATACAAAAACATACAGGACAAAGAAATAGAGAGAGGAGATAAAGTATAGAGTCACATGAATACTATTTAAAAAAATTTTTTTTAAGGTTTTAAAGGTTCAAGTTCGGTAAATATATTATTCTCATTTTCTAACTTTCAAATGTTGTAAGTATAGTTTTCTCATTCTTTCACTTTCAAACATAGGGACTCTCATTCTTTTACTTTCAAACATTGTAGTGACTCTCATTCTTTCACTTTCAAATATTGTAGTGAATATCATTCTTTCACTTTCAAATATTTCATGACTCTCATTCTTTCACTTTCAAATTTTTAGTGACTCATTCTTTCACTTTCAAACATTGTAGTGACTAATTCTTTAACTTTCAAATATTGTAGTGACTAATTCTTTAACTTTCAAACATTAATCAATATACTGTAGTATTCAGAAACAAGAATGCCAAAAAGCAAGATGAGTACATATACAAATAATCTTTCACTATCTAATATTCCGGCAAAAAGTCTTTTACAATGATCACCTGCAAAAACTACACAACAGATAAAAACACTAAATATGTATGAAACATATATAGACTTAGCCTTTTGACCTCCTCCTTGAAAGTCCGGTACAACATGCACCCAGTAAGACGTAGTAGAGCGCAAATTGAAAGCCAATGATTGGCTGAGAAGTGTTGTAAAGGGGTTATCACAAAAAGTTGCCTTTCATTTTGCGCTCTACTTCGTCTTTCTGGCGCATTTAGTGCAGGACTTTCTTACAAAGATGTACTCACCTTGCTTTCTGCCATTCATGTTTCTGTCCACTTTCCTCACTCCTATCTTTTTGCAAAACTGTACCATATTCTCATCTATTTTCATTACTAGAACTAGTGTTACTGCAGTTGCCATTTCTTAAATATGGTATTCGCATTCTCTCGGATATCGTAGAGAGTGTAATTTCTGAGAATGTTGGATTTGTCACGCCTCTAAGATTTGTAATGTGTGTGTGTGTGCTTGTGTGTGTGTATGTCTGTGTGTGATATGTAAATTTGAAATGATCGTTACTCTATGAAACACCCATATCTGATACATTCTGAATTTTCAAAGTGTTAATTTCTGCGAGTATTTTACGAAATTCCTCTTTAAATGTTTCTTTCAGTACTGAAAGAGTTAATTTCTTCATTGTTTTTTGCAAAATCTCCCTTTAAATTAGTATTTCAGCTACTGAAAGTAATGCAATTTATGTTTTATAACAGGACTGGATATTCCACAAATTTCAGTTACTGAAAGTAATGCAATTTATGTTTTATAACAGGACTGGATATTCCACAAATTTCAGTTACTGAAAGTAATGCAATTTATGTTTTATAACAGGACTGGATATTCCACAAATTTCAGTTACTGAAAGTAATGCAATTTATGTTTTATAACAGGACTGGATATTCCACAAATTTCAGCTACTGAAAGTAATGCAATTTATGTTTTATAACAGGACTGGATATTCCACAAATTTCAGTTACTGAGGCCAGTATAGCACCTGGACCCTGCTTCATTATCTCGGCACAGAATGCTAGGACACCACGTGTGCATCTGATTAGTAGGTGCAATGATCTGGATACTGGGACACAGGACAGACTTCTGCATGTTGGTGTCCTTGACATGCTCCGCGAGGATTTCTATGTGAGAGTAAGTAACATAAACCATCGTCCTGGTCAAGCCCCGCGTGAGCAGTCACAGAGGCAGTTTGTAGTGGCAGAATCTGACGTCTGCGTGTTTTTGTTTAACGATGCGACACTGGAAGATTCTTCCAGCTTCCATGATTTGTGTTTGGCTATGGCTCAGAGAATTCCAATTGTTTATGTGAGGTACCACAAGAAAGAACTTCCAAAAACATTTTCTCAGACAATCACTCGCAACAGTCAAGGATGCATAACTCTGCAAGAATATGTCGAGAAATTCATAAACAACTCTCAGTCAGCTACGACATCATCAACATCATCATCATCAACATCATCATCATGTGCCAAAAATTTCCGCACCAAAAACAAACTTATGCCATTGGCTACTGGAAAACGTTCTAAATCAACGAGTGAACTAAGTATAAAACAGAGGGGGAACATTTTTCACGAAACATCAGTGTCTTTTGATCTTGTTTTTACACTAGTAAACAGTTTCAAAGATGCATGTGTCTTCGATGAGGCAGATTTAGATGCCTGTACTTCCAGACTAAGACAAGAGCTACATCATGTTTTAGGGATATATGAGTCAACACCAGATCTGCCCTCCATGTATAGTCTTGCAGACAGCAACATAAGTGCTAAAGAAAGTACCTATAATGCTGACACTAGTGTCGCTATCAACTCAGATCACAACAAATGTGCTACAGGAACTATTTTGTCTACATGTCCAGATAAAATAAAACCAACATTTCTGAGCGTGCCTGACCCGGAAGATCTTATATCAACAAGAGAATGGGGACACGTCAGATCAAAGTCATCGTCTACACACAGTCAGTCAGTACAAGATGACCTTGTTGAGGTTACTGAATACACAAAAAATATGTCTTTATGCTCGCCAACTTTGCAACAGAAAAGTACAACTTACCTTATATTTGCCAACAATGAAGTGCCAGATTGTCCGCGTAAAATAGATTTTCCAGTAGAAGTGATAGGCCCAGATTTGGAAGCTAAACAAGAAATTGAAGACTACCATATTTCTGTTGAATCTCCTATAAATTTTTACGAAATTGACTTGAGTCGGGAAATTAATTCTAGGGGAACCCCTGAAAGCGATGTCCCCAGTGTCTTGTGAGTTTTGATTTAATGCAGCACCAGATAGATACACTTTTTATCAGTTTTAAAATAATTTTATCCCACCAACTACAATGCCGTGCTTATCAAAGCTGGAGAAACACAGCAAACTAAGTCGCTAACCCACTTTTCCAGGATCTTCCTGATAACAGGTTCTCACTTCTCCATGATGTTCCTGATAACAGATTCCCACTTCTCCATGATGTTCCTGATAACAGGTTCCCACTTCTCCATGATGTTCTTGATAACAGGTTCCCACTTCCCCATGATGTTCCTAATAACAGACTCCCACTTCTCCAGGATTTTCCTAATAACAGGTTCCCACTTCTCATGGATTTTCCTGATAACAGGTTCTCACTTCTCCATGATGTTCCTAATATCAGGCTCCCACTTCTCAAGGATGTTCCTAATAACAGTGTCCCACTTCTCCATGATGTTCTTAATAACCAGTTTCCACTTCTCCATGATGTTACTAATAACAAGCTCCCACTTCTCCAGGATGTACCAAATAACAGACTCCCACTTCTCCATGATGTTCCTAATAACAGACTCCCAATTCCCCAGGATGTTCCTAATAACAGAGTCCCACTTCACCATGATGTTCATAATAACAGACTCTTACTTCTCCATGATGTTCATATTAGCAGTCTCCCACTTCTCCAGGATGTTCCTGATAACAGGTTCCCACTTCTTCATGATGTTCTTAATAACAGACTCCCACTTCTCCAGGGTGTTCCTAATAACAGGTTTCCACTTCTCCATGATGTCAGTAATAACAGACTCCCATTTTTCCAGGATGTTCCTAGTAATAGACTCCCACTTTTCCATGATGTTCCTAATAACAGGCTTCCACTTCTCCAGGATGTTATTAATAACAGGCTCCCACTTCTCCATGATGTTTCTAATAACAGGTTCCCACTTCTCCATGATGTTCCTAATAACAGGCTAACACTTCTCCATGATGTTCCTAATAACAGGCTCCCACTTCTTCAAGATGTTCCTAATAACAGGCTCCCACTCCTCAAGGATGTTCCTGATAACAGGTTTCCACTTCTCCATGATTTTCATAATAACAGGTTCTCACTTCTCCATGATCTTCTTGATAACAGACTCCCACTTCTCCATGATGTTCCTAATAACAGACTCCCAATTCCCCAGGATGTTCCTAATAACAGAGTCCCACTTCACCATGATGTTCATAATAACAGACTCTTACTTCTCCATGATGTTCATATTAGCAGTCTCCCACTTCTCCAGGATGTTCCTGATAACAGGTTCCCACTTCTTCATGATGTTCTTAATAACAGACTCCCACTTCTCCAGGGTGTTCCTAATAACAGGTTTCCACTTCTCCATGATGTCAGTAATAACAGACTCCCATTTTTCCAGGATGTTCCTAGTAATAGACTCCCACTTTTCCATGATGTTCCTAATAACAGGCTTCCACTTCTCCAGGATGTTATTAATAACAGGCTCCCACTTCTCCATGATGTTTCTAATAACAGGTTCCCACTTCTCCATGATGTTCCTAATAACAGGCTAACACTTCTCCATGATGTTCCTAATAACAGGCTCCCACTTCTTCAAGATGTTCCTAATAACAGGCTCCCACTCCTCAAGGATGTTCCTGATAACAGGTTTCCACTTCTCCATGATTTTCATAATAACAGGTTCTCACTTCTCCATGATCTTCTTGATAACAGGTTCCCACTTCTCCATGATGTTCCTAATAACAGGTTCTCACTTCTCCATGATGTTACTAATAACAATGTCCCACTTCTCCATGATGTTCCTAATAACATGTTCCCACTTCTCCTTGATGTTCTTGATAACAGGTTCCCACTTCTCCATGATGTTCCTAATAACAGACTCCAACTTCTCCATGAAGTTCCTAATAACAGTTTCCTACTGCTCCAGGATGTTCCTAATAACAGGTTCCCACTTCTCCATGATGTTCCTGATAATAGGTTTCCACTTTGCATGATGTTCCTAATAACAGGTTCCCACTTCTCAATGATGTTCCTAATAACAGATCCCCACCTCTCCATAATGTTCCTAATAACAGACTCCCACTTCTCCAGAATGTTCCTAATAACAGACTACCACTTCACCATGATGTTCCTAATAACAGACTCCCACTTCTCCAGAATGTTCCTAATAACAGACTACCACTTCACCATGATGTTCCTAATAACAGTCTCCCACTTCTCCAGGACGTTCCTGATAACAGGCTCCCACTTCTCCAGGATGTTCCTAATAACAGGCTCCCACTTCTCCAGGGTGTTCCTAATAACAGGCTCCCACTTCTCCATGATGTTCCTAATATCAGTTTCCTACTTCTCTATGATGTTCCTGATAACAGGTTACCACTTCTCCATGATGTTCCTGATAACAGATTCCCACTTCTCCATGATGTTACTAATAACAGGTTCCCACTTCCCCATGATGCTCCTGAAAACAGGTTACCACTTTTCTGTGATGTTCCTGATAACAGTTTCCAACATCTCCATCATTTTCATGATAACAGGTTACCACTTTTCAACTATGTTAATGATAACAGGTTCCTACTTTTCCATGATGTTCGTGACGACAGGCTTTCACTTCTTCATGATGTTCCTGATAAGAGGCTCCATCTTCTCCAGGTTGTTCATGAGAAGAGATTCACAATTTTCTATGATGTTCCTGATAACAGGCTCCCACTTCTCCATGATGTTCCTAATAACAAGTTCCCACTTCTCCATGATGTTCTTAATAACAGGTTTCCACTTCTTCATGATGTTCCTAATAACAGGCTCCCACTTCTTCAAGATGTTCCTAATAACAGGCTCCCACTCCTCAATGATGTTCCTGATAACAGGTTTCCACTTCTCCATGATTTTCATAATAACAGGTTCTCACTTCTCCATGATCTTCTTGATAACAGGTTCCCACTTCTCCATGATGTTCCTAATAACAGGTTCCCACTTCTGCAGGATGATCCTGATAACAGGTTCTCACTTCTGCAGGATGATCCTGATAACAGGTTCCCACTTCTCCATGATATTCTTAATGACAGACTCCTAATTCTCCATAATATTCTCAATAAAAGTCTCCTACTTCTCCATGATGTTCCTGACAACAAGTTCCCACTTCTCCATGATGTTCATAATAACAGACTCCTACTTCTCCTTGATGTTCCTAAAAACAGACTCCCACTTCTCCAGGATTTTCCTAATAACAGGCTCCCACTTCTCATGGATTTTCCTGATAACATGTTCTCACTTCTCCACGATTTTCCTGATAACATGTTCTCACTTCTCCACGATTTTCCTAATAACAGGTTCCCAGCTCTCCATGATGTTCCTAATAACAGATTCTCACTTCTCCAGGATGTTCTTAATAAGAGACTACCACTTCTCCATGATGTTCCTAATAACAGGCTCCTACTTCTCCATGATGTTCGTAATAACAGACTCCCACTTCTCCAGGACGTTCCTGATAACAGGTTCTCACTTCACCATGGTCTTCCTGATAACAGGCTCTCACTTCTCCATGATGTTCCTAATAACAATGTCCCACTTCTCCATGATGTTCCTAATAACATGTTCCCACTTCTACTTGATATTCTTGATAACAGGTTCCCACTTCTCCATGATGTTCCTAATAACAGACTCCAACTTCTCCAGGATGTTCCTGATAACAGGTTCCCACTTCTCCATGATGTTCCTGATAATAGGTTTCCACTTCTCCATGATGTTCCTAATAACAGGTTCCCACTTCTCCTTGATGCTCCTGATAACAGGTTACCACTTCTCCATGATGTTCTTGATAACAGGTTACCACTTCTCCATGATGTTCCTAATAACAGACTCCCACTTCTCCAGTATTTTCCTAATAACAGGTTCCCACTTCTCCATGATGTTCCTAATAACAAGTTTCCAGTTAACCATGATGTTCCTAATAACAGGCTTCCACTTCTCCAGGATGTTCATAATAACAAGTTCCCACTTCTCCATGATGTTCCTAATAACATGTTCCCACTTCTACTTGATATTCTTGATAACAGGTTCCCACTTCTCCATGATGTTCCTAATAACAGACTCCAACTTCTCCAGGATGTTCCTGATAACAGGTTCCCACTTCTCCATGATGTTCCTGATAATAGGTTTCCACTTCTCCATGATGTTCCTAATAACAGGTTCCCACTTCTCCTTGATGCTCCTGATAACAGGTTACCACTTCTCCATGATGTTCTTGATAACAGGTTACCACTTCTCCATGATGTTCCTAATAACAGACTCCCACTTCTCCAGTATTTTCCTAATAACAGGTTCCCACTTCTCCATGATGTTCCTAATAACAAGTTTCCAGTTAACCATGATGTTCCTAATAACAGGCTTCCACTTCTCCAGGATGTTCATAATAACAAGTTCCCACTTCTCTATGATGTTCCTAATAACAGGCTCCCACTCCTCCATGATGTTCCTAATAACCGGTTTCCGCTTCTCCGTGATGTTCCTAATAACAGGTTCCTACTTCTCCATAATGTGCCTAATAACAGACTCCCACTTCTCCATGATGTTCCTAATAACAGGCTCACACTTCTCCATCGTGTGCATAATAATAGTCTCCCACTTCTCCATGATGTTCCTGATAACAGGTTCTCACTTCACCATGGTCTTCCTGATAACAGGTTCTCACTTCTCCTTGATGTTACTAATAACAATGTCCCACTTCTCCATGATGTTCCTAATAACATGTTCCCACTTCTACTTGATGTTCTTGATAACAGGTTCCCACTTCTCCATGATGTTCCTAATAACAGACTCCAACTTCTCCATGAAGTTCCTAATAACAGTTTCCTACTTCTCCAGGATGTTCATAATAACAAGTTCCCACTTCTCTATGATGTTCCTAATAACAGGCTCCCACTCCTCCATGATGTTCCTAATAACCGGTTTCCGCTTCTCCGTGATGTTCCTAATAACAGGTTCCTACTTCTCCATAATGTGCCTAATAACAGACTCCCACTTCTCCATGATGTTCCTAATAACAGGCTCACACTTCTCCATCGTGTGCATAATAATAGTCTCCCACTTCTCCATGATGTTCCTGATAACAGGTTCTCACTTCACCATGGTCTTCCTGATAACAGGTTCTCACTTCTCCTTGATGTTACTAATAACAATGTCCCACTTCTCCATGATGTTCCTAATAACATGTTCCCACTTCTACTTGATGTTCTTGATAACAGGTTCCCACTTCTCCATGATGTTCCTAATAACAGACTCCAACTTCTCCATGAAGTTCCTAATAACAGTTTCCTACTGCTCCAGGATGTTCCTGATAACAGGTTCCCACTTCTCAATGATGTTCCTGATAATAGGTTTCCACTTCTCCATAATGTTCTTGATTACAGGTTACCACTTCTCCATGATGTTCCTAATAACAGACTTCCACTTCTCCAGTATTTTCCTAATAACAGACTTCCACTTTTCCATTATTTTCCTAATAACAGACTCCCATTTCTTCAGGATGTTCCTGATAACAGGTTCTCTCTTCTCCATGATGTTCCTAATAACAGGTTCCCACTTCTCCAGGATGTTCCTAATAACAGGCTCCAACTTCTCCAGGATGTTCCTAATAACAAGCTCCCACTTCTCCATGATGTTCCTAATAACAGGCTCCCACTTCTCCATGATGTTCCTAATAAACGGTTTCCACTTCTCCATGATGTTCCGAATAACAGGTTCCTACTTCTCCATAATGTGCCTAATAACAGACTCCCACTTCTCCAGGATGTTCCTAATAACAAATCCCCACCTCTCCATGATGTTCCTAATAACAGACTCCAACTTCTCCAGAATGTTACTAATAACAGGTTCCCACTTCTCCATGATGCTCCTACTAAAAGGTTCTCAGTTCTCGAGGATGTTTCTAATAACAGGTTCCCATTTGTCCAGGATGCTCCTAATAACAGGCTCCCACTTCTCCATCATGTTCCTAATAACAGTTTACCACTTCTCCATGATGTTCCTAATAACAGGTTCCCACTTCTCCATGATGTTCCTAATAACAGGTTCCCACTTTTCCACGATGTTCCTGAAAACAGGTTACCACTTTTCTGTGATGTTACTGATAACAGTTTCCAACTTCTCCATCATTTTCATGATAACAGGTTACCACTTTTCAACTATGTTAATGATAACAGTTTCCTACTTTTCCATGATGTTCGTGATGACAGGCTTTCACTTCTTCATGATGTTCCTGATAAGAGGCTCCAACTTCTCCAGGTTGTTCATGAGAAGAGATTCACAATTTTCTATGATATTCCTGATAACAGACTCCCACTTCTCCATGATGTTCCTAATAACAAGTTCCCACTTCTCCATGATGTTCCTAATAACAGGTTCCCACTTCTTCATGATGTTCCTGATAACAGGCTTCCACTTCTCCATGATGTTCCTAATAACAGGCTCCCACTTCTCCATGATGATCCTAATAACAGGTTCCCACTTCTCCATGATGTTCCTAATAATAGGTTCTCACTTCTCCATGATGTTCCTGATAACAGGCTCCAACTTCTCCAGAATGCTCCTGATAACAGGTTCGCACTTCTCCATGATGCTCCTACTAAAAGGTTCTCACTTCTCGAGGATGTTTCTAATAACAGGTTCCCATTTGTCCAGGATGCTCCTAATAACAGACTCCCACTTCTCCATGATGTTCCTAATAACAGTGTCCCACTTCTCATTGATGTTCCTAATAACAGGTTCCCACTTCTCCATGATGTTCATAATAACAGGCTCCCACTTCTCCATGATGTTCCTAATAAAAGGCTCCCACTTCTCCATGATGTTCAAAATAACAGGCTCCCACTTCTCCATGATGTTCATAATAACAGGCTCCCACTTCTCCGTGATGTTCCTAATAACAGGCTCCCACTTCTCCATGATGTTCCTAATAACAGTCTCCCACTTCTCCATGATGTTCCTAATAACAGGCTCCTACTTCTCCGTGATGTTCTTTATAACAAGCTCCCACTTCTCCATGATGTTCCTAATAACAGGCCCCCACTTCTCCATGATGTTCCTAATAACAGGTTCCCACTTCTTTATGATGTTCCTAATAACAGGCTCCCACTTCTCCAGGATGTTCCTGATAACAGGCTCCCACTTCTCCATTATGCTCCTGATAACAGGCTCCCACTTCTCCATTATGCTCCTGATAACAGGCTCCCACTTCTCCATTATGCTCCTGATAACAGGCTCCCACTTCTCCATTATGCTCCTGATAACAGGCTGAGGTGGATCTTCATACTTATTATAGGACAGGGCTCAGGTATGGCTCGCACGGTAGCGGAGTCTGCTAAGAAGCAGCTTCTGTATTCCAGTCCAGCTGTTCACTCAAACAACGGTAATTCACGTCCCATGCAGCATGATCCCTATTACATAATCTTCATAACATTGCCTGCAAAGAAGAAGAACACACTGACATGAAATAAGAAAGAAAAGTACTTGTAGTAAAACAATTGCAATTGATAGAAGATTTTCGTGTCAGAAAATGTATACATTATTATAAAGTAATCATATGCTTTTTTGTTATAGAAATACATGAACAAATAGGATATTTCTCACAACCTGCACACTGTTAAACTACGATGTATCGAAACTACGATGTATCAAGTAATGATGAGAAAATATACTCTTCCCAATATCTTGCGTCTTATTTAGCACAAGCAAATCTCCACATTTCTCCGTATTCTGTAGTTCTTCAAACAACTTTTTGTCCCTGACAATATGAAAAAAAAAACTGACTATTTTAACATCGCCTCATGAAACTCATATCAGCACACATTCCAGAACATACACCCAGCTCACGCACTCAAGCACATACACACACCAGCACACACACACTCACACACCAGGATACACGTATGTAATGAAAATAAAGTGAAAGAATAACCCAGTAGAAATTCGCCAGAATAAATGTAAGATGTTAGAAACTCGCCAGGAAAACGTCATGATTTAATAGCAAAACGTGTCCCCACACTTGCGATCCTATTGGTCTGTACACAGAATCTCATCCAAAGCCTTAACTCTTCACTGGTCGATCATACTTTATCAAGAACTATATATAAATATAAATCCACTGGATATGTGGCAAAGCGTTTCATATAGAATGATACCTTTCCATTGTTATAGCGAACATGCTAGGCTGAGCCTACAATATCGTAAGACGGGATACTTGTTGGCAGTTTTGATCTGTACTTAATTGATGACAAGATGACATCTGGAAAGTAGAGAACAAAGATATAAAGATTACTTTTAAAATTAAAAAAACTGCTATCACTTCAGTACCTACTGAGAGATAGAGGGTGAAAAAGAGAGAAAGAGAAAGAAAGAGAAAGAGAGATAGAGAAATTCATAAATTATAAAAGTTTTATACACTGATAATATTAGTTGCTGTAAGATTTCCTCTCATTCAAAGATGTCAGTGATGATGTAATCATTGGCACACTATGATGAAGTAATAATTTGTGCACCGAGATGATGTAATCATTGGTACAGAATTATAATGTGGTCATTGGCACACTATGGTGAAGTAATCATTGGTGCACCGAGACGGTGTAATAAATAGTACAGAATGATAATGTGGTCATTGTTACACTATGATGATGTAATGGTTGGTATACGGTGATGATGTAATTGTTGGTACATTGTGATGATGTAATCACGGGTACACTGTTAAATTGCTGATTCTTTAAAGGTAGACATCGCTGTGTTGTTCAGCTTTATAAAAAGTTAGAAAGAGTGAGGAAAATTGGCAGGGCCGAGAGTGGCAGAGAGTACTATGACCGCATATAAATACTCGTAATCCAATAACATACAGCAATGCAATATTTCGACAAATGCTTTTTTTCAACAGTCACATAAAAATAATACAACCAATAACAACACGAACAATAGATTTAAAAACATTAAAGCCCTTACCTCTTTTGGTGTTGTCCTTGTAAAAAAAACGGGCACAGAATGCTACCAGAGAGATGTAGAAAAGCACAAAATAGAACCAGGCGATTTGCTAAGAAATGAGACAACGACAAAAAAAGGTATCAGATGGCAAATACCATAACGTTATGCCCCAGATGGCTCCAGCTTGTTCACATAAGATAACTATCTTACATATTTCCAATGCCGTTGAACGTCACATAGTGCTCGCATGGTAGTTTGCCAAGTTTTCCTGTTTTCGGTGAGCTTTTAAACCTCATCAGGGGATGTTATTCCCACTAAACTGGCCTCTCTTTACAATGTCCTCTTTAGAGTTTCATGTGCTCGACCTCTTTTTCTTCGTTCTTTTTCTTTGAATCTCCGGCCTGTTGTGTTCCACTTGACAGCTTGTTTTGGGATTCTGTGACTGTTTCTTCTCTTCAGAGATACCAACTCCGACGACCGCAGACAACGATCGAAAGAACACGTTCATCAGCACCAAATATGTGACAAAAATTAGATTCTGGAATGTAAGAACATTCGCCAGAATAAATGTAAGATGTTAGAAACTCGCCAGGAAAACGTCATGATTTAATAGCAAAACGTGTCCCCACACTTGCGATCCTATTGGTCTGTACACAGAATCTCATCCAAAGCCTTAACTCTTCACTGGTCGATCATACTTTATCAAGAACTATATATAAATATAAATCACTGGATATGTGGCAAAGCGTTTCATATAGAATGATACTTTTCCATTGTTATAGCGAACATGCTAGGCTGAGCCTACAATATCGTAAGACGGGATACTTGTTGGCAGTTTTGATCTGTACTTAATTGATGACAAGATGACATCTGGAAAGTAGAGAACAAAGATATAAAGATTACTTTTAAAATTAAAAAAACTGCTATCACTTCAGTACCTACTGAGAGATAGAGGGTGAAAAAGAGAGAAAGAGAAAGAAAGAGAAAGAGAGATAGAGAAATTCATAAATTATAAAAGTTTTATACACTGATAATATTAGTTGCTGTAAGATTTCCTCTCATTCAAAGATGTCAGTGATGATGTAATCATTGGCACACTATGATGAAGTAATAATTGGTGCACCGAGATGATGTAATCATTGGTACAGAATTATAATGTGGTCATTGGCACACTATGGTGAAGTAATCATTGGTGCACCGAGACGGTGTAATAAATAGTACAGAATGATAATGTGGTCATTGTTACACTATGATGATGTAATGGTTGGTATACGGTGATGATGTAATTGTTGGTACATTGTGATGATGTAATCACGGGTACACTGTTAAATTGCTGATTCTTTAAAGGTAGACATCGCTGTGTTGTTCAGCTTTATAAAAAGTTAGAAAGAGTGAGGAAAATTGGCAGGGCCGAGAGTGGCAGAGAGTACTATGACCGCATATAAATACTCGTAATCCAATAACATACAGCAATGCAATATTTCGACAAATGCTTTTTTTCAACAGTCACATAAAAATAATACAACCAATAACAACACGAACAATAGATTTAAAAACATTAAAGCCCTTATCTCTTTTGGTGTTGTCCTTGTAAAAAAAACGGGCACAGAATGCTACCAGAGAGATGTAGAAAAGCACAAAATAGAACCAGGCGATTTGCTAAGAAATGAGACAACGACAAAAAAAGGTATCAGATGGCAAATACCATAACGTTATGCCCCAGATGGCTCCAGCTTGTTCACATAAGATAACTATCTTACATATTTCCAATGCCGTTGAACGTCACATAGTGCTCGCATGGTAGTTTGCCAAGTTTTCCTGTTTTCGGTGAGCTTTTAAACCTCATCAGGGGATGTTATTCCCACTAAACTGGCCTCTCTTTACAATGTCCTCTTTAGAGTTTCATGTGCTCGACCTCTTTTTCTTCGTTCTTTTTCTTTGAATCTCCGGCCTGTTGTGTTCCACTTGACAGCTTGTTTTGGGATTCTGTGACTGTTTCTTCTCTTCAGAGATACCAACTCCGACGACCGCAGACAACGATCGAAAGAACACGTTCATCAGCACCAAATATGTGACAAAAATTAGATTCTGGAATGTAAGAACAATGGCCGCATAATCAAAAACTGCTCAGGTAATCCAAGAAATGGATAGATATCACCTAGACGTACTCGGCATCCGTGAAATACGATGGCAAGAATTAGAGAAAAGAACAGCAGAAAACCACAAGTTAATAATACATTCAGACAGAGACTATTGGAAATATCAAGGAGTAGGTATAATTATGTGAACTGTAGAAACCAATAACCTTATAGAATGGGAACCAGTGAACACGATACAAAATAAAGCACGGAAGAATGACAATCATACAATGCTTTCTCCCACGAACGACGCAGATGATGAAATAAAAGACAATTTCTATCACCGACTACAACAACTCATTAACAAAGTCCCTAAACACGACATCCTAATTGTCTTGGGAGACTTAAACGCCAAGGCAGAAAAAGATAGTAACGCCGACGTTGAAAAAGTAATGGGGAGAAGAAGTAATTGTTACGGCAAATCAGAATGGAGAAAGATTAATTGAAATATATCTAACAAAGGTCATGGTCATTAGAGGAGCAATGTTTCCACACAAAGAGATACATAGAACAACACGAATATCTCCAGATGATAGAACCAGATAACTATAGGCTTAACAAAATCCGCCAGAATGGGCAGATATTAACAGCAAGAAAATAATATGTGGAGGAGTGAATAAAGAAAATTTCAGATGAACAGAGATCACTGAAAGGACAAGACTGCTCTATTACGATGCCTCGAGAAGGAAGTTATCAAAGTATTCTCTGGTGGCTAGAGAATACGGATAGAAAAGAATGGAAATTTAACCTCAACTCAGTGAGAATGAGAAAATGCAGCGAAGTGAGCTGAAAGAAAGCTAGGCATCAAAAGCAGAAAAAGGTAGCAAACAGGCCGAAACGTAAAGTAGAAATTAGCTGAACCTAATGTTAGTTCCAGCAAGTGAAGACGATCAGCTTGGAAAATAGGGCGCTGTTCCAGAGATTTTCCAGCTCGTTCATTGGGAGAACAGGAACGCACTGCAGTGACAGAAATGACCAGTTTTCCTTAGTAGTCTCCTTGACAGAATATGTTGGCGACTGGTGTCATTGTCTTCTTGAATATGTTGTTTAGATGTTTGTGAAACCGATCTCCTAAGTGTAAGCTAGTCTCTTCTATATATTTCTCAATACATTACTTGCACACAATGGCATAGACGACAATCCATGGAGTTCGGCTTGTTCCTATCCTATAGTACAAATTTCTGATTTATGGACAGTATCTTTTAACTGTTTAGTAAGTAGTATCCAGTGACCTATGTTGAATTGGTGGTGATGTGTGTTTGTTTGTTTGTTTTCGTTCGAGTTAAATATTCCAAGACGACTTCTAGTCGAGCGTTTACTTTGTGCTCTCTGCTTTTTGTCGCGAGATGTGTCAGAAGCGTGCATAAAGTGAGCTCATGTGTTCTGTGCTATTGATAAGTTGTGTATTGATTGCGTAAGTTGTGCATTGTCTCACTGAAGATAGTAACAATGGTCTACAAGTCCAGAGAGAACGGGGACACTGATATTTGATGATTATGTGGATGTGTATGTGTGCGCGCTGGTTGTGCTTGAAAGGGTTTCGTGTAAGCGCCCCAAAGTCAAGAGTCTGAGGGTGTGGTGGTTAAAGTAAATAAACAACGAAATAGACGGCCAAACAGTAGAAATACTCTCTCTCTCTCTCTCTCTCTCTCTCTCTCAACCTTAAGTGCCCAGGGCACATGGGGCTTCCGCAAGGGTTTTCCACAAACGCCTGTCCTTTGCCTTTTTTCCGCATATCCACATACTTGTTCAAAAAGTATTTAACATCCCTATTGCAACTTAACAATCCAACACCAATTAAAAAGGGTTTTTACTAAAAGAGTATTAAACAAGAGAACGTTAACAGGTTCTAATTTATCAGACTTGTGTGCTTAGCTTTTTTATGCGGATCTGAAACGTGGGTATCATAATACAGGGGATGAGGAGAAACCATCTTGGCTGCCTTCAGAGAAAATAAAGAACATAAAGACGCAACATAAAGTAACCACTTTTCTGCAGCGTGCTAAGGTTACATTAATGATTATAAGCAGATGAAGGTTGAGATGACTGGAACGTGTAACAAGAATGCCTAACTTATAGCGGGAATGAGGCAAAAAAGGTAGACCTAAACTGAGATATAAAGATATTTGTAAGTCAGCAATGTGAAATTTGCCATTCAGTCATGAGGTCTTAGAAGAGCTTGCAAAAGACTGGGTCATGCAGAGAGCAACTATACCCAAGAATAAGTTAAGATGGTCTCCCATTACGGTATGCGTCTGACACTTGAGTCTTTTTTCACGAAATTTCTCAATAAGTTTTTATAAACTGCACTGCAATGTGGTACGTATGCTCCTGTGAATGTTTCAATAAATTGCTCCTGCACTAAGTTAGTGTATATCTTGCTTTCTCGAAATACGTACTCAACAAGAAAAATACGCTCCCCCACTGAAAGAACCATAGTGAATAAACAACAATTCACCCGTCGTGCGCTTCACGCACTGCCTGAACACACAAAGACAGGCTGAATACAATGAATGTTACAGAAACCGCAGCCACTAAGATATCACTACAACACGGAAATAATCGATGCTGAGCTAGTGCACAACAATTTTTCGAACACCATGAAATAGAAGTACAGGCTGGAGGTGTGTGGGTTCCACTGTATGCTTTTATATATGAGTATCAAGTGAATGTGTTTGTCTCTACTGCGTGTTTCATTATATCAAGTGAAGGTGTTTATCTCCAGCGGGTGGTACTGTATGTTTTATTGTGTCAAGTGATCCAGCGGGTGCTACTGTATGTTTTATTGTGTCAAGTGAAGGTGTTTGCCGTATCTCTCGATGACCTAGCTATGACCTTTTGTATGAAATGAAAGTGTTAAATCAATTAATAATAGTCTGCGAAGTTTGTCTTCAGTTGGTTAGGGTTAACCCTAACTGATCCTCACACACACTTCAAACCTTATACTGGTTTTCCCTCGTTTCACAAGAAGAAGAAAAAAAATCACATTATCCTGCAGGTGGTTTATCTATGGATAGATATTTTTTTTACACAAGCTGACACGTTAGCTATCTACAGACACATCATGTGCTTGACAAAAATCTTACAAATGGATTATCCTGGCACACAACGTTCACCGTTCTCAAGATTGTCCGTGCCTATAGAAGTAAGACTAGACTATATTCTTACACCTTATATCCTTCCTGTGTCGTTAAACGTTGCATAGGTCTCGCATTGTTGTTTGCCAAGTCACTGTGGTGCTTAAAACTAAATTGATGACAAATGACAAAACAAATAAGGCGGCTGATATATGTATCAATGACGAAAAATTGAAAGAAATGGAGAGTTTAGAATATCTCGGATCAGTTCTAACTAATAATGGAGATACAGTGAGGGAAATTAAAAGGGCATCTATCGCTATTCAGAAAGTAAAACAACTAAAGAATCTATGGAGAGGAACAGACAGAACTACAAAACTACAATTTTTAAGGGCATGCATCTTTCATATCGCAACATATGCCAGCGAGACCTGGACACTTAACAAAACAGCTGAGAAACACATAAATGCCTTTGAATGTAAATGCTACAGAAGAGTTCTTCAAATATCATGGAAATAACAAATATATTCACAGTTCAAGAACTGAAGAAGGCTGGTTAGTAAAGAGTAGTAAAGAAAGAAAACTTAAATGTTTTGGACACTGTAACAGAGTAGCAATTCTGTTCAGAGATTAATTGTGTAGCGCTAATAAATTGTGTTGCGTAGACTACGTCATTAGGAAGGCCCGTGTGCAAAAAGTCGTTAGAAAGGTCCGTGTGAAAAAGCCGGTCGTAAGCAGTCTATGTGTGGAACGTTGAACTGGAAGGACGTGTTTGGGCGAACGAGAATGGGGTAGAGCGAGTCTTGTTGTCAAATTAGTTTAGTTTGTTTTTTCTGTGTGGCTGCAGTCCTTGGTAAGCCTGTAAGTATGGTTTTTGGTATGAATAAATCATTGTAAGGTTTTCCTTGCCCATGTGGCGTAGATATTTCACGCCGGGCATTTGTTACTGTGAATTTCTGTAATAAATGTGTGTTGTCTGATGATAAACTACACCAATTGGCTTTGTGGAAATTCTCATTGTTGACCAGTTTGTTTTGGTCGGAAGACTGCCAAGTTATGTTCAAGTTGTTGTATTGTACTATCTTTTGTGGAGTTGAAAGCCTGGGTGTCTTGTTGTATTTTCTTAGTGTATAATACAGAAAATTAGGTGATGGTTAGAACACCAGCAACAAGAAGAAACTTATATAAGTTGAAACTGTACTCCACAAGAGGATTCAATCAAACCAGTAGTCTCCTTGTAAGGGGAAACCTGCTTCAATGGCGCCGTGACCAGCGCTTTCTTTCACGGTCTGTCACAAAGTGTTTTAGTTGTTGCTCGTGGGCTGCTGGTTTCTTGCACGGCTCATACTTCTAATTGTGAAGTCTTGGCAAGTCTCCAGGTTGTAGTAATTTTTGTCTCCAGTTGTGTAGTACACACAAAGTTTTGTCTATTGTTACCATGCCCTAGATTACGATTATCGATCGATGACCTGTTTGCCTCGGCCTCGTTTTCGGCTCTCAAATATGGTAGACTCTGTTTTGGTCAACAGCAAATATGTTGTAGAGTAAGGATAGCTAGCTTAGGTGTTGGAAGCTGACTGCAGATAGATTAGGAGTTGATAGGTTTGTAGTTAGTTAAGGAGTCAAGATTGGAGTTGGTTAGCTAGCTAGTGTTCGAATTTCGGTTGGTAGTTCTGTCAGCATTGGCTTCCCGACATCTTCTGCCGGAGAAGACAAGGAGTCTAGATTAGGACAGGGTTGAGTTGCATTGGCGTCCTTTTCTTCCTTCGAATTGGCGTCAGGGGTGTGTTGGCGAGACTTGGTGGCGTCTACTCAAGGCGGCGACGAGGTCCAGCTTGCTCAGAATCTTGGGGGGCACCTCTAGCTCCTGGCCCCTAGGCAGCATAGTGGATGAAGCCATACCAGTGAAGCTGATCCTGAACCAGTATCCTGCCAGGGACCAGTGCAGCTTGTACGGTACATTTCGTTGGTACTATGTAGGAAGGGACAGGTAACAATTTGTAACTTAACTGTGACCTCTGAAATTTCAGCAAGAAGTCAAGCCAGATTATGCAGACTGAACATTATTAATTATAGCAAATAGTGAATGTTGGATTTATTTACTGTCATTCTCTTTGGAAGTTGGTTGGACAATTTAGTAGTTCTGATTCATCCAGTCGCCAGACATTCATACGGAGGGATATAGTAACTTTTTGGACTACCTTTACCTGTGGAAAAAATTTGTTTTTGGAAATGAACATTCTGTTGATTGGAAGTTGCCAGATATGCTTCTTCTGGATAGATTATCTAGAAATTTCAGGAACATTGTTGTGTTTATACATTAGGGACAGTTAATTTGTTCTGATGTGGAATTTTGCTGGATTACAATTAATTAGCATTTTGTTATGATTTTGCATTAGCAAGGATGATATGGATATTTGACATTAGTGTATATGTCATTAATTCCAGTTTTTTACTCTGATAGGTGCTAGAAAACTGAGGATTCTTAGTTAAAATTTTTCTGGAAGATTGCCATTTGCTGTTATAACTTATTTAACTAAAAAGTACAGTAATTATTCTGGACTGTATTAGGTGCCAGTATGGTTGGATTATTTTGAGTGGATTGGATAATGCTAATATTGTTTTTTTTTGTTTTATTATAGATTATTGGTTCCATGTCTGAGTTTTTCCAGAAAGAGTCATGTTACTATGGAAGAGGTTAGGCTTTGTCATGCGGTGCATTGGAAATGTACCAGAAGCCCTGGGAGATTAAGGCTGCAGTGGAGATTCTCTTAAGCATAATGTTTTATAGATTATATAGTTCTTGTGCAGCAATTAGTGAATGTATTTTTTTTCCTCTGTTTATTTTTTTTATAACGGATTTATTAGTAGTTAATTAGGATGGATGATAAATCATGTAGCCTTGAATAAGGTGACATTACTGATGATGACTTATTAATAGCCAATTGTTATGGCATTTACCATGTTCAAATTGGTTATTTATCTTTGATGTGACAGCATTGCCTTGGATGTGACATTATTACCACGGATGTGATGTTATGAGGAGATTACACAAACGGGTGTGGTTCTCTGATTGGGTACCCAGGCCGGAACATGGAGATTCCATGTAACCGAGCCTAAGGTGAAATTACCAGAGGGGGTCTTTTTTTCTTTTAAGGACCTAGATATTACATTGTTTTGTTGCGCGTACATATGGTACGTGGCACAGTCCCTTTGGGGATAAATAAAAGGTGGATTAGCCTGATACCAAAGTTTGCCTGTTCTGCATATGTTCATGGATAATTACATATGTTAAGAATGGATGATTATATATGATATCTAAAGATTTGCCTATTCTGCATATGTTTAATGGATGATTACATATGTTAAGAATGGATGATTATATATGATACCTGAAGATTTGCCTATTCTGCATATGTTTAATGGATGATTACATATGTTAAGAATGGATGATTACATATGATACCTAAAGATTTGCCTATTCTGCATATGTTCATGGATAATTACATATGTTAAGAATGGATGATTAATAATTGTAACCCAGATGAACCTATTCTGCGTATGTACAGCATATAGCTGCATTTGTCAGTAATAGCAGATTATATATGGTACCAGAGTTTACCTATTCTATGTATGTGTATTGAGGAATCACACATAATAGAAATAGATGATTGTATATGAAGTGGACATGGGCTGAGTATAGCCGAAAGTCACACGAACAGTTTATGGGTATAGTCAGAGTATGAAGTTCTATGTTGAGAGTCGATTATTATCTTTGACTTAGCCTGGAGTATGATTTAGATAAGTAGATTGGTTTTTTGAAAGTTTTGACAGGCAAAACTCTACTTTTTGGGATGGGGGAATAATATAGCAGTACAGGCCAGGGATTATACCCAGGATTGGTACTTAGGAAATAATTACTAGAGTGAGTACCCTTGTTTGAAAGGTAGGTTGGTTGAGACCATTGAGCGGGGGTCTTGGGAAAGGCTTGCAGCATGGAGAAAACTGAGTGGGTAGGAATAGTATAAATACCACTCACGATTAGTCTAAAGGCAAGAGCCTTACTTGTTTTGTGTGGCAAGAGCTTTACTTGTTTTATTGTAGGAAGAATTTTTGTCGTTTTGATGTAGATGGATCTCATTTAGGAAGAGTTTCTAGCAGTGGAAATTTGTTGGTAGTTGGAGGAATTAGGTTTCTTGATGGCTGAGGTTTTAGGTGGAATGTTGTGAGTATGATTTCATGTGTATAGGACTTATTGTAAGGCGGATTGCCTTTTACTCATTTTCCTGTTATGTCCATGTTGCGGACAGTCTCATGCACCAGATATAGGATGGGTTGTTATGGAGATTGCATAGGTTATACGTGACTACTCATAGTGTTGAATATACACATAAGAGTAGGTAGTTATTTGAATATTGTACACCTTGGTACACCTTGTGGGTAGAATTAGGGTTGTGTTGGATAGTGATTAGTTTGATTAATTTTTTTTTTTTGAGAGTTTTCTGTAAAAGTCAGTAATTTTTTGTTGGAGATATTTGATGGCCAAATATCTACCTTTAGGGGGTGGGGAGATATTCTGTAACAGAATAGCAATTCTGTTCAGAGATTAATTGTGTAGCACTAATAAATTGTGTTGCGTAGACTACGTCATTAGGAAGGCCCGTGTGCAAAAAGTCGTTAGAAAGGTCCGTGTGAAAAAGTCGGTCGTAAGCAGTCTATGTGTGGAACGTTGAACTGGAAGGACGTGTTTGGGCGAACGAGAATGGGGTAGAGCGAGTCTTGTTGTCAGAATTAGTTTAGTTTGTTTTTTCTGTGTGGCTGCAGTCCTTGGTAAGCCTGTAAGTATGGTTTTTGGTATGAATAAATCATTGTAAGGTTTTCCTTGCCCATGTGGCGTAGATATTTCACGCCGGGCATTTGTTACTGTGAATTTCTGTAATAAATGTGTGTTGTCTGATGATAAACTACACCAATTGGCTTTGTGGAAATTCTCATTGTTGACCAGTTTGTTTTGGTCGGAAGACTGCCAAGTTATGTTCAAGTTGTTGTATTGTACTATCTTTTGTGGAGTTGAAAGCCTGGGTGTCTTGTTGTATTTTCTTAGTGTATAATACAGAAAATTATGTGATGGTTAGAACACCAGCAACAAGAAGAAACTTATATAAGTTGAAACTGTACTCCACAAGAGGATTCAATCAAACCAGTAGTCTCCTTGTAAGGGGAAACCTGCTTCAATGGCGCCGTGATTCTGTTTTAACACACGTCATGATAATCTAGACAAGATTGTCTTGGAAGGGTACATATTGGAAAAAAAAGAGAGGAAGACCAAAGCGAAAATGGCTGCAAGACATCGTTGATGATCTGCAGATGGATGCATCAGCAGCAGGGCATCTTGCTCACAACCGAGAGGCCTAGAGGAGTGCTGTTAGGGAGGCAAAGTTCTGCAAGGGACATGCAAATGAATGAATGAATGATAGATTTCATACAGCTAAAGAAGATTTTCTACAGCTAAATATTTCATAACTCTAAACAAGATTTCCTTCAGTTGAAGTTTTTCTCCAGCTAAAGAAGGTTTTCTCCAGCTAAAGATTTCCCAATGCTAAAGGATTTCTTCATCTAAATTAGTTTTTTCTCCAGCTAAAGATTTCCCAATGCTAAAGGATTTCTTCAGCTAAATTAGTTTTGTCTCCAGCTAAAGATTTCAAGCAGCTAAAGAAGTTTTTCTCCAGATATAGAAGGTTTTCTCCAGTTAAAGCTTTCATACAGCTAAAGAAAGTTTTCTCCAGCTAAAGAAGGTTTTCTCCAGCTAAAGAAGGTTTTCTCCAGCTAAAGAAGGTTGTCTCCAGCTAAAGATTTAATACAGCTAAAGATTTTCTACAGCTAAAGAAGGTTTTCTCCAGTTAAAGTATTCATCAAGCTAAAGACCTCAAACAGTTAATGAATATTTTCACCAGCTAAAGATTTCACACAGTTAAAGAAGAATTTCTCAAGCTAAAGAAGATTTTTTCCAGCTAAAGATGATTTTCTGCAGCTAAAGATGATTTTCTCCGGTTAAAAATGATTTTCTCCAGCTAAAGATTTCATACAGCTAAAACTTTTTCCACCTAAAGATTTTCTCCAGTTAAAGATTTCCTAGAGACCAAATTTTTCTCCAGGTAAAGAAGGTTTTCTCCTGCTAAAGATTTCATACAGCCAAAGAAGATTTTCTCCAGCTACCGCTAAAGAAGATTTCCTCCAGCTAAAGATAATTTTCTCCAGCTAAAGATTTCAAACAGCTAAAACTTTCCAGCTAAAGAAGATTTTCTCCAGTTAAAGATTTCCTAGAGCCACAAATTTTCTCCAGGTAAAGAAGGTTTAATCCTGCTAAAGATTTCACATAGGTGAAGAAGATTTTCTCCAGCTACAGCTTTAATACAGCTAAAGAAGATTTTTTGAAATTAAAGGTTTCATACAACTAAAGAAGATTTTCCCCAGCTAAAGGTTTCGCACAGGTAAATAAGATTTTCTCCAGGTAAAGATTTCACAGAACTAATGAAGATTTATCCAGCTAAAGATTTTCTCCTCATAAAGTTTTCATAAAGCCAAAGAAGATTTTCTCCAGCTAGAGCTTTCAACCAGCTAAAGAAGGTTTTCTCCAGCTAAAGATTTCATACAGCTAATGATGATTTTTTCCCACTAAAGATTTCATACAAGTAAAGAGTATTTTCTCCAGCTAAAGTTTTCAAACAACTAAAGATTTTCTACAGAGAAAATATTTCAGGCAGAAGATTTTCTACAGCTAAAGTTTTCATACCATTAAATACGATTTTATCCGGCTTAAGATTTTATACAGCTAAACATTTCATACAGATAAAGAAAGTTTTCTCTAGCTGAAGATTTTCATTCATTCATTCCTCTGCATGTCCCTTGCGGAACTTTGCCTCCCAAACAGCACTCCTGTAGGCCTCTCGGTTGTGAGCAAGATGGCCTGCTGCTGCTGCATCCATTTCCAGATCATCAACGATGTCTTGCAGCCATCTTCGTTTCGGTCTTCCTCTTTTTCTTTTTCCCATTATGTATCCTTCCAATACGGTCTTCTCTAAATTATCATGAAGATTTTCAGCAGCAAAAAATCACATAAACCTCATAAAGATTTTCTCCGTCTAAATCTTTCAAACACTTAAAGAAGGATTTCAAGAAATAAAGATTTTCTCCAGCTAAAGATTTTCTATAGCTAAAGCTTTCATAGACCTAAATAAGATTTTCTCCAGCTAAAGATTTTCTCTACAGCTAAAGATTTCGTACATCTAAAGAAATCCAGGTAAAGATTTGATACGCCTAAATAAGATTTTCTGCAGCTAAAGATTTTCTCTACAGCTAAAGATTTCGTACATCTAAAGAAATCCAGGTAAAGATGTGATACACCTAAATAAGATTTTCTGCAGTTAAAGATTTTCTCTACAGCTAAAGATTTCGTACATCTAAAGAAATCCAGGTAAAGATTTGATACGCCTAAATAAGATTTTCGTCAGATAAAGTTTTTCCCCATCGATTTAAAAAAAGTAAAGGAAATTTTCTCCAGCGAAAGATTTGAAACACCTACAGAAAATTGTCTCCACCTAAAGATTTTCTCTCGCTGCAGCTTTCATACATCTAAATAAGATTTTCTCCAACAAAAGACTTCATTCACAAAAAAAATAAGTTTTTTTCCAAATAAAGATTTCAAAGACTTAAAGAAACTTTTCTCCAGGTAAGGATTGCAAACACCTAAGGAAGTTTCTCTACAGGGAAATATTTTCTCCAGCTAAATATTTCATAAATCTAATGAAGATTTTCTTATCCACCTAAAGATTCTATACATCAGAAGAAGATTTTCTCCAACTAAAGATTTTCTCCAGCTAAAGATTTTATGAAGAAGATTTTCTCCGTCTAAAGATTTT